>JASGCC010000244.1:0-399857 GCA_030067915.1 Hydractinia echinata | reverse complement strand
CGATGGTAACCTGCAGAGGCGCGTGGAACCACGTGATTTACGTGGAAGGCCTTTATTAGGCTGAAAAGCCATATTACGGCCTTTAGAGGCCTGTACACGGAGTTGACGGTGTATAAGGCCATGGCACAATGGAAAACGACTTGGTACGTCGTAGTCCATTGAGAGTGGAACAGTAGACCAATGATAACCTGCGCAGACACGTGGAACCACGTGATTTACCTGTAAGGCTTTTACTAGGCTGCAAAAGGCCATATGTTACAGCCTATAGAGCCTGTACACGTAGTTGACGGCGTTATAAGGCCATGGCACAATGGAAAACGACTTGGACGTCGTGGTCATTGAGAGTGGAAGGATTAGACAGATGGGTAACCTTCGCAGGCAAGTGGAAATCACGTGATCTTACGTGTAAGGCCTTTATTAGGCTGTACCAAATTACGCTTTTAGAGGCCTGTACACGTAGTTGACGGTGTTAAGAAACCATGGCGCAATGAAACAACTTGGACGTCGTAGTCCATTGAGAGTGGAAGCACTAGACCGATGGTAACCTGCGGAGGCGCGTGGAACCACGTATTTACGTGTAAGGCTTCATTAGGCTGCAAAAGGCCATATTACGGCCTTTAGAGGCCTGTACACGAGTTGACGTGTTATAAGGCCATGGCACAATGAAAACGACTTGGTACGTCGTAGTCCATTTAGATGGAAGCAGTAGACCGATGATAAACCTGGCGCAGACAGTGAACCACGTGATTACCTGTTAAGGCTTTATAGGCTGCAAAAGGCCATTTACAGCCTATAGAGCCTGTACACGTAGTTGACGGTGTATAAGGCCATGGCACCAATGGAAAACAACTTGGTACGTCTAATCATTGGAGTGGAAGCACTAGACCGATGGTAACCTGCAAGCGGTGGAACACGTGATTTACGTGTAAGGCCTTTATTAGGCTGCAAAAGCCAAATTACGCCTTTAGAGCCTGTACACGGAGTTGACGGTGTTATAAGGCCATGGCACAATGGAAAACGACTTGGTACGTCGTAGACATTTAGAGTGGAAGCACTAGACCGATGGTATACGCTGCGCAGGCAATGGAACACGTGATTACTGTAAGGCTTTAAATAGGCTGCCATATTACGACTTTTAGAGGCCTGTACACGTAGTTGACGGTGTTAAGAGCCATGGCGCAGAAAACAACTTGGGACGTCGTAGTCCATTGAGAGTGGAAGTACTAGACCGATGGTAACCTGCGGAGGCGGCGTGGAACCACGTATTTACGTGTAAGGCCTTATTAGCTGCAAAAGGCATATTACCGCCTTTAGAGGCTGTACACGTAGTTGACGGGTTATAAGGCCATGGCACAATGGAAAACAACTTGGGACGTCGTAGACCATTGAGAGTTGGAAGCACTAGACGATGGTAACTGCAGAGGCGCGGGGAACCACGTGATTTACGTGGAAGGCCTTTATTAGGCTGAAAAAGGCCATATTACGGCCTTTAGAGGCCTGTACACGGATTGACGGTGTTATAGGCCATGGCACAATGGAAAACGACTTGGTACGTCGTAGTCCATTTAGAGTGAAGAGTAGACCAATGTAACCTGCGCAGCACGTGGAACCACGTGATTTACCTGTAAGGCTTTTTAGGCTTCAAAAGGCCATTACCGGCCTTTAGAGGCCTTGTACACGTAGTTGACCGGTGTTATAAAGGCCATGGCACATTGGAAAACGACTTGGTACCGTCGTAGTTCCATTGAGAAGTGGAAGCACTAGACAAGATGGTAACCTGCGGAGGCGCGTGGAAATCACGTCATCTTACGTGGTAAGTCCTTTATTAGGCTGCAAAAAGGCCATATTACGGCCTTTAGAGGCCTGTACACGTAGTTGACTGTGGTTATAAGGCCATGGCACAATGGGAAAACAACTTGGGAACCTCGTCAGTCCCATTGAGAGTGGAAGCACTAGACCGATGGTAACCTGCTGAGGCGCGCTGGAACCACGTGATTACGTGTAAGGCCTTTATTAGGCTGCAAAAGCCATATTACGGCTTTACGAGGCCTGTACACGTAGTTGACGGTGTTATAAGGCCATGGCACAATGGAAAACACTTGGGACGTCGTAGTCCATTGAGAGTGGAAGCACTAGACCGATGGTAACCTGCAGAGGCGCGTGGAACCACGTGATTTACGTGTAAGGCCTTCATTAGGCTGCAAAAGGCCATATACGGCCTTTAGAGGCCTGTACACGTAGTTGACGGTGTTATAAGGCCATGCACAATGGAAAACCACTTGGGTACGTCGTAGTCCATTAAGAGTGGAAGCACTAGACCGATGGTAACCTGCGGAGCGAGCGTGAAACAACGTGATCTACGTGTTAAGGCCTTTTATTAGGCTGCAAAAGGCCATGATTACAGCTTTTAGAGGCCTGTGACACGTAGTTGACGGTGTTATAAGGCCATGGCCACAATGGGAAAACAACTTGGGACGTCGTAGTCCATTGAGAGTGGAAGCAATAGACCGATGGTAACCTGCGGAGGCGCGTGGAACCACGTGGATTTACGTGTAAGGCCTTTTTATTAGGCTGCAAAAAGGCCATATTACGGCCTTTAGAGGCCTGTACACGTAGTTGACGGTGTTATAAAGCCATGGCGCAATGGAAAACAACTTGGGACGTCGTAGTCCATTGAGAGTAGAAGCACTAGATAGATGGTAACCTGCGGAGGTGCGTGGAACAACGTGATCTACGTGTAAGGCCTTTATTAGGCTGCAGAAGGCCATATTACAGCTTTTAGAGGCCTGTACACGTAGTTGACGGTGTTATAAAGCCATGGCACAATGGAAAACAACTTGGGACGTCGTAGTCCATTGAGAGTGGAAGCACTAGACCGATGGTAACCTGCAGAGGCGCGGGAACCACGGTGATTTACGTGTAAGGCCTTTATTAGGTCTGCAAAAGGCCATTATTACGCCTTTAGAGGCCTGTACACGTAGTTGACGGTGTTTATAAGGCCATGCGACAATGGAAAACAACTTGGGTACGTCGTAGTCCATTGAGAGTGGAAGGACTAGACAGATGGTAACCTGCGAGGCGCGTGGAACCACGTGATTTACGTGTAAGGCCTTCATTAGGCTGCAAAAGGCCATATTACGGCCTTTTAGAGGCCTGTACACGTAGTTGACGTTTTAAGAAGGCCATGGCGCAATGGAAAACAACTTGGGACGTCGTAGTCCATTGAGAGTGGAAGCACTAGACCGATGGTAACCTGCGGAGGCACGTGGAACCACGTGATTACGTGTAAGGCCTTTATTAGGCTGCAAAAGGCCATATTACGGCCTTTAGAGGCCTGTACACGTAGTTTGACGTGTTATAAGGCCATGGCACAATGGAAAACAACTTGGGACGTCGTAGTCCCATTGAGAGTGGAAGCACTAGACCGATGGTAACCCTGCGAGGCGCGTGGAACCACGTGATTACGTGTAAGGCCTTTATTAGGCTGCAAAAGGCATATTACGGCCTTTAGAGGCCTGTACACGTAGTTGACGGTGTTATAAGGCCATGGCACAATGGAAAACAACTTGGGACGTCTAGTCCATGAGAGTGGAAGCACTAGACCGATGGTAACCTGCAGAGGCGCGTGGAACCACGTGATTTACGTGTAAGGCCTTTATTAGGCTGCAAAAGGCCATATTAGGCCTTTAGAGGCCTGTACACGTAGTTGACGGTGTTATAAGGCCATGGCACAATGGAAAACAACTTGGACGTCGTAGTCCATTTGAGAGTGGAAGCACGTAGACCGATGATAAACTGCGGAGGCGCGTGGAACACGTGATTTACGTGTAAGGCTTTTATTAGGCTGCAAAAGGCCATGTTACAGCCGTATAGAGGCCTGTACACGTAGTTGACGGTGTTATAAGGCCATGGCACAATGGAAAACGACTTGGTACGTCGTGGTCCATTGAGAGTGGAAGGATTAGACAGATGGTAACCTGCGCAGGCACGTGGAATCACGTGATCTACGTGTAAGGCCTTTATTAGGCCTGTAAGTAAATGGCACGTTATTACGGACTTTTTAGAGGCCTGCTGACCACGTAGTTGACGGTGATAAGAAGCCATGTGCGCAATGGAAAACAACTTGGACGTCGTAGTCCATGAGAGTGGAAGCAACTAGACCGATGTAACCTCCGGAGCGCGTGGAACCAACGTCATTTACGTGTAAGGCCTTCATTAGGCTGCAAAAGGCCATATACGCCTTATAGGCCTGTAACACGTAGATTCTAGTGCTTCCACTCTCAATGGTTTACGACGTCCCAAGTTGTTTTCCATTGTGCCATGGCCTTATAACACCGTCAACTACGTGTACAGGCCTCTAAGGCCGTAATATGGCCTTTTGCAGCCTAATGAAGGCCTTACACGTAAATCACGTGGTTCCACGCGCCTCCGCAGGTTACCATCGGTCTACTGCTTCCACTCTCAATGGACTACGACGTCCCAAGTTGTTTTCCATTGTGCCATGGCCTTATAACACCGTCAACTACGTGTACAGGCCTCTAAAGGCCGTAATATGGCCTTTTGCAGCGTAATGAAGGCCTTACATGTAAATGACGTGGTTCCACCGGCCTCCGCAGGTTACCATCGGTCTAGTGCTTCCACTCTCAATGGACTACGACGTCCCAAGTTGTTTTCCATTGCGCCATGGCTTCTTAACACCGTCAACTACGTGTACAGGCCTCTAAAAGTCGTAATATGGTAAAGCCTAATAAAGGCCTTACACGTAGATCACGTGGTTCCACGTGCCTGCGCAGCTTCCCATCTGTCTAATCCTTCCACTCTCAATGGACTACGACGTACCAAGTCGTTTTCCATTGTGTCATGGCCTTATAACACCGTCAACTACGTGTACAGGCCTCTAAGGCCGTAATATGGCCTTTTGCAGCCTAATGAAGGCCTTACACGTAAATCACGTGGTTCCGCGCACCTCCGCAGTTTACCATCGGTCTAGTGCTTGCACTCTCAATGTACTACGAGGTACCAAGTCGTTTTGCATTGTGCAATGGCCTTATAACACCGTCAACTACGTGTACAGGCCTCTAAAAGCTGTAATATGGCCTTCTGCAGCCTAATAAAGGCCTTTCACGTAGATCACGTTGGACCACGCGCCTCCGCAGGTTACCATTGGTCTAGTGCTTCCACTCTCAATGGACTACGACGTCCCAAGTTGTTTTCCATTGCGCCATGGCTTTATAACACCGTCAACTACGTGTACAGGCCTCTAAAGGCCGTAATATGGCCTTTTGCAGTCTAAAAAGGCCTTACACGTAGATCACGTGATTCCACGAGCCTGCGCAGGTTACCATCTGTCTAATCCTTCCACTCTCAATGGAGCGCGACGTACCAAGTCGTTTTCCATTGTACCATGGCCTTATAACACCGTCAACTCCGTGTACAGGCCTCTAAAGGCAGTAATATGGCCTTTTGCAGCCTAATAAAGGCCTTACACGTAGATCACGTGGTTCCGCGCGCCTCCGCAGGTTACCATCGGTCTAGTGCTTCCACTCTCAATGTACTACGACGTACCAAGTCGTTTTCCATTGTGCGATGGCCTTATAACACCGTCAGCTACGTGTACAGGCCTCTAAAAGCTGTAATATGGCCTTTTGCAGCCTAATAAAAGGCCTTACACGTAGATCACCTGGTTCAGTGCGCCTCCGCAGGTTACCATTGGTCTAGTGCTTCCACTCTCAATGGACTACGACGTACCAAGTAGTTTTCCATTGTGCCATGGCCTTATAACACCGTTAACTACGTGTACAGGCCTCTAAAGACTGTAATATGGCCTTTTGCAGCCTAATAAAGCACTTACACGTAAATCACGTGGTTGCACGCGCCTCCGCAGGTTACCATTGGTCTAGTGCTTCCACTCTCAATGGACTACGACGTACCAAGTCGTTTTCCATTGTGCCATGGCCTTATAACACCGTTAACTACGTGTACAGGCCTCTAAAGACTGTAATATGGCCTTTTGCAGCCTAATAAAGGCCTTACACGTAATTCAGGTGGTTCCACGCGCCTCCGCAGGTTACCATCTGTCTAATCCTTCCACTCTCAATGGACTACGACGTACCAAATCGTTTTCCATTGTGCCATGGCCTTATAACACCGTTAACTACGTGTACAGGCCTCTAAAGACTGTAATATGGCCTTTTGCAGCCTAATAAAGGACTTACACGTAAATCACGTGGTTGCACGCGCCTCCGCAGGTTACCATCTGTCAAAACCTTCCGCGTTCAATGGACTACGACGTCCCAAGTTGTGTTTTCCTGGCGTCCTGGCCATATAACACCGTTAACTACGTGCACAGGCCTCAAAAGGCTGTAATATGGCCTTTTGCCTCCTTATAAGGACATTACAAGTAAATCACGTCTTTCCATGTGACTGCGCAGATAATCATTGGTCTATTCCTTCCAATCCCAATGGACTAGGACGTCCCAAGTTGTTTTCTTTGCCGCCATGGCAGTATAACAATGTTAACTACGTCCACAAGCCTCTAAAGGCTGTAATGTGGCCTTTTGTCGTTTAATAATGGCCTTGCACGTAAATCACGAGGTTCCATGTCGCAGCGCAGGTTGCCATCTGTCAAAATATTCCCCTCTAAATGGACCACGACGTTCCAAGTTGCTTTTCGTGGCGCCATGGCCCTATAACGCTGTCAACTACATGCATAGGCCTCTACAGGATGTAATATGGCATTTCGCTGCCTAATAAAGGCCTTACGCGTAAATCAGCTGGTTCCACTTGCCTGCACAAGTTACCATCGGTCTAGTCCTTCCATTTTCAATGGAATACGACATCCCAAGTCGTTTTGCTTTGCACTATAGCCTGAGAACTCCATCAACTACGTGCACAGGCTTCTAAAAGCTGTATTATGGCTTTTTGCCCCGTAATAAAGACATTACAATTAAATCACGTCTTTCTATGTGCCTACGCAGGTTATCATTGGTCTAGACCTTCCAATCCCAATGGAATACGATGTCCAAAGTTGTTTTCTTTGGCGTCATGGCCTTATGACAATGTTAACTATGTCCACAGGCATCTAAAGGCTGTAATGTGGACTTTTGTCTTCTAATAAAGGTCTGACTCGTAAATCACGTCTTTCCATGTGACTGCGCAGGTTAACATTGGTCTACTCCTTCCAATAACAACTGACAGCGACGTCCCAAGTCGTTTTCTTTGGTGCCATAGCTTTGTAACCATGTAAACTACGTGCACAGGCCTCTAAAGAGTGTAATATGGCCTTTTGTCGCCTAATGAAGGCCTTACACGTAAATCACCTGGTTCCACGTGCCAGCGCTGGTTACCATCGGTCCAGTGTTTCCACTCTGAATGAACTACGACGTCCCAAGTTGATTTGATTTGCGCCATGGCCTTATAACACCGTGAATTACGTGCACAGGCCTCTAAATGCTGTAATATGGCATTTGACCACCTAATAAGGTCATTACAAGTAAATCACGTCTTTCCACGTGCCCCCGCAGGTTATCATTGGTCTAGTCCTTCCAATCCCAATCGTTTTCCATTGCGCCATGGCCTTATAACACCGTCAATTACGTGAACAGGCCTCTAAATGCTGTAATATGGCCTTTTGCACCGAATAAGGACATTACACGTAAATCACATCTTTCCACGTGCCTGAAGAGGTTACCATTGGTCTAGTCAATCCTATCCCTATGGACTACGACGTCCCAAGTCGTTTTCTTTGGCGCCATGGCCTTATAAACTGTTAAATACGTGCCATGGCCTCTAAAGGCTGTAATGTGGCTCTTTGTCGCCTAATAAAGGCCTTACATGTAAATCACGTGATTTTACGTTCCAGCACTGGTTACCATCGGTCAAATCCTTACACTCTTAATGGAATACGACGTCGCAAGACGTTTTCTTTGGCGCCATGGCCTTATAACACTGTCAACTACGTGCATAGGCCTCTACAGGCCGTAATATGACATTTCGCCGACTAATAAAAGTTTTACCCGTAAATCACGTGGTTTCACTTGCCTGCACAGGTTACCATCGGTCTAGTGTTTCCACTCTGAATGAACTACGACGTCCCAAGTTGTTTTGCTTTGCGCCATGCCCTTAGAAAACCATCAACTACATGCACAGGCCTCTAAAGGTTGTAATATGGCCTTTTGCCCCTTAAGAAGCATTACAAGTAAATAACGTCATTCCACGTGCCTGCGAAGGTTATGATTGGTCTAGTCCTTCCAATCCCAATGGACTACGACGTCCCAAGTTGTTTCCTGCGCCACCATGGCATTATAGCAATGTTAACTACGTCCACAAGCCTCTAAAGGCTGTAATGTGGCCTTTTGTCGTCTAATAAAGGCTTTACACATAAACGGCGTAGTTCCTCGTACCCACGAAGATTACCATTGGGCTATTCCTTCCACTTTCAATAGACTACGACGTCCCAAGTTGTGTTCCCTGCCGCCATGGGTTATAGCACCGTCAACTACGTGCATAGGCGTCTAAAGGTTGTAATATGTCATTTCGCCGCCAAATAAAGGCCTTACACGTAGATCACTTGGGTCCACTTGCCCGCACGGGTTACTATCGGTCTAGTCTTTCCACTCTCAATGGACTACGACTTCCCGAGTCGTTTTCCTTTGCGCCATGGCCTTATAACACTATTACCTACGTGCACAGGCCTCTAAAGGCTGTAATATAACCCTTTGCGGCCTAATAAAGGCCTTACACGTAAATCAGTTGGTTCCACGTGCGAGCGCAGGTTACCATCGGTAAAATCCTTCCTCTTTTAATTGACTACGACGTGTCAAGTTGTGTTGCTTTGCGCCATGGCCTTAGAACACCATTTCATTTTCTACTCAGAGGTAGCTAAGGAGCTAGCTAGATAACCACAACCCCAAATACAAATAAATAATAATATACCAAACTTAATAATAAATTTAAAGGAATAGAAATAAATAAGGCTAGCTATTTGGCTGGCTTTGATGTTTCCTTAATATACGTTTGCGGCTACAATCTCAGACTGGTTTGTTTAAGATTTGTATAAAGCTAGTAAACATGTTAGTCTATTCATGTTTTTAACATGTGAAAACATACAGAAAATAAATATTCCTATAGATACAAAGTATTTAAAAGAGAAAAAGATCAAAAGAAGACCTACAAACCTAACACCACCGACTAGAAAATCAAAAGCTCTTATCGATTATTAGCAACACCAAAAAAGTGACTTATAATAGTGTACTACCGTGCGACTCAATTGCAGATCACGATGCTCCGTACATAGTAATTAAAAATTTGAAACGAAAGAAATTTGAAAATCGTTAGAAATGGTTAAGAAACGAGAAACACTTGGACCTATCAGAATTCTGTAACGATGTCAGTGAACTTCCTTTTAGCATCATATATTGTTTCGATAACGCCAATGAAAAGCTTGAGATTTTTAATCAACTGTTAGCCTGTTGCATTAACCATCATGTACCCCTAAAAAGAACAAGGTTAACACGTCCACCAGCGCTATGGATTAAAGATAGGCGTATATATACCGAAAAAAGAATTAAAGCTGATCTCGAACGTTTAAATGTCTTCAAGGTGAAAACTTCGATCTAGAATTAAACGAAAATAATGAAGAATCAAACTGTTGTCCAAAAAGAACTACCTATGAAAGGTTTGAGGTTATCTCATCCAAAAAACGTTATCTTATCTTACGTAAATGTTAATTCGATTAGGAATAAACTGGATGACTTGGGCAATGTAGTTTTACAAAATGTAGATGTTCTTTGTATAGTTGAAACTAAGCTTGACGAATCTTTTCCTGAGGGGCAGTTTATGCTAGATGGCTACAAAAAACCATACAGGTTAGATGTAACAGCCTCAACTGGTGGTCTTTTGACATATGTTAATTGTAACATCCCTTCCAGGCAATTAAATTCTTTCCTAACTCCGCCGGACATTCAGTGTATTCCAGTTGAATTAAACTTACGTAAGCAAAAATGGTTAATTTTGACTATATATCGAAATCCTTCCCAAAATAACGTTATTTTTTGGACCATATATCTGCTTTGTTAGATTTTTATTCTGACAATTACGAAAATATAATTATTCAAGGAGATTATAACAATGTTACAACTAGTGTAGAGATCTCTTCATTTATGGCTGACCATGGTCTTTACAGTTTGATAAAAAATCCTACATGCTTTAAATCAGCTGATGGACGTTGTATTGACCTGATCTTAACAAATAAAAAACACAGTTTCCAAAAGAGCCAATCATTTGAAACTGGTGTTAGTGATTACCATCATATGATTTACACTATGCTAAAGTCAACATTTGTTCATATACCCCTTAAACAGGTTGTCTATCGTAGTTTCAAAAAATTCTCTGAAGACGCTTTTTCAAATGATCTTAAGGCAAGTCTTGTGACATCCCAAAGTGGAAATTTTACCTCTTTTAATGAAATGCTCTCAAATACTCTTAGCAGACATGCCCCCTACAAAAAGAGAATCATACGGGGGAATAATAAACCCCATATTAGTAAAAAACTCCGGAAAGTCATAATGAAGCGTTCTCGACTAAAAAATATTTATAATAAAACAAGAAGCGTTAATGACTTTAACAAATATAAAAGTTAACGGAATTATGTAGTAGTAAATCTGAACAAACTTTCAAAGAGACAGTTCTTTGAAAAGGTTGATCGTAGTAAAACGAGCAGCAGTTCTAAAGATTTCTAGTCAGCTTGTAAACCCTTTTTTAGCAACAAATGTATTTCAAATGAAGCTGTCTCTTTGATTGAAAATAATATTGTTGTTCAGAATGAAAAAGAAGTTGCAGATATTTTTAACGATTATTTCACGAATGTTACGTCTTCTCTTGGCATTGTCAAGTGGAAAAATGATTATGTTTGCACTGAGTTATATCAGATCCTTGATAAGTATTCAGATCACCCGAGCATTAACAACATTAAGGATTTATTTAATGACAGATCTACTTTCAAATTCTCTCATATTCACCCATGGGAGACTTATCAAGTCATTATGTCAAAAAAACAACTAGTGGTCAAATTTCAACTAAAGTTCTCCAATCTGTTGCTAGGATTTGTAGTGTTCCTCTAACTGATTGCATTAATACCTATATCTTAGAAGGCACTTTTCCAACGGAGCTAAAGTTAGCTAGTGTCATTCCTATTCATAAACAGGATGACACTACTTTAAAAAAGAATTATAGGCCCATTAGCCTCCTTCCAACCTTATCGAAAGTTTTTGAAAAGCTCATCTCTCTTCAATTAAATGTTTTTTTCCAAAATAAATTTTCAAGTAATCTTTGTGGATTCCGAGCAAACTATAGCACACAGACAGCCCTGATAAATTTGCTCCATAAATGGCAATCTTATCTTGATAATTCTGGTAAAGTTGGTACCATTCTTATGGACCTATCTAAAGCATTTGACTGTCTTCCACATGAACTCCTAATTGCAAAATTAGCAGCATATGGTTTCAGTCAAAATAGCTTAAAACTTCTTAGGGATTATCTTAGTTACAGATTCCAGAGAGTGAAGATGTTCTGTCATCCTTCCACGTATAATGTATCCAGTCGAATTTATTTGTATTTACTGTAATTTTTAATGTATTTTTTTTATATCGGTATATCTCCGTTGGACACCGGTATATATGTAACGCGTTAGACTTCAAATATAGCTCAGCGTCTGTCCATGGTTTCCGGACAGCAAATTTCGTGAAAAAAATTATTATAGAGATGCGTCATACATCCAGTATTCGCCTACATTATGGCAAAAATGGCAGCAATGTCTGGTGGAAAAAGCAAGGTTACTGATTCTGGATGGGCCAAGCCCGAAACCATGCAACAGCAAGTGAATTTTAATAGACCAATAAAGTCTATGAAACTTTTTACTGAATGGGATGTCGAAAATGCTGCCCCAAATTGTATTCCCAGGTATGCTTTTTAGAGGAGAGATGAAACAAGAAATCCCCCTTGTGTGGGAGACATAAAATCTAGCTAGCTAGGAAAATGATCCTGGTAAGAAGACTGTGTTCTGATTAAGGGACACTTTTCCTGTTCCAAAGATTCTTAATGGGATCTATGTTTAATTAATGCTAACAATATATATATATAATATATATATATAGCTATATATTGGTGTTAATTAGGCTGAGGAGGGAAATTACATCACCACAGTTTCTTGTCCTAGCTAGCGTATACCGTCCTAATTACATGATTATCTAAACAAACAGCTCTAGCAACGATCTGGCAACTCCGCTCGCCACATAACTTCATGGTTTTGACTATAAGCCATCCCTAAAAACAACTTTGCAAAATGTACATCATGCTATGAGAAAATTAGGTGTGGATGATGAGTGGCTAGTTACGATGGTACAGTCTATGTACAGCAATGCTAGAAGTCATGTCAGGATTTTCATTATGGTAGTTGTATTTAGAAAAACTTTCCCGAAAAGAATAAAATTTGTTAATAAGTGTTTTAATCAAAAGCTATCATTTTCTTATGGAGATAATGAAAATCTCAATTAGAGCTTACATTTCTCACATTACTTTTGAAGTAAGACCCGTCCATCGGTTTGCTTTTATCCGCGTTCTAGGCGAAGTGAAAGTTCACGCCAGCGTTAAAATAGCAGAAAATTACGTGTAAACACAACTTTTTTTCTTCCCATACGTATAATGGGAAAACATACCCTTTCTGCATGGGTGAAGTGAAATTCACTTTAGTTAATAATTTACTTCAGCATATGTTTGATACGTGTAACCTTTCTCTTTGGCTAAAGATTGCTGGCGGGAGTCAGATATCTTCAGTTCTCTTTTAAATAAATAAAAAAATTGATACACTGTTTGCACTGCTCGTTTTATTCATTCAAACTATCTGAAACATTTTTTTCTTACACTATTCGATTTCCGTTTTCGCATTCAAAAGTTTTCTCCGGAGACAATGGACGGCAACTAAAACGGAAATAGACGCAATCTTCTTTTAAAACGTGGTTGGGATGGACACATGAGCAGAGCTATTTTTATTTTTTTGCGACATTTCTTTTTTACAATTAAATAGATGCTATTTTTACAATGAATTTCTTTAATATATATTTCTAAAATTGTAAATATTATTCGCATTTTTATATCAGAAACTGTGGCTGTAGCCTAGAGAACTTTGAGGCTGAAACATTAGATGTGAGTAAACTTGCGCTGTTTTCAAATCGATCATGGGTAAAAATTTATTAGAATTATTATTGACTTTCAGCGATATTATCGAGGGTATATCAAGGGTTCTGTTCTTAAGCTGGATTAACATGGTCGACAAAAGTGTTTTAAGGACTTAGTACTGAAAAGTTTAACTAAAAAACAGTTTTACTTTTATGCAAACCAAAATTTTAAAAACATTTTGTGTTTCGTCCATTGTAAATATAGCTTTACAAGCAATGTTCCTACAAAGAAATACGTGTATTTTTTGTCCAATAAGGTATAGTGCTAAAGACTTGTAAAACTTGTGGAACGCTTTAACAGAAAAGATAAATTGCGTTTCGTACAAATTTTGGCGCAAATTTAATTTGGCGATGGGAAAAAATAATTTACACGTTTTTTTTTATAAGAACGCCTAAATTTCAGTCGAGGATGAATGTTCTTCTGAAAAAAAGCGACATATATGGCCAGAGTTACAAATGATAGGAAAATTTGTAGGTTTGGGAGAAAAAGATGTTAAAGTTTTCTTTTTGTAAAAAACAGACACGTATATACTGGCAAAGAATAATAAAACTATTCGGAAATAATTGTTTCTTCGTAATGTTAGACTCCCATTATTTTGTTCTTATAATCTGTGAAGGAATTTTTAATATGTTCTTAATTTTTGACAAAATCTCAGCCTCAACGTTCTTATAAACTAGGTTCTTATAAAAAAACGTGTATACCTACGAACTCAATTTTCTGCTTTAACTGCATTCCGTGACACCATTGATCGTTTCGGAACAGATGCCCTGACATGAGTTGCGCAGAGCCAGCAGTCGTATTGCTTGGAATAGCCAGGCCAAGTCACTTTATATTGATCATTTTTTTTATCAATTACGACAGTATTGAGCCAATGGTTAGACTCATGGTCCAAAGCTTGCACAGCAGATTTTATTTTGAAAGCCATTGCTATAATTTAATTCAAAATAATGATTAGCAAAATAATTTGCCCCAAATTTATTCAAATATACACGCTTTTTTATAAGAATGGTTTTTTCGGTTTCGTTTTCGTTTCAGCCTTAATACTCTTAAAATTTTTAACAAATATCAGCCTTATATATGTATTTTGAGACTCATGTTTCTTTAATTCGTGTTTTAAAAAACCCCTGTGTAATCAACCTTAATATTATAGGCTTGCTATTCACGTTTTTTTTATAAGAAACATGTTTATAAGAAACCTACATGTAGAATCTTCAAAAATTAAGAAACCTTTACTACTATATTCTTATGTCTATTTCTGAAATAAGAAACTTGTTTCTAATTAATTCTTACAATTAATTGAAGAAGATGTTACAATCATTCTTCTTGAGTTGTATTGTTTATATTTTGTGAGCTGTTATTTTGAAACCAACTAGCCCAAAAATTAAAGAAACTTTAACTAGCTATTTATTTGATATAAGAAACCCTTATTTTACTAGGAAAATTAAGAAACTAAATAAGAAACTTTTGGAACTAAAAACATGGAATTTCAGTCTACCAATAGAAACTTTTAGAACTAGGCCCTTCGCCAGGTTTCTTATAAAAAAACGTGTAATTTGCTACGTATATTCTTAAAAATAAATTTTGTCTCGTCCGGAAATTGCTGCCAAAATTTACTGCTTTTAATTTTGGAATCTTATCGCTCGAATACGAAAATGCGGTGTAGAGTATTCACAGGCAGTGAAATATTTTTAAAATGTGATTACACTTCTACAACATGTTGTTCTATCTAAACTTTTTACTATAACTATTAATTTGTAAATAATCTTTATTTAACTAGTTAAGCTGCGTTCACGGATGCCTGAAATTGTTCTTATTTTGTATACAATCTGCATTTTTTATTAAAGTTGCAACAATTAAATGTGAAAATTCTGCCTTAAAAGATGTATTTCCCCATGTTTTAATGGGTTTTTCAGGACAAAAGAGAATATCATTAAAATTAACCTTGCTTTTCAGTCATTTCCAGCCCTTCATTGTTTTTTTAAAATTGTTCTTATATAAAAATTATAACAACTTAATACAGAACGGTTTTTTACGCTAACTAAATAACATGCTTACATGAAAGTAAAAATGGTTTTAAAACAATTTTGCTGTCCATGTAAACCCAGCTTTTTGGCTATATAAATAAAAAGAAAAAGGGGGAGGGGGTTCTAATGAATCATCAACTTCAGAGATAGTAAAATGTATGTTCTGGCACAGACAACGACAACGGCACAACAACAACAAAAAAAGTGCCAGAAATCCCGAAATCCCTAATCCCCGAAACCAATCCGAATCCCGAAATCCTCAATCCCGATAGCATCCCGATTCCGATAATTCCGACGCATGCGCACAGCTGTCAAGTAATAATGCTGACATCAACAAAAATCTGCTCATATTCAAACCCAGACCGTGCTATTTGAGGCCGGAGTCACAATAAAATGTCTTCCAATGCATGGGAAATGTGTAACAGGATGGTGGAGAGGTATCCCGTGCTGCTCATGAATGTCCCGGATCATTTCAAGTCACAGGAAATGTGCGGCAGGGCAGCCCAAGCGTGGCCCTTCATGCTCAAGTTTGTTCCTGACCATTTCAAAATGTGGGAAATGTGCATCATGGCAGTTCGTGAGAACCCTTGGGTGCTCGAGGATATTCCGGATCATTTCAAGACACAGGAAATGTGTACCTGGGCAGTTCGAGAGGAACCCGAGATGCTGCAGTTTGTTCCGGAGCAATTCAAAACCCGGGAAATGTGCGACAGGGCGGTTTATGAGGATCCTGTGGCACTGCCGCATGTTCATGTTCATATCAAGACACAAAAAATGTGTACAAGGGTGGTTGAGGAGGAGCCCTGGCTACTCGGTGCTGTTCCAGACTCTTTCAAGACTCAGGAAATGTGCACTGTGGCAGTTCAAGAATACCCCTGGACGCTCAAATCTGTTCCGGATCATATCAAGACACGGGATATGTGTACCAGGGCGGTGGAGAGATATCCCTGGACGCTCAAATATGTTCCGGATTGGTTCGTTGACCAGGACATGTGCAACAGGGCGGTTCCGGAGAATCCCCGACTGGTCGAGGACTATCGTCAGCGGAAAGCGACAAAGGCTAGAATTAGGGATGAGTTGGCTCCAATAACATGGCATCCCGATAGAGTTATAGACTGGTGTTTTGCGGAAGATGAAAAGAAGGACCTTGAAATATTATGGAGGGGTCAAATAAACGATGAAGGAACAATGTGATCCTAGATGAGTACGACCAATGCCTGCAATGCCAACGGAGGCTTCTTATACAGGGCAAAATGCTGTGCTGGTCCTGCTATTACTTATACATTACGTACAATGGCGGCTACTGTCCATGTACCAAACTCTAGTTGAACCCCAATATTAACAAAATAAAAGGATGTTCAAATTTGGTACCGAGAATGTTAATACGCGAGACTTTTATGCCCCGGCGGCTCCATTAAATATCAAAGATGTCAATAATGAGAATATTGTGCTAAGTGATCCCGTTCCAGCCAACAGAGGCAAAGATGAGCGCTCCGTACTTGGCTATAAAAAGGGTGACAAGATCCGACATTTAACAATCATAACACCTAAGAAGCTCTATTCAAACGGTGCCTCGCGCTATAACGAGACATCTGCACTCACCATGTCATTCGACATCCATAAGCACACCGAATGGTTGGAGAAATTTAATAGTATCATGAGCACGGTACAAGCTTTGAAATTACATGCCACCCAGCCTGTGAAAAGAGGCAAGTACATTACGGCTAAGGTGAAGGAACGGGACGGCAAAGTCAAAACGGACTTTCATTCGGGAGAAGTCCCGTTAGGAGAAAGCTGCGAGTGCCAAGCCATTCTCAAACTATCCGGCATCTACAAACAAGGCTCAAACCATCATATACAGATCTATCTGGACGAGTGCAAGTATCAAACCGTAACATTACGTACTACCCGCTACCTTTGCGACTCGGATGACGAAAAATGAATCCTATTTGGAATAGGTCCAAAAAAATGCTTTATATGGTTGTTCTTCAACCATATAAAAACATGTTCGTTACCGAATTAAAAAGGGAAGCCAAAGCGCTAAAGATCCGTAACATTTCAACCATGAATAAGGCCGCCCTTATCGAAGCGATCCGAAAGGTTAAGTATAAGGGCGCTTCAACTCAAACTGATGGCCCCTATTGCGAACCATGCGTTATCATAGCCTGGGAGAAGAATCTCGAGCAGTATGCGCGAGAGCTATCCGAAAAGAAGAAACGCGTAGTGTATGATCGATTCTATACATTCGATCTAGATAGTGGGAAAGTACTCGTCTAGTATGTTGAGCAACATATTAGACATTATAAGCTGGCGGTTCATCTAAATACCGCTTACATGTTGCACAGATTGAAGTTTTTTTATAAGCTCCTCCTTCGCCTCCTCACGCCCCTTCGCGACAAGCTGCTGTCTCTCCCGTTCATTGATGGCATTCACGGCTTGTTTCGTTCTTTGACGGACTTGTTCCTTCAGCAGCATGTATTTTTGCTTCTCCTGCATAATCAAGCTGAATTCATAGTCGCTGATCACCCCATTCTCAATAGCTTTGCTGATGAGGTCGACAACAGAGTTGAGTTTAGTCTCCGCAAGTAACCTGATGCTCTCGTGTTTCTTCGACTTGACATCTAGCTTCTTCCCCGCATTCCGCAGACCTGCTTGCCCTAATCCTACGGCGATCGTGATACCACCCATGGCTACGGCGAGCGGTACACCAATCCCTGAGAGCATACTACCAATCCCAACACCTGAAGTTATAACACTTATAGCCAATAACCCATGGTCCGTATATCTAACCCAGGTACCATGCATTTTGAACTTCTTGGCGAGTTTATCCCGCTCTTTTGATTCATTGCGGAGGTACTGCTCCACTTCCTCAATTTTCTTGAGCCTGTGCACCTGGCTTTCATCAAGCTCGTCAGGTGCACTCGGTGATAAGCTCGGATAAAGCTTTGTAATCTCTGTCATTTATTCTATGAGCAAGTGCATCGTTAATCCCATGAAGGAGACATTCTTTTCATGATGATACTTGTCCGTCAACATGAATTCCAAGCGATCTGTGGACCCCTTCAAAGGAAGGTATATCGGAGAGTCAAAACTCCAGGTTACCATGTCCCCCCAAGCGTCTAGCTCCTTAGTAGGCAGCAGAGCAAGAATCTTAGATTTTTTACCTTCCAACAGACAGTCATCCTCATCCAGTTGAGGGCAAACGAGACGTAGTCTAATGTAAACATCGGTCTTGTATAGACCGTCATAGTCACCCTCCATATAGTACTTTTTTTTGGATCATAAGTTAGACCCACTTGCGGATGGTGAATTCGTCGCTACCGTATATGTTTAGCCACGTAGGTCTGATACTATGGATTTCAGAGCGATCCTTGTATCCTGCCCCAGGTAGTCCTCAAATATCGTAGGGTTATATATATCGTTGATGTATAGTTGTCTCATCTTTGTTCTAATAAGAAAAGATGAACATTTACAGCTATAATCCCAAGGCAAAGTATGCATCCAACAGGGGTGAATGGCCACTTGGTGCAACCAACTTGGAGCATCAAGACCTGTATGTATCGATGGACTCGCATATCCCCGTATCATTCCCTGAGTTCACCAAATATCCCATCAAGGTGACAAGTACGTACTTGAACGACCCTGTCATACAAGGCTGGACGAAAGGACAAGCCCTCGACTACTGGAACATCCAAGTGAATTTTGCATGTCATTGTGCAAGCACGGCCTTGGACATCTCTGGCAAACACCTAACGGGCTCCGCACCACTCGTTAACGCCATCTTCAAATTTCACGTGTACTATCACATGCGACGCATCCTTGCCAGGATGAAGGTCCCCATGTCTTTCAACGATGGGTTCTCACGCTATAAGAATCCCTACTCCACATCTGGATATGCGCAAGTATGTCGTGAATATGGTGCTGACCCTAATAGTCTCTACAAGACCAAGTCGGTATCGGCGTCACTCACCAACGGTAGATGGTGGCCCCAAGTTGAGGGGGATTGGGCCAAATTCATCATACCAGCAAGTCAAGGCTTGACATCAGAGGGTCTGACCAAGCTAAGCGAAAGTATTCGCGTCTACGTGGTCTTGTTGCTTGGATCCCAAGCAGGTGCCAAAGCATCCCTACTCGGCTCGGGTGCAGACAACTATACAGCAAGGCAAATATTGACGCAAAAGTTTGAAGCCATCGTACAAGCGTCAAGAGAACGTAGGGCATGATATCAAGGAATTCCAGAAGGTCTTGCAATATGCTCGAACACCGGTAAACTTCGCCGTCATGCCCAGCGTGTACATGCTCCCCTCAGACCTTGAATTGCGTATCGGCAAGATTGTGGGGTATAACAACAACATCCTCATAGCACCTGCCAATGTCAATGTCGGTGCCCAGGTTGATGTGAATAATCGCCTCACGGAGTGTGCTATCAAGCATACCATCGCGAAGCCCGGAGGCAAACATGTGATGGCAGATATCAAACTTCTAAGGCAAGAAAGAGTGTCGTCAAAACACTCCCAGCCGAGTATGCAAGGTGCCCATTGGAAGGGCGCCACCGACCTCCAAGGAGGCGGGAAAAATCAGCATGAAATAGCGGTAATTAGTAATTACCCCCTTGGAAGAGGGAAAAATCAGCATGAGGACAACAAAGCTGCCTTGATCACGACGGGGGTAGGCCTCATCATAGCGTACCTATGGCTGAAAAAATAATCGTCTAGCGGCTCCACAGCTACTGCAAAAGCAACGCAGGAGGAGTAGGCCTAATGTGTTGATCAAGACACTATACTGAGGATCCCTACGGCTTCGCGCCCTTCCCAACATAGAGCACGACAAACCCTGCAGCAGCCGCGATGGCCATGTACAGATGCCTCACCACGTATTCGACAACGGTTGCCGCTACCCTAAAAAAGAACGAGACAACGCTGCCAATGATACCAGGTAACGCAGTACCTGCTTTGCCTGCTAGATACTTCAGGAATTTTCCAAGTCTTTCCAGCTGCTTTTGTACGAAGCCTTTCCCACCCCCAGCGGCACCTCCCGCGGCACCTGCGCCTCCACCACCTCCAGTAACAGCGAGCATGATGGTTGATACGAGCAAGCCAACGGCGGAGATTATGGAGGCTATAGTCAGCCCCTGCTCTTTGAACAAGATTTTGAGCTTTTCCAGCAGTGATGTGTCATCCCCAGCGATCTTCATCAGAGTATCTTTGATGTGCTTCAGTTGGCTCTGAATCTCAGAGGACATTATACCGTGTTGCTCTCGTATGGCTTTCTTCTCATCCAGCAGTTTCTTTAACTCTTCCCTAGCCAAGGCTATATTCCCGTCCTCAATCTCCACCTGTTCCTTGGTTATTCCAGGCGTCTTCTTCTTTCTCTCGATCCTTTTCAACTTGGCTTCTGCTTTGTCAATCTGGCTATCTCTCTCGAGCATCTTGCTGTTCAGCATCCTCAGCTGACCCCGGATCGTTCGAATCCCTTGGTCGAGTCCCCTTCTCTCGCAATCCGTGAAGATCTCGGGTCCTCCAAACGAATTATCTTCAATGAAGCTCTCCGTCTCGTCGAGCACGTTCCCGAGCAGTGGCTCCATATCGACAGTGTCCGCCTTTACCTCGATATGATCTATGCCGTTCACGAGCCTCCCAGCCGTTGCCGCGATAGGTGTAATATGGCCTTTGAACCCCATACGCCCGAAGCGCTGCTTGGGGCGTAGCATCTTCCACAGCCCCGGGCCATTAATTCTAAAGTCACCATTATATGCCCTTGTGAGTCTTATACCATCGAAAAAAAGTTGGTTTCCTCGTGCCTCAAACTCATCGTAAGGTATCGCTTCTAGATCCAGATCTAGCTCCATCCCATTCCTGATAAGATAGTTGTAAAAGCTAACAACCTTCAACCTTTTCAGCCTTTCCCCTTGACTTAGCGTGGTGTCGTCTCTTTCTTTCTCCAGCAATCTTTGCAACCGTACTGGTTGACTTAGCGTGGTGTCTGTCTCAGTCGCTTCTGTCTCAGTCGCTTCTATCCTACTCGCTTGGAGGTCAGTGTCAGACCCTGGAATGTCATCAGGCCGAAGGATCTCCCTGAGCTCAATGTTCTCTTCATCTCCGCGGTCAATGTCCCCCTCTGGAATACCTTTAAAAGCTCCTTCATCTGGATTAATCGACATTTCATCATCATCATCATTCTCGGCTTAACGTCCGTTTTCCATGCTAGCATGGGTTGGACGGGGTATATTAATGACCCTCTTCCAATCTGATCTAGACTGTGTTAGATCTAAACTCAACTTCCTCTGTATCAAGTCTGTCCTTATAACCTCCTGCCAAGTCTTTCTCGGTCTGCCTCTGGGCTTTGCCCCAGGAACTATCAAGTCTCTACACTTTCTTACCCAATTATCCTCCTCCATTCTTTCCAAGTGCCCCAGCCAATTCAATCTTCTTATCTGGATAACATCTTTAATTCTACGGATACTTAGCCTGCTTCTTAGCTCATCTGAACTCTTTCTGTCTCTCAGACTGGCGTTACACATCCACCTAACCATTCTCATATCATTCCTTTCTAAACGGTCAAGATCTTCCTGCTTCACTGCCCATGTCTCACTACCGTACAACATAACACTTCTTACACAGGCCTCATACAACCTACCTTTTACCTCAATTGACAGGACTCTGCTAGTCAACAAAGGAAGTAACTCTCTGAACTTTTTCCAAGCAGAACCTATCCTGCAAGTAACACTTCTTCCAACACCCCCTTCACTGCCCAACATATCACCTAAGTAACAGAAGTTCTCAACTATCTCTAACGAGCCACTGTTGTATATCATTAAAGCTGGAAATACTTCATTCTCTATAATCTCACCTTTGCAACGCTTGCATACAAACTGAATGTCAGCTCTTAACCTTCCACTAATACTACTGCACTTCTTATGTACCCAATGCTTGCAAGTCTGACAAAAAATTGAGTTACTACCAACCCCTTTCCTGCAAACTCCACAAGGCCACTTTCCAACTACAAGGTCACACTTGGCTGCAATGCTACTAATCATGACTTTGCTTTGTTTACCTTTAGCCCTTTCTCTTCTAGTCCTTTCTTCCACTTCTCAAACTTTTCAACTAATTCTTCCATGGACTCTGCTATGAGAACCAAATCATCTGCATACAATAACTCCCATGGACAACGTGTTCTGAACTCCATCGACAGCGCTTCTAAGACTAGAACAAACAACAAAGGACTAAGTACAGAACCCTGATGTACACCAACATTTACACTAAATTCATCACTAAGTGAATCGTTAATCCTGACACGACTTCTAGCATTGCTGTACATAGACTGTACCATCGTAACTAGCCACTCATCCACACCTAATTTTCTCATAGCCCACCAAATAACTTTACGTGGCACTCTATCAAAAGCTTTCTCTAAATCTACAAAGGCAAAATAGAGATTCTTTCTCTTTCCTAAATACCTTTCCTGAAGCTGTCTGAGTAAAAATATTGCATCTGTAGTGCCACGCCCTGGAACAAAACCAAATTGCATCTTATCTATATCAATCCTTTCTCTAAGTAACTTATCAATCACTCTTTCAATAACTTTCATTACTTGATCAACCAACTTCAAACCTCTATAGTTACCCCTTTCTAATGCATCACCCTTGCCCTTGAAACAATTCACTATTACACTCGACTGCCACTCACTCGGAATAGGTCTGTCTATGTCTAGCTGGTCCTTTCGTCCACCCACAGGTATCATCAGAAGCTTCTAGAAGACAATTCTTCAAAGTAGTCCAAGTACTTTCAACATTGTCACTATCACATTGACCATTGTGGGCTAACTGCTGAACTTTTGCACTAAATTGTCTTGCTACAATCTCTTCCTTCAGCTTCCAGACTTTTCGACGGGGCCTGTACTTTCCCTTGGCTTCTTTAACACTCTTCAAGATAATATCACAAACCAGCAACCTATGCTGGGAAACACACTCTTCCCCCGATATAACTTTCACGTCCTTCACCACTTTCTTGTCTGACTTTCTAACCAGGAAGTAATCTATCTGTGTCTTACAACCACCTGACTCATATGTTATCAGCCTACTCTGTCTCTTACTGAATGATGTGTTGCAAACCACCATGTCCGTTGCCATTCCAAACTCAAGCAATCTCTCCCCTTCCTTATTTCTGCTCCTAAATCCATAGCCTCCATGCACACCTCTATAACCTTCAGATGACTTCCCAACATGACCATTAAAGTCGCCGCCCACCATGACAAGTTCAGTGTCTCCAAACTTTGATGTGACTGCTATTAACTCATCATAAAACTTATCTTTATCTTCCTCACTGAGTCCACACTGTGGAGCATAAACTGACAGAAAAGTGACAATCCTATTACCTATCAAAAACTTTATCACTATAATACGACTATTAACACGCATAACATCTATTACTTTTTCTACCCACTTCTCTGCAACGAATATGCCAACTCCTCCATATCCATCACTATTACCAATCCAAAAAAGCTTATACCTTTATTCAACGAAAACCAGCTACTAATAAACCATGAGTAACATGTTCGGAACTAAACTTGACCCCGATGCAGAAGTCAAGACTATGCTGGGTATGAAAGGAAAGAAGCAGCGTGTGAAAGTAAGTCACATCCCTAGTACCATCAACCAGAACGAGGACTTGTACGTCGACGTACCAAACATGGGGCGGGACGACGTCATTTTCCCAGGCTCTCTCAGGCTCCTTTTTAACCTGGAGCTTGAGGGTACGAATACGAAGAGAACCATTGTCAGCAACATTGGCAAGGCCTTGGTGCAGAATTTGCGTATCACTTTGAACGGCAACGAGGTGCAGAACATTAGCGATTACAATGTGCTCGCTACCTACAGAGATCTCTGGCTCCCCAAGTTTGAGAGAGAGAACAACCTCATTCTGGAAGGCATCGACGCTAATGACGGTACAATCAGAGCCCTCCAGGTAAAAGCAACGGACCACGTTGGGACAGATGAAGAGAAGGCGATCATGGCAGCGTATGGCAACACTTTCTGTATACCGCTAGGCAAGATGTTTGAGCTGACGAGAGACCTACCCTTCTACCAGGGAGGACTCCATGACAGGCTACAGTTCGTCCTGCATTTCAGCCCTTATGGTGATGTCATAAAAGATGGGGGTACAGCAGCCTCAGGGAGCACGGCAGCCAAGCCAGCGGATGCCCAATACAAGATTAGCAACATCGCCCTAGAGTTTGACAAAGTGCACCACAAGGGGCTTAGCAGTGCTATGATGTCACGATATTCGAGACTCGTGCTACCTTATGAAAGGATCCTAAGAAGCAAAGTGGTCACTATTAAAAAGTCTGATACCTCATATAACCTCCAGATCGATACACCTGCAAAGAGTCTCAAGGGAGTGCTACTACTATTCGTAGACCCTGGGAGAGTCAAAGCTTACTCGGGTGTAAACGAGGTGTTCTACAATCCCAAGATCGAAAAAATCTCGATTACTGTTGAGGGGGAGCCTAACGAGCTATACAGCCACGCCATGCTACCGAAGGATCATCTTGAACAAGTCTTTGAATTGTTTGGTAGTCATGACTCTGAGGTCACGATCGGGCAGTTCATGACTGAGAGATACGCGCTCTTCATCGATTTTCGAAGCTCTCCTGATAATACCCTGCATGGATCGGGTAGACCATTGCAGAGACTCAGTGATGGCATCACGTTGCATATGACCAAGAAAGCTGACGGAAGTACCGTGGATTTCAAGTGGTATGTGTACTTGCTGCAAGACACGCAGTTGAACATCTTGGATGGGCGATTCCACGGAGTGGAGTACTGAAAATAAATGGTAATGACCACGATTTTGTATTTATCCCATGGGGTAAATACAAAATAATATGGAAAGCAAGAGCTGTTCAACTTGTAAAAGGAGCCTTTTACTAGATGCATTCAAGGTGATGAAAAATGGTAAACAAACAAAACAGTGCATCAAATGTCTAGATAAAAAGAAACAGTGGCGTGCCAAAAACAAATGCCCTCATGATAGGCAGATGGAGCAGTGCAAGGACTGCAAGGACTGCAAGGGCAGTCAGATATGCCCTCATGATAGGCAGAGTGCCTATTGTAAGGACTGCAAGGGTAGTCAGATATGCCCCCATGAAAGGGTGAGATCCAGGTGTAAAGAGTGTGGAGGAAGTGAAATATGCCCCATGAAAAACATAGGTTCTGTTGTAAGGAATGTAAGGGTAGTCAGATATGCCCTCATGATAGGCAAAAATCACAGTGCAAGGAGTGCAAGGGCAGTCAAATCTGCCCCCATGAAAAAAGGAGGGCCTATTGCAAGGAGTGCAAGGGCAGTCAAATCTGCACACATGAAAGGCAGAGGCCCTATTGCAAGAAGTGCAAGGGCAGTCAATTCTGCGCACATCAAAAAAGGAAATCCAGGTGCAAAGAATGCAAGAAGGCCAAACAATAAATGGCAACAATCGGTGTTCTCGTAGCTGGTGCGGCTATCAATGCGCTGGCAATCAGTGGCTCAAATTTCCCATTCAGCAAACTGTCAGGGCATGGTGAAGAGGAGCGGAAAAGGCACGACAAAGCGCTTGAACAACTTCAAGCATCTCAGGGACAGTGGGTGAGAGATCGGCAAGCCAAGATCGACTGGTATAACCATCAGCGAGAGCTTAAAAGGCAAGCTGGCGAGAGCTTAAAGGAACTCGACGACGACATGCGAGAGTACTATATAGCAACGATCGAAAAATCTCCGAAACTGTCCGACTTCTACACACCTTCCAAGCAACAACAAGACGGTGAGCTGACCTTCTGTTATCATTCTTACTATAGGCGCTCGTATCAAAGTGCTCCTCCACATCAGCGGCAATGTCATGGTAAAAATCCTCGGTCTTGATATGATAGACGAAACTATCAGTATCCATATAGCACAAGCACAAGTTACTATCATATTTGGGCTGCATGTAGTCATAGTGGAACTCGTACATGACGGTTTTTGACTGATCCAAGATAGCTTGACCAATATACACGGGCTTATTCATCTTGATTCCCGTCCTACCCATTTCAACACACATGAGGTTCTCGCTGAAGTAGTTGCCGCCCCTGAAGTTTGGCTTCATGACGAACTTTGTATACGCGGCTTCGTTTGTGACTAACTTAATATTATGGTGATTGCGGATATTCTCCATAGTTTTCCCAAAGACCGACAAGTTCATGAGCTTATAAAAGTCCTTCTCGAAGTCGAAGATATAGTCACAAAGCCAGGGTTTGTGGTTAAACCGGATGACTCGGTGCACTTTCTTGAGTAGGAGCCCATGTTTCAGAGCTTGGTGAAAAGCCCCGATGTGTACAACATACTTCCGCTTATGTTCAAGATTCGGGATGAGCTTCTCGACCCCGTGAATCACCTTGCGCTCCGGTAGGAAGGGGAGCTCGTTGTGCTTGTCGTGCAAGCCTTTGGGGTAGTCGAGGTCAACTTCCAAGAGGTAGCCATGCTTGTTAGCAGCCACGAGTTTATCGATCTTCTTCTCCGTAAAGTCCTCCGCATTCGACATCCATTTGAACCCATCAGTGGGTAGATCCTTTCGCATGGCCCAGCCGTAGAGGTTGTTGGCGTCGAGATACTGCAAGTAGGAGCACTCTTCCTCGGGATTATACTGATCTCCCATATACTTGTTGTTGGCCTTGGCATACCTGTGAACGGCTTGGGTTATGCCACCTCGAATACCTCTTTCGAACATCAACAGCATCTCCAAGTCAGTGAGTAACTCTAACTTGATTTTGGTGTACTTCAACGCTGCCTTCCAAGCGAGGCCGGGAGCGCTGTAAAAGTGGTCAAGGTCGAGCTTGTATTGATCCAAGCATACTCCCCTAAAGGTTTCGAAGACGTCGCTCAGTAGGAGGACGTCTGTGGTAAGGTATATATCACGATAGTCGCCCATGGTGGTAGCGGAGCCCTTTGGAGTGATGACATTCCATACTTTTTGAGCGTGCTCGTGGTCGTTGTCGCTGATCCCCTTCATGTTCAGCTTGCTGTAGAAGGCCTCCTTGCATGGTAGATCCGTCTCCTTAAATCGCCGCCAGCAATCCATGTACTCGTAGGGATAGACTCCCTTCTTACGCATGAACTTAAAATGGTCGTCCTCAGCGAAAAACCAGCGAAGATTTTTGCACTGTTCATCATCGAGGTTGTTCGCGAGCTTTTCAAGGCTTGAAGGCATGAAGCGACAAGAGTCTATGAAGCGGATCTCTACCCGCTTTTCGAAGTCGTCGATGGGTACATTGATTTTAACGTTGAAGGATATGTATTTTTCCGTGTTTTCGGCGATACAACCAATGTCTTGAGCGTCATACTTGGCACTGAGTTCTCGGATGAATAAGTGGGCGTCGTACCCACTCAAGTTATGAAAGATCACAGGCACGTGGCTAGGGATTCTAAACTTAGGTTGCAGCTGTTATGCGCGGCACCTCTATATAGACCGGTGTAATGGCAATGGTCTCTCACTTTGCGGTTCTTCGAGTCATCGTTGAAAGGCTTCATGCAGATGTGGCAATCTTTGGCGGAGTCATGCTCTCTCTTGAGTACATCCGTTAGTGGCAACATGTCCTGCTGAGGGTAAGTAGAGTAGAGTCGCTTTATCTCATCCTCCAGGTGGTTGACGAACTTGGTTACGCAGTCCTTGCCGCGGTATCTGCACAAGGGATCTGGCACGGGCCCGTAGGCAAAGGTACTATATGTGCACCAGCCACATGGTACGTGCTCGTTCAGCTTCTTCGTCTTTGTATCACTCACGTCTTCTACCGGGATTAGCAAGCTCTCGAAGTCGGCATATATGGCGAAAGGTACATTGAACTGCTGCTGACCGTCCGAGTAGTATAGCCACTTTTCCTTCTCGCTCGGCATTGAGATTTTGATCGCCTCATTGTCAGCGCAATAGTCATAATGCTTGTCGCGCGACTCGACTGTGGGGAAAGCGTGCAAGCAGTTCATGCAGAAGTGCATTTTTGCCGTATTCTTTGAGGTCTCACTGCCCAGCAGTCGTGAAAGGCTTTTGACTGCTGTATAGTGGGTTTTTTATTGTCCGTGAGGAGTAGCAGATTAACCTGTTTCTCGCGTCCGTTGTATATCGATCGATGCAGGATATTGATAGTCTTCCCCGTCACGTACAAGACGTTCACCGCAATGTCGGGATTGTTCAACTCAAACTTGTTGATGTCCTTGACGCTCGTGGGGAACTCGATGCCCTGCCAGTTATAGCGCTCCGCGTAGGGTCTTAGTTTACTGATTCTCTGTGGGTTCGTCTCTATCTGCTCATGATGCAGAGCTGCTATGATGCTCCACTTGAAGCACTCCTCGTCCTCGTTCGCGGGATTAATGATGGCCTTTTTAGTGACTAACCACTTTGGTGCTGCGATGTACGATGAACCCCTCGTCAGCTTGAGCTTGTGGATGTCTACATCGAGATGCATAATTCGACCGATGCTAAAACCGCTCTTGGGCAGCGCCGGGTTCTCCACATGCGTTTTGATCTGAGTGAGCATTGTGTCTAGCACCTCTTCCACGTCGCTACCCTGAAAGACAGGTGTCATGCTGCTATTGAATACCTTATCGACCTCGATGAACAACTCACTGGCACCCTCCACCGGCTTTTTCCACTGGATCCAGAGGGAGCACTGCGTCTTCACCGATCCCATCTCCTCTACTTGGTTCTCGACCAAGGTTTTCACGTGTGATCGCACCATCCCTAAATACCCGTCGATATCCATGCCGTCCATACCAGGGATGCGGAAGCTCCGGAAGGTCCTGCCGTGGGCTTGCTTATGCTCCTGAGGTGTGAAGTCTTGATCCGGTTGCTGCCCGTCTTCGGCATGGTCCTCCCTTGCTTCTTGCTGAACCTCATCATGAAGCGTTGCACCCATGGCCCTGTTGTAGAGGTTCATCACATTGTTTTTGAACGTATTATATATGCTATTGACACCCTTCTTTATAGGCTCGGGAACAGCGTCCACTAGCCAGTTGTACCATTCACGCATCTTGTTTTTCACGACTGTCTGGTGTACATCCTCTGGGAGAGCGGGTGCTTCTACAGTAGCAGCCGGTTGCTCTAGCAAAGCAATAAGGTCGGTCTTGGGTAGCCTAGAGTATCCCCTGAGTCCACGGTCCTTTGCAATAGCATGTAATTGTTTTACGTTATGGCCGTCCATATTTATTTATATAAGAGTTTCAACTAAAGGGATTCTGGCACAGTGGAGCTTTGAATAGAGATAATGCGCATGCGCTGATTTTTGTTGATGTCAGCATTATTACTTGACAGCTGTGCGCATGCGTCGGAATTATCGGAATCGGGATGCTATCGGGGATTGAGGATTTCGGGATTCGGATTGGTTTCGGGGATTAGGGATTTCGGGATTTCTGGCACTTTTTTTGTTGTTGTTGTGCCGTTGTCGTTGTCTGTGCCAGAACATACATTTTACTATCTCTACTTCATATGTCTATCCTTGTCTGCTTGTGAAAAACATAAATATGAACATCCAAACGGACAGCTGCCAAAGCCAGTTGTTTTGGAAAATGTACCTTTTCGTTTCACGTAACTCACCCGAAGCATTTCAATTAACGTTTTATAATGTCCTTGATAGACCTCACTGCGCTCTGGTGCAGGACAATTACCACCAAATTCGCGGAGTTGCTCTAAGAAAGCGTTCTCCCTAACTGGTATGTTTGAGCAATGACCACATGTATTATCTTCGCATTTGATAAACTCTAATTGGTAAGCTTTTCTGTTACCATGTTTCACGAGAAAAGAATATAGTTCTTTTAACTCTAAAAAAGCCGATGTATCTTTGAGGTTTTTTTTAGTTGCGTTCAAAAAATCTTTCAGTAAGGTGTGAGTTTCTTTGATTTTATTTACAACTGGGTCTTCACTGGTCATGGTGTCAACGCAAATCTTGAAGCCGTTGTAGACCTTCATTTGCCAAAACCTTGCCAAAGTTTTGGCTGCATTATCCAACACTTCCATCCACCCGTCATTATCATTATAAGAAGGAACGACTCCATTGATATCGTCTGGCAGTATCACTCCGACTATTTTTTGTGTTAAAAATGACCAGCAACGCTCGATTGGATTGAATCTTGAATGATGCGGAGCATAGCTTTGTATGACTAAAGTATCAAGGCATGATTTTTTCCATAACATGCCTAGTGAAATAAAGTTTATCACGCCTTTCACCGACCAGTCTGGTCCACCATCAGCAATTAGGGTAACGTTAAACACATCTTTGAACACTTTTTCTTTGTTAATTAGATTCATTAGGTGATTTACATGCATCACATTGGTGCTTTCTATTAACCCGTGACCGCTAAAGTTGGACAAACAAGGGACCAGAGCGCGGCCACTTTACTTTTTCACGGTTTAATTTATCTCTGGTAAAATTAGCGCTGTGAAGTGCAGCGCTGTTGAAGCATGAGCTCTCAGATAGTGATCTTTTTTTTATTCTTTTTTTTTCCTTTGGTGGAGATAAAGATCGACTTCTTAAAGATTTTTCTTTTAAAATTAAATAACCGGCTGGAACTAATTTTGAATTTGGATGGGGAAAATCATGATCGTTATAATTTGACCCATTGTCTTGAATATAAATTTGTCGTACTTGGCATCGTCTACTTGTCGATGGAATTTCTACATCAACCTTATTTTTGTTGTCGACAGAAAGTGAAAGCGTGTTTGTGCTATGAATGACTGCCAGTTCGTTGACCAAGTTTACTCGAGCACATGTGTATTGGAAGTCATCATGAGTGGCTTTTTCTCTATCGTTCCTTTTTGGTGGAACACACGCGTTAATCAAATGTTTATATATTTTGCTTGCAATGGTCTTTTACCAAGGAGGTACCATCAAACGTTGTATTGTGTTCTTGTTAACGGATATTCCCAATGTATTTTTGTCGTGGTCGGAGATGTTTTTAAAGAGACCCCATTCGTGTACATGACGTCGTCACGTTATCTTAAATGTGCTTCTGCCGAATTTTGTTCAATGAACGATCGTATGCAAGGTACGATATCCGGATGCAGGTGTTCTGTAGCTGGTCTGCCAACCCTTTTTTTTGAAGCTAAAACAAACAATTTTATTTACATGCACACCTTATTCTATTAGACTCTATAGTATAAGACCGCAAGTCTGAATTTGGCTAGGAATTAAGAACACCTTTAAGAACAACTTTACAAACATGCTGAGCCTCAGCCAAAGTTTCGAGCTTTTTGACAAAGTTACGGTTGGGTTTTTTTTTCTGTTTATAAAAATATACAATGTTCTTAGCATGCTCTAGAGTTTTGGAGCTCTAAAGACAATTTCCAAACTCTCTCTATAACACAATTCTGGGGATATTTTCTCTTTTATTTTGAAAGTTATTTTAATCTGTTTACATCCGTCCAATCATATTCATCTTTTTTCGTTGTTATTGACATGTATTTCACAACCTAGTGCCCAGGACTTAATTATTAATTGCCGTTAAAAGTTTCAAAAAATGTTACAATTAAATGTTGATGATACAAATTTTATTTCTTTTCTTTTTTTCTTTTCGCTACTTTTAAGCAACAGGTGGCCACTCATAATATATATATATTTACAAAAATTATAATAATAAGGGACACGTGACTATATCCTCTCGATTGCTGCAAGTCATTTGATCATACACACTCTGATTGCTGAGATATAAATGAATAGCAAAATAACAAAGAAATTATAAAAGAACCTCTTTTATGCTCCGTGCTAATTCAACAGAAACATAAGTGAATTTTGTTCAATGACAAAAATAACGAATTTATTTGAAACAGAGATTCAAAAGTTTTTAAAACAATACGACTCTCATTTAAATATTAAATTTTAACGAAGATAATTCGAATTTTACACATCTAATTCCTACGAAATCAACAGGATATTTTGAGTGAAAAATTTTCTTACCACTTCCAATTAGCTGCTGGATAGATTCCACAGTATCTTCTTCTTCGTCTTCTGAGTCGTTAGTCGTAACCATTCTAGATCGCTCTCACTATCACTATCGCTTGTATTATCAGTCATGATGTTTTTATAACAAAAAGAAGCAAATTATTAACAAACTAGTCGATTAACAAATTAAATCGTTGACGAACAAAAATAATAATTTGTTTACATTCGCATACAGTCCAACAAAAAAACATTCAAAATTTTATTCTTTATAAAAGATTAAATTCGGCTCAGAACAATCGTCAAATCGTCCCGACATCGGCTCATTTCGTCTCGCATTATTTTTTTAAATTTAAGCCGATTTAAAAAAAATTGTCTTGAGTATCAACTTGAGACGAATTAAATCGTCTAAAAGAACAGTAAAATTCGGTAAGGAGGACGAATTAATTCGTGCCAATTCGCTTATATTGGGAGACAGAATTTGTAAATGGTCCCTTAGTACTACAAATAAACGAAAAACAACGCACAAAAGTTTCTCTTTAAAAAAAAGGAAACCTTGACTTGCTTGCACTAGTAAATGTATAAACTTTAAAAGTCAATAAATGACAAAAAATATAAAACTTATCATATAACCCACACCACATTATAACCCGCACCAACAGTGAAAGTCGTTAAAATCTACATATAACCCGTGGGTTATATACCGGAAAATACGGTAGTGTGTTTGCTTAGATTTGTCTTTCACCTAACATTTGTATTTTTTATTTGTATATTTTTAATGTATCTTCTGAATCAAGGCAGAATATTGCTGCTAGTGAAAGACAAGAAACTTCTACGGTTACAAAGAAACAAATGTTTAGTAGATTTGTAACAGGCACTTAGTAAAGTTATTTATTTTCTTAATTTACATACATCTTTACACGTTTTTATGATAAGAAACCGAACTATTACAATTTCTTCATCCATAAATTCTTTGAAACCTGTGTAACTATCTGTCGGTGATGGGAATGCTCTGCGGATTCTACTAATGACGCACAAAGGAATGACAATCCTTTTCCCACGTCCAAGTCTTTCATAATGATGAATCCAGGCAGAATATTGGCTATAGGCAATTAATCTAATTCCTAAATAAAAGGCGTAGCACCGTTGACAGTAATAAAATACTTTCAAACAGTTTATGAGAACCAGGTCTTATATTTCTATATTTGAAGAATTGTGCAGGGTTCCGCTGATGTTTTTGTTTTTATATTCGAAAACGATAAAAACATGCATGTACATTATTACTTAAAAAGGCGTTATGTTATGAGTAAAACTACCTTGCATTCATTTTTTTTACTATATTTTTATGCCAAAAATCTTTACATAAAAGATCTAAAAATACATTTAGATAAAATTATTATCAGTGGCATGTCTTGCTTTCCTGTTACTTTTTATATTTCTCTACTTTTACTTCGTTAGAGTAACTATTGTGATCTCTTTAAATTGAAAGAATTAGCAAATTTATATAAATATGCATTTTTTAACCACGCGATTTTCTACGTACATAAAAAAGATGTAAGTTCATGATAATGGTTGCAAAGCCTTCTTAAATTGTTCTCTGGCTTCATATTTCAGTTTTTTTCGTAATTTCGATATTTTAAGAAAGCTTTAGCAGACAAAGAAAACAAAGATTTGCATGTGAATTTTTCACTTGTGGCCCTGGAAATATTGGAAATATTGGAATTTTTTCTCTTTTTTACTTTTCCCTGTGCTATTATTTTTCATGCTGGAGACAAGTGGGGGACATTTGAACTTGTAAGCCCCAAACATGAGAACTGAGCGTCTGAACTAGTGACTCAGTCTTAAAACTTCCTTGTGTCTGATAGCCGAAATAATGTTGCAAAAATGAGGTAAGTTTATCATGTCGTTAAAATGTTATTATTATCTTACTCATTATTATTATCTTACTCATTATTATTATTTTACTCATTATTTTTTGTGAAAATTAAAATGAAAGTTAAATTCATTATGTTGATGAAAGTCGTTTTACAAAAAAATTTGTTCCAAACACGAGATTTTCAGTAAAATATTGTTGCTTATTATCTACGTTTTGTTGTGATGAAAACAAAGTCACTTTAAAAAAAAAAAATTGTAAGAGGAGTTTCAATCATCACAACATCACCTGCTCATTGACGTTGGTCAGAAGATAATGTCCATTTATGTGCTTCTTTGTAAAGAAGACAGGTGTTACAAAACACACTGCACTAAAAATAAGACTGTTTTGTAATTTTTAAAACGTCTTCAATGTAGGCGTTCTATTTTATTTTTTAATTTTTTATTTGCACACACTACTTTACTTGTAAGAAGTTAATAATATCAATTGAAGTATTTGACCATATTTGTTTTGAAAACTGTAAACCATATCCCCAGACGTTTTACAACAATTTTTATAATTGAAAACAAATTTAGTAAGATTTCTTATGCCCAATCTGGTATAAAGACGGAAATAAAAGTGTCAGTATGCAGTGTATTTATATCACCTAAAATCTGTTGATTTTAAATTTCAAGTTAATATAAAACATGATAGAAAAGTAGTATAGGGTAGTTGTTGTTAAATAATATTGTAACATATTATACCAACATATCAACATATTATTATAGACTAGTCGATAAAGCCTGTGGAAAATTCACTTAGGCAGGATAACTATGGAAAAGAAGCGTCATTTGAATTTTGATGACGTCAGCAACCCGTCCTCAAGAAAAAAAAATTAGAAACTTATTTTCATGTTGCCTCCATTGTGTAGAGCTTAAAGCGCTGATCAAGAAATATATATGATTATGTGCTTTTGATGAACGGTTAATGAGATAAAAGGGTTTAAATATTTTGTTGATGTTGGCAAAGTCTCCACAAAGTACAAAAATATTTTTTAGAAATTTGTGTACCCGTTGCCTTTATCATATAGATCTTGAAACACTGATCAAGAAAATGTATAGGATCATGTATCTTTGACAAATGGTTGCAGAGATATTGATGTTTGGAGGTTCTTTGATGACGTCATCAACCCGTGTTTTCCGAAATGGATTCGTGGACCCAGGTTTTGGCAACTTACCCAAATTGGTCCTAGATGGTCCCTAGTTACCCAAGCGGTAAAAAATCACTGACATCACCACCTCGTTTCACCTGTAAGTTAAAAGTGTTTAAAAACCTTCACCAAGCAGTATAGGCTAGTAGCATAGGCTGATGTCTATGAAAAAATAATTAACACATATTAAGTTATTAACCCAGTCCTTTTTACGCATGCTCTTGCTACTTACCTTCAACAATCTTGTTAAGATTGTCGAATGTGAGCAATGAAGCATGTGAAGATAAAAAAAAAACTGTTAATATCTTTTTTTAAAAGAATGTAGAGAAAAAGAAAATGCTTTTCTGTGTTATGCCGATGTTGTTAGTTAAACTAACTATAATTATTATTGTAGTAATAAATCCTTTTCAGATTTTAGACTTTGAAGTTCCACTAAATATGCATGGCATCCATGAACTATTATCCTGTTCATAACGTTTTGGAAATGTCAGTTTTTTGGCCATTTTTCGAAATGACAATACAACATCTCCTGTCGAATGCTTCGGCTGCAGGAATTCTGCTTTGACACATGTGTAGGGCCGGTTAGCAGCATTGAAAATATAACCAAATAACCTAAGTCCATTTCTGAACATTAACAAGTTCAAAGTGCGTGGGTATAATATTGAAATGCAGTAAATTGTTGCTTGTGGGCATGATCTTAAATTAAGCATTTATTCTAAAATCTTTTCGAGCATGATCGTAGCTCTTAGTGAGAAGTGGTATTTGACAATTTTGCCAAGGCATATAGGGTTAAAAATGTTTTTTGGTCATTCAGTTTAGCAGTTTTAAACATAAATTTAGTTATATTGTATAATTATGCTTAATACTTGGAGGAAAGAATACGGAAGGAGAAACAACTTCATTTCTGTATGCTTTAAATGTATCTAATCTATGGTTTTTAATTTCAAAAGAATCAGTGTGCGGCCAAATCTTTTTCGCAAAAAAATGATCAAATTCCAAATTCTCCTTTAATGGAGGTTTGTTTTTTTTCTATGAAAATATTGCTCTAAAACATCGCTGTCCAGTAGAATTTGTATGGAAAACATACTGAATATGTGTTGGTAAGCATTGCATGCAAAAAGTTTAACAAAAAGTTTAAAAATATTCGTAAAGCTGGAATAATAAGCTTTTTCTACAAGCTAAAGTACTTACTGATCATATAAAAAAGTACCAATAAAGAGGGGCCGACCAAAGGTCGACAAAATATGTGGAAGATTAATGTTTATTTTAACTGATTAAATAAGTTCCGATTCCAGAAAGTTGTTTTAAAACGAGATATAAACTTTCTTTTTTTTTGTTTACAAAAGTGTATAGCACGTGCTGTCTTTGGTAATTATGCATTTGTAATAGCACAATTATAATATCACAATGAAATTGCAAATTCGATATATCTACTTACAACTAAACACAAAAGTACAGTTTCAAATGTAAAATGGGTGTTTCGAGAATATTTATGTGTTTCAAGAAAAATGCATACAAGAATATTAATTAAATTTAAAAAACTTAATGTTTGTTTTTAAAGAAACATGCTCACAGTGAGGTGATACTTTGTTGCAGTTTGCATGTGTTTTATCTGTAAAAGATTAAACTCGCTTAACAAAGAAAAAAACGTTTAGGAGGAAGTAACAAAAACATGTAATCAAAAGTTCAAGATTATTTTAGGAAAAAACAAAATTGAATATAATTATTTTTTATTGTATAAATTTTTAATTTTGAAAATTATTACTTAAGCAACAAACTTTTTTATTCAGAAATTAACCAACCAGAGAATATTGTAATTGTTTACTCAAAGCCAACCATGACTGCGTATTTCAATTTACGAATAATTTATTCACAAAACCGCCAAAGTTTGAAATTAATTTCTATACAGACACCTGTCAGAACCTCGCGCTGTGTTTCATTAGAATCTAAAGAGTTGTTTCTCCTTCTGTATTTCTTCCTCCAAGATAACAGCAATTACATGTTTTAGAGCTAGTTGATGACGTCATAATTTTGCATAATTGTCAAAATATTTAAGACCTAACTCAAGAACCAAAAAATATTTTTAAAAAAATATGAAAAATCACTTCCCTTCTACATGCAGCTCACAAACCGTATGTTGGGTATTATATTTTATACTATTCAGTAGCCTGTGGATAGATCATACCAAATAGGGTTTAAGAAGCCATAGACATGTTTGCAGCTACACGCAACTCACAAAACCAAAGTTGGGTATTAATATTTGGTAGCCTGAGGATAAATCATACCAAATAGGGTTAAAGAAACGAATATATTTTATTCAATAATAAGATTTTTGATTTAAACCCCCTGGTTTTTAAAAATCGCGGAAAGATCAAAGGAATATTGGTAGCCATTTTGCGTGACGGACAGACGTATACGGGTATTATAATATAGATACGAAATACGGATTAAAAAAAGCGTACTTTCACAGAAAGTAAATATTGAAAAAAAAGCTTTTAAAAGTACATGGACAAGAAAATAAATGACATGTTTTGCCGGAAGCATCGGGGCTCTACTGCTATAAAAAATGCTGGTGCGCATGTTTTTAAATAAAATTTAGAAAAAAACATAGGAATGTACTCAGCCTGATTTCCCAGCTAACATTACAAAAAAAAATGAATCAAGAAGCTTTTTTGTAGTAGATTGACTTCGTATTTTTTAATAAATTTATAATAATACGGACGTTTTCTTATCATTTTAGAGTGAAATACGGCAACTTTAAAGCTTTGCAGGGACGTTTTCTCGTCATTTTAGAATGAAATACTGCAACTTTGAAGCTTCGTAGAGACGTTTTCTCATCATTTTAGAATGAAATACGACAACTTTAAAGCTTCGCAGGGACGTTTTCTCGTCATTTTAGATTAAAATACGGCAACTTTAAAGCTGCGCAGGGATGTTTTCTCGTCATTTTAGAATAAAATATGGCAACTTTAAAGCTTTGTAGTGACGTTTTCTTGTCACTTTAGAATGAAATACGGCAACTTTAAATCTTCGCAGGGACGTTTTCTCTTCATTTTAGAGTAAATACGGCAACTTTAAAGCGTCGCAGGGACGTTTTCTTGTCATTTTAGAATGAAATACTGCAACTTTGAAGCTTCGCAGAGACGTTTTCTCGTCATTTTAGAATGAAATACAGCAACTTTAAAGCTTCGCAGGGACGTTTTCTCATCACATTAGATTAAAATACGGCAACTTTAAAGCTTCATATATACGTTTTCTTGTTATTTTAGAATGAATACGGCAAGTTTTTAAAGAAAAGACAAGTTTTTATTTCACAAGTTTTAATTGGTTTTTAATTAGTTCATTCATTTCAAAATTCTTTTCAATAATGCGTCATGCACCCTTAGCATCGTATTACATTTGGTATTTTGACAATCGTATCAAATCATTTCAAACTTTTTTTACAAAATCGTTTCAAAATCGTTTCAGAATAGTTTCAAAATTGTTTCATTTTTCATAGTAAATTATATAATCGTTTTTTGAAAAAAATATGAAACATTTAATTCGTTTCATGATACGATAATGAATGATGTAAATAAAATAATAAAGGATTACCATACGATGAAAATCGTTTCAATTCGTATCAAAAATAAAACAATCTCGGAGACGATCCCTAACCAAACATTACTTTTTTTATGTCTTTGTATATATTTTAAATCTACAGCGTATTTTTAGAAATACGTATTTTTAAAAATACGCATATTTTTTAATACGAATTGCGTGCAGGGACACATACAAAATTGTTTAGGCAAGTGATATATCGCACATGCAAAATAATGTTGAGCATGATTTTAATTCCTATTTCATGTGTAAAACAATTTCCTTTAAGACTTGCTATGTAGTTTTGATTCATAAATAGAACAATAATCAGTTGGTCTCTTAAAATTACTTGTTAGACCTACCTGGTACAGGTGAGGTCCTATAAAATAACCTGTGTCCGTCCGTCCGTGCATGTGTCTGTCAGTCCATTACCAGCTTTTCTCAGAATTGGATTATTAGTTTTTTTCTGATTTTTTGCACAAAGATAGAGAACAATAGACCATGGAATGTGACAATGTCAGTTTTTAAAAAAAATGTCTTATTGGCTCAAGAATGACGGATTTATGCCCAAAATGAGTTAAAACGGTCCTACAATATGGTTTTTAGGACATTTCTCAGGATTGGATCATTAGTTTATTTTGATTTTTTGCACAAAGATAGAGAACAATTGACCATTAGCTGCCAAGAGGTGAAATCGACCCACAAAGGTTTTTAACCAAGTGAACTACTAAACCTTGCCTGGAATTTTAAAAATGAGACTCAAAACCAATAGCACGGTATTTATAGAGTCATAAATAATTGATTAAAGAAGAAAAAATTGCAATCTAGCAATGCATAATCGTAGAGGTAAAAAATGTGTTTCTAAAGTAAAAAATAATAGCGTAGAAAATAATTAGAACTCAGCAAGCTCTTTGGATATTTCAAGAAAATTGGTGGTAGATGCATTGAGTGAAGACGGATGAGATATACATTCGATAACTATTTTGCCTTGCTTACTTCCTTCTCAAAGTCCTCTCCCTAGGATTTGTGCGATCACATGCGCACAAAGCGAAGATATAACAACGAAAAAAGTAATTATCTTTTCCACAGTATAGTTCAGTTGCCTCCTACGGCAATGCACGAACATTAAACTCTTAGTAAAAATTTAATTAACATATTTTTTGCACTTCAGTTCTGTACTTAGTCCTTTGTTGTTTGTTCTAGTCTTAGAAGCGCTGTCGATGGAGTTCAGAACAGGTTGTCCATGGGAGTTATTGTATGCAGATGATTTGGTTCTCATAGCAGAGTCGATGGAAGAATTAGTTGAAAAGTTTGAGAATTGGAAGAAAGGACTAGAAGAGAAAGGGCTAAGGGTGAACACAGCAAAGTCTAAAGTCATGATTAGTAGCATTGCAGCCAAGTGTGACCTTGTAGTTGGAAAGTGGCCTTGTGGAGTTTGCAGGAAAGGGGTTGGTAGTAACTCAATTTTTTGTCAGACTTGCAAGCATTGGGTACATAAGAAGTGCAATAGTATTGGTGGAAGGTTAAGAGCTGACATTCAGTTTGTATGCAAGCGTTGCGAAGGTGAGATTATAGAGAATGAAGTATTTCCAGCTTTAATGATGTACAACAGTGGCTCGTTAGAGATAGTTGAGAACTTCTGTTACTTAGGTGATATGTTGGGCAGTGAAGGGGGTGTTGGAAGAAGTGTTACTTGCAGGATAGGTTCTGCTTGGAAAAATTTCAGAGAGTTACTTCCTTTGTTGACTAGCAGAGTCTTGTCAATTGAGGTAAAAGATAGGTTGTATGAGGCCTGTGTAAGAAGTGTTATGTTGTACGGTAGTGAGACATGGGCAGTGAAGCAGGAAGATCTTGACCGTTTAGAAAGGAATGATATGAGAATGGTTAGGTGGATGTGTAACGCCAGTCTGAGAGACAGAAAGAGTTCAGATGAGCTAAGAAGCAGGCTAAGTATCCGTAGAATTAAAGATGTTATCCAGATAAGTAGATTGAATTGGCTGGGGCACTTGGAAAGAATGGAGGAGGATAATTGGGTAAGAAAGTATAGAGACTTGATAGTTCCTGGGGCAAAGCCCAGAGGCAGACCGAGAAAGACTTATCATGAGGTTATAAGGACAGACTTGATACAGCGGAAGTTGAGTTTAGATCTAACACAGTCTAGATCAGATTGGAAGAGGGTCATTAATATACCCCGTCCAACCCATGCTAGCATGGAAAACGGACGTTAAGCCGAGAATGATGATGATGATGATGATTCAACTGCATAATTAAAAACAGTTTGTCACCACTTGTGGTTTAAATGAATCATTGCAAAAAACGCTAAAATTTATTTAATTATATGTCGTTTTTTCTGCTTTGAACTTAATATTTATGCATTTAACTATGTTTTTTATTGTATATTATTTTATAGCTTTTATATATTATAAATATAATACTTTCCTCCTGGAAAAAAAAAATAATTTAGGGAATAGCTAAAACTTTTGTGTTTTGTTCAAAAATTACATCAGCAAAATTTTGCTGACGTGAATTAAAATCTGCTGTAGTATTCTAATAAGTGCAGTAATTGCAATAGCAGTTATTTGCTGCATTTATACGTGTTGGACATTAATGTTCCTTGTATGCTTTTGAAAGCTCTTATCATGGAAGTGCAGAGCAGTTGAGAACCAAAAGGCCTGGGAACAAAGTTGACATACTCTAAATTTGAATCTGGTTACCCCACATATTTGTATCTGAACATTCTTAAAAGCGCGCATTGTGATGTTTGCGCTACACGTTGGAAAAATATCAACCTTTTAGGCTTTTTATGTATGGATGGTCTGAACAAGGCCTTGGCCCTGACTGGTCATGTGACGAATTTGATTGGCCGTAAAAACTCACATAATTAAAACGCGTCCAACAAGTTATATTAGAAGCAAAATTATGTGGCAAGAAAGAATCGAACTTTATAAATAGTGGTTGTTGTTTTGTTGTAGGTGTTGCGTTTGGTTTAGTGTTGGTCTTCTGAATGGGGATTCAAAATTTTGGAAAAAATTATTGTTGATATGGCCAGAAAAATAAGATTATTCCAAAAGTATTTTATCAACATAGATTAACAATAATTGGTTGAAAACAGGTTTGAGCATTACAGATGATATTTATTTCCATAGGCCACCAGAAACATTATGCCGAAAAAAAAAACATTTCTGCATTTGGCACTACTATAATTGTAACTCTCCAAGATAAAACGTTTAATAATTAATTTTATGATGTTCTTGACTGCCTTTGTATATATTTTCAATGTATGCATTGGAAGGGCGAGACAAATAATTAAGGGCAAGACAAATAATGTGAGTATTTTGTCGTCACACAACCAGACAGGGCCAGGGCCTTGTTCAGGCCATCCAAATATAAAAAGCCTAACAAATCCTGGAGACAAGGTTGGTATCGTGGGATGCATTAAAGCAGTTTTTCTAACCCGGATATCATCTACTGAGTAACTTAGGAGACATCGTCCCCAAGGATTGTTAGATTTTTATTTCTATATAACAACCACTGGGTCAGGTACTTTTTGCATGTGAAGCACCATGTGTACATAAGCAATGTGTAAAATATTTTTATTTCTTTATTACATTTTTTATGTATCTTCAGGAAAAACTCATAAAGTTATTTTAATTCCATTCAAACAAAGCAATAGTATTTTTAATTAGTTTTGTCTTCTTTCTGGTGAAAGAGCAGGCCTCTCCAAATTCAGAATTTTTTCCAATTTAGCATATTTGTTGAAACTTTTTCGATTGACATTGTGTTGTGTATAAAATGGTCTTCAGAATATACCTAATTAGATGCAAATACTAGTACAAGAGTTTAACGATAATAAACTGCTTACTGTGCATAACCTTACATTACCTACATGATTAAATTTGTTTTACCTTACATCTGCATCAGTTGTTGAATAATTGTTAATAAAATACAACAATATTTTAGCTCCATGTAGTGTCTTTATGACTTTCTAATGATGCACGCATATTCTGATGATTTCGTAAGGAAGCTTTCCTTAGGATTCATGCATTCTGTTTCGAGAGTTTTATAAGAAAAATACAATATAATTATGTATTGTCGTCTATTGGAGAATTTTTAAAAAGCACAGCATTATTTAAGCTTAGATATCAAAACTAAAAAAACTAAAAGATAATACAAAAATTCTTTGACAATAATAGTAGAATATATTTTCATATTTATTTATGTTTTGATGTATAGATAGATTGGTTTTATATAATATATTACTATTCTATTTCCAAAAATATTAAATGCTCTACATACGACTTGTTATTTCTTGGTTGAAATTCCAGGTAGTGCGAATTGCTGGAACTTGCATTCCTCTTGTTCCCCTTTGCTGAAACAACTACTCCTGTGTGATGTACAGAGGTAATGAATTTTTACCTTTAGAAAATTAATTTTTCAAGATCACACACATTGTATGAACATATAATTGAGGTGTGTGATCAACCCTAAAATCTGTACCTTAAAAAGTTTTAAAGAGTACTAACGAAAAAACTTACATGTGTTTTTTTGTAATAAAAACATTCTTACATATATTACAAAAACAATATGGTATAACTTTTTTTAAATTTATTTAATTTTTTATGTCCAAATTTTGTTCCCCCCAAAATGATAATTACATTAACGGTTGCCACCATTGATCACACAGCGTCCTTAGCTCAACATGATTTGTATGGATGGATAAAGATTCACTCACTTCTTTGTCTTCTCAGAGTGACACTTCATTGTGCATAATCATTTGAGATGTGGTTTTCAAATTTAGGAAATTAAATGAAGCACCTGTTGTCTTTCAAGATGTTTTGATAAAAGTTAACACAAAAAAAATCTTATAATAAATTTGAATACACATAATACTTATTTTTTTTAAATGATACCTCATGCCTAAAACTATATTTATAACAGTGAAATATTATTTTATTTTGTGGAAGATATTTCTTTTAAAGCACGATAAATAAAATTACTCTTAGACAATCACAGAAGACCCAATTTATCAGTTTAGCATTCCCTTGCTTCGTTTATTCAGAATGCATTTGTTTACATCCCTAAGGACTTACAAGTCAGTAATTTACTGAACAGAAAGTCCTCATCGACACTGTCATGGCATGAACCCTAGTACTACTTTGACCTTAAATATCTGGAGAACCAAGGCTCAACAATATAAAAAAACAGTTCATATTCACACTATAATGAACATTTTTGAGAACAACTTCTTATTTATCGTTGGTTCTCTATTTTTTTAACATTTTTCAGAAGTATAACTTTTAGGCTTTACAATATTTCACAGCAAACAAAGAATCATCCAAGGACAGCCTAATGCGAGCCATAGGACAATAACCTTCACATTGCTAAAATTTATTTTATTATAAATAATGAGATTGCTGAGATAAAAGGAATGATAAAATTATAAAGTAATTGAAAAAGTTTGTACTCAATTGTTACCAACTATTACCAACTATTCTGTTGTTTATTTTTATGCCAAGTAAAACCATACGTAATTTATTGTGTTTTGTTTGTTAAAAAAAGTAAGTAAATTATTGGGAATTATTTGTAGAGTTATATTTGTGATGTTGTTTTTATTAGATTCCCAGATAGAATTTGGGGGTAGCCTTGTTGAAATTTACTTGCATGATTTTCTTTTCTTTTTTCTTTATTTTATCCACCATGATCAATAAGAAAGCTTTTAAATGTTTATTAGTGCACAGTTCTCATGATTTGGAAAGGGTTAATACAATTGTGGTGCCATTGAAAAGGTTATAAATGATTTAAAAGAAAAGAATCCCTGCAAGATAAATATCAAAAAAGATTTTGCTTCAAGGCAGATGTTTGTTTAGTTATTATTTTATATGTTTGAACATCCCCTATGAATAATTAACTTGAAAAAAAAATGAAAAAAAGAACGCGATCATTATATTATATACTGCACAGGTTTCTTTAACACTCTTTGTTATTTTTACAGCTAAAAATGGTTTTATAAAGAATCTGTGATGGGCTTGTTATTTTAGTTTTTATTTGAAATGTGCAATTATTTTTGTAATTTTTGTTTACATGTTTTAGAACCAAAAATTGTCAATAAAGTGGCATATATCACAAACATAAAAATGGACCTGTTATTGTAGTAACTTTTTATCTTTACTCCAGAAGATAATGTATGTTACATTGGCAAATAAGAACATTAATAATTACTTTAAATAACTAACATAACAATTGAAATATTATGTCAATGTTCTGTAAAAGTTTTCAAAATAGTTTTATTGAATCTGTCTATATGTGAAGAACATTGACAGTTCACTGTCAAGAAACATTTTTTTATATCCATGTTAACTTGTCATTCTTTCCACTCTCTCATGTGTATGTGTTTGTCACTTTTCTTCATGCATACAATTTTTAGGTTTAGCTCTTTCATTTTTCAGAATTTTTTTCTCTTTTTTCATGCTTTAATATTATTTTCCATAATTCCGTTTTCCCTGTAAGCATTTTTACTTGCATGTTTTTACCATTTCTCAAGCTCTGTTGTATTTCTTATGTCTGTATTTTTATTGTAGTGTTTTGCATGTATTTCTACAAATCACTGTACCTACATTGTTCATATTGAAGAAGAAAGTCTAGATTTGGCTATTATCTCTATAATAATACGGAGAGTGTGTCTGTGTGTTTGTGTGTCTGTAACAGGCAAAGTGGATTTCTTCATTTTGCTTTGATGTTGCCGAAAAATGCATGTCTAATATGTTAAATTTTCTGACGTTACGTCACCACGTCAATAACACTACTTTAACGTCAATATCCTATAATTAAATTAATGAAGCCATTACAGTGCACCTAAAACTTTGAGGCCAAATAACTTGGAAACGAGGTGGTGACGTCAATGATGTTTCACCGCGTGGGTAACTAAGGACCACCTGGGACCAATTTGGGTAAGTTTCCTAAACCTGGGTCCCTAAATCCGTCTCGGAATGGACGGGTTGATGACGTCATCAAAAAACCTTCAAACCCTAATATCTCTGCAACCGTTTGTCAAAGATACATGATCCTATACATTTTCTTGATCAGTGTTTCAAGATCTATGCGTTGAAGGCAACAGGTGTACAAATTTCTAACAAAAAAATTTTGGGTTTTGACCAAAATTTTTAAACCCTTATATCTCATTAACCGCTCATCAAAAGCACATGATCATATACATTTTCTTGATCAGCAGTTTAAGTTCTACACAATAGAGGCAACGTGAAAACAAGGGTCTAATTATTATTTTTTTGTTGATGGGTTGCTGACGTCATTAAAATTCAAATGACGCTTCCTTTTTATTTTTATCCTGCCTCAGTGGATTTTTCCACGGGCTTTATCGACTAGTATTTTAATAGTATTAATAAAAATGTTTTTTCTCTAAAATAAAAAATGTTTTTTATGTTAATATTTTAGAGGCAGGCCTTGACTCAATCTGTAAAATTTATAGTAGTAGGGTACATTAATTAAGCTGTTATACCCTGGATCATGATTATATATTTTTTTTGTTTAGCGCTTAACATGCTTGCTTACTTTTTGTAGAGAAATCTTCATTGGTTTTTCACTTTTCAGTTTTCTCTTATTTGTGGATTAAAAGTTTTAATAATTTGCACTTACCCTTCTGCTAAAAAAACGAACCATGCAATATGAGCAGTTCTTGTGCATAATGAGATCTTAAAACAACATCTTTTTGTTTTCATCATTTAACACTGTTCAGGTTAGGATTGGAGGAAGACTATAAATGATTTTTCCATGTAACTTCTTATGTGATGTCTTATTTTCAAAGTTGTCTGACACAAATAATACTTGCATTTTATGTTTGGTGTTATTATTTTTTATTTATTTAAAAAATTACCTACAAAACTTGTAGTTTCTATGTTTAGAATGATAAAAATGGTTTATTTATTAATATATAATGAAACTCAGTAAATTAAAATGGCAACTAAACAATAAACTAAGTATAAAATATCTTAAAGCTAAAGTAATTTTTTGTAAGCATGCATCATTACCAGCATCATAATCAGCACCATGGAGCAAATAAATCAATGAATTTAATATCAAATATGTCAGATAATGAACATACCTCATCAAGTATCGTACCAAGGTAGTATTTTTTTACGTTTTTGAAACATTTTTTAGAAGTTGTTGAGAGAAGATTGAATGTAAAATATTCATTAAACTTCTTTAAAGGGAATGCAAGGTTGTAAAGGATATTTAACTTATGTGGGACAGTTAAATAAGTAGTTCAACAAGTGTTTTTAATTTTTTGGAAAAAAATCTCTTTTTCATTCTCGAGATATTCGCATTAAAGATTTTGACATCCAGCTCCTTAATGGTACTAAATTCCGCGGGTATTAATTTTTTTATTTTTTTTATTTTTGGAAAAAAAATGCATTTCATTTATTTTTGTGGTTTGCCCATTAAAGAATTTATTTGCGGGTAATAATTTTCGCAGATTGTTAATATTATTTACTTTTTTTAAGCGTGTTGGATAAGTTTCCAAATCCAAAGAAAAAGGACACAAAGGAGCTTATAGTCAATAAAGTTGTTTTTACTAAAAATGGCTACTAAAATGTTACAAACTAATCACTAAATACATCCAAATGCGTTTCCTTTGCCATCACCATTTGTTGATTCACCATTTTCCTCCCATTCGGGTGATTTGTCTCACTTTCACCCTCTTTCCTTCATTGGTATGAATCGAGCTCTTGGGGAAAAAAGAAAGTGAGGCTCAATGTTTCTATCGACTTTGAGACTTCCATAACCAGACATATGTCAGAAAAAGAGTCAAGTGATGGAAGTTTACTTGACCCTAATGTAATTGCGTCATAAATGCCTGATCTCTTCCATCTATTTGAAATAATTTCTTGTCGTGGTGATCCTGAATTGTAGAAAGATCTGAGCCATTTTGTGTGAAGAGGTTTCAGAAAACTCAATCGGTAGTCAATTTCAATATTATCTAACTCCTGGTTGTTTTCCAAGCCTGTGTTTATTTGACAAGTAAACCAGTCTGAAAACTTCTATTTTATGTAATCTTTTGCAGCCTTATTAATAGTGAGATCCAACGATTGAAACAGGTGTGTCATATTGACTGGTAACCAATATGTGGAGATCTTTCAGAGCTTTTATAATTTGGTGGGATGTTTGTCCCTGAAAAACGTCAAAAATAAGCAAGGCCTTTTGATTTTCGCATCCAAGCTTTTTTGGCTCTTTCTGGACGTATGGTATTATGATTTCGTTGTCTTTTTCGTTAATGTAGTGAGTTTCATTCGCACTCAGTGACAAGAGTTATCTCATATAAACAACGCCTTACTTGCAAATGGGTACTCGAGACAAACCATTAAAAAGATTGAAAGGAAAATCAGGAACAGAACTGATAAGAACAGAGACCGGGAGGATGCAGAAAATGAACCAGTAGCTATAGTGTGTATGCCATATATACCAGAGACAAGTAACATACTTCGTCGGGTATTGAAAGATCATAAAATAAAGCCAGTGTTTCAATCTAAAAACACGCTACGTAGTATACTGTCACATCTAAAAGACAAAATATGTCTTGTCTACAAAATCCAGTGTAAGGATTGTGATGCTGTTTATGTTGGTGAAACGAAACAAATGCTCAAACAACGTGTGCAACGTGTGCAAAATGAAATTGCGGACCACAGCTGGAAGAATGATCATCTTATTGACTGGGACAATAAAAAGATCATAGACCAAGAGCCCGGTTGGACAGCAAGAAAAGTGAAAGAAACCATAAATAGTATAGATAGAAATACTCATATCAATAGTATTTCCTATCAACTTCCAGAAATATGGTTACCCGCACTTCGGAAAGCGAATATTTAGAAAAAAAAAGTGCAAAATGGTTCCGGACAAATGTAACAAAAAGCGAACTTTCAGAAAAAGGAACATAACATAAAGCGAACTTTTAGAAAAAGGAAAGATTTTAATCAATCTATTGCTTCCATCTGGGTCCGTGAAAAAGTTAATTACTTTAATTGCTGTGATCTGATTGCTTGATTTCGTTCCTCTAATTATCTCCTCAACTAATAAATAGCCAAAGATGATTACGATCATTGCCCGTCGATGACGTAGCTGTCGAAACGTAGCCTAGAATAAACTTGCTTGTTCATGACATGATAATATCTATATTATTCAATGACAATGACTGAACAGAAAAGTGGTAATATTTTTAAAGACATGCTAATTACTGGTGTTTTCATTCATACCCTGAGCGTCAGATGTATGAAAGAATTGAGGTGCCCTGAGCGTCAGGCGCATCGACATGCCCTGAGCCTCAGGTGCGTGTTTCTTATTCAAGTGATGGTTACAGTTGAGATGCCCTGAGCGTCAGACACATGGACTTGCCCTGGGCCTCAGGCGTATGTTTCCTATTCATGTGCTGCTGATTAGGACACCCTATCAGGCGCATCTCAATGAGCGTCAAGTTTGGTGTATATATGGTGAACACATGTATACATAGCCTGAGCGTCAGGACTTTTGCAAGACTACAATGACTTGTATCAACACATTACTTGCCCAAAACGGCTGACAAAGGTAGGAAAACCTCTTTGTAAGTGGAAGTGGTGTGTAGCTTGTCTGCTTCTGGGCGCAACTTCTGAACTTCATATGGGAAAGCAAATCAGCATAAACATTCCTCACACCTGTAACATGATGAATTAGCAAATAGGTCTTTCTAAAACAACTTTGTACCTGAGGGGACATAAAAAAACTAATAAATATGTCACAGAAATTTTATCCTATTAAGATGTTCTGACAACAAATTCTTACTAATTAACAGCCAGTTAAATTTCTAACGATATCAAACATAACTTTGCAAATAAACATACGATGCATCAACCACTCTGATGTTTGCATAATGTTTCAAAATGTCTGATGATTCTTGACATAGCGAGACCTACAATAAATATTATTTCAAATTTATGTGGAAATTTAGCGAATTATAAAAAACCCAGCTTCCTCTGTCCTTCCTTCTAAAAGAAAGTCATCCTTGGTTGATTTTACATAGGAATTTATGGGTAAATGGAAACAATATTATTTTGCTTGGAAAGTGAGGCACTGCATACATAGATAATATTTAATATGCCGGTAGACAAAAAATTGCATTTTTTGCCAAATGGAAAACAACTTCACAGAAAAAACAGCTAAACCAATACACTCCTCTTTAAACAGACAAATGTAATTAAATGTCAATGTTTAAACATCCTAAGAACAATGTGTCCTTTCAACAACTTTTTGAGCTCTATAACATAAGTTCAACATCATTACTCCTAATTTCTCTTAAACTGTTTTTGCTTTAGCAAAATACAACACTTACAACAAAATACCACATGTTTTAACAATTTTGTAAAAATAGTGCTTCTATGCATTGTTAATAGTCTGCAAATTTACCACTATTTTTTCAAATATATGCATTCTCAAAAGCCTCTGATTTAGACAAAATAAGAACAAAATAGAAAATCTGAGACCCAAATCTAAAAAGTAACATTTTCTTCAGTCTTAACTTTCACCATGATATTAGTGACGATATAGTGATAATGATATAATAACCACAAAATAAACACCATCCTTGTGTTTGTACTAATGTCTACCACTTTTATGTCTCTTTTTATGCTGCAACAGAAATTGTAGAGAAGGTGTTTTATAAATAAGAACAAAATTAAGCTGAATTCTGAAACTGTGTTCTTAAGAGACCCACTTCTTGAGAACAAAAGAACAAATCAGGCTGAAAAAAGACTCAATCAGAACATCAGTGTCAGGTCAGACTTTACCAGTTCTAATAAAAATGCCTAAACTTTCTAATATGAATTCCACAAATACGTGAAAAAAATGTTAATTTTTACAAAAAAAATATACTGTGACAGATACATCGTTTTCTTTCTCAGCTTAATAATTGGTGTAAAATTCTTCTTTCTTCTCGTGTCACATCTGAATAATTACAAGCATTTGTTGAGCAATTTCATACCTTACAAATTTAAAAACTTTTGTCAAAATTTAGGGACATTAAATTTCTGCAGAAAAGCCCAAATGGCAAAATTCTCACATGGTTTCTGAATTGTACCACTTCTTGGTTTACAGTAACTTACCAGTAAAACTTGAATATAATACATTAAAATGCTCAAAATTTATATTCTGTCAAAAAACGGTTTATCAACTATACTTCTATTTTGAAAGTGTATTAATTCGTATTTTTAAAATTTTGTATATCGTATTTCCAAAAATACGAATTTTGTATTTGTAAAATACGAATTTCGTATTTTTAAAAAAATACGAAATATGAATCTCTTATGTCTGCCTGCCTGCCTGCCTTCCTGCCTGTCAAAGTGGATGTGTTCATTTTTCTTTGATGTAGCCAAAATTGTTATGTCTCAAATGTTAAATTTTCTAACGTACGCCATAAATTGTACAACAATAAAGTTTCTACAATTGTACTATAATGTAGCGTATATGTTCAATAAAGTCAACTTGCCATTTGCATGCTACATTATAACATTATTTGCTAGCCATTCTCGTCACAATAAGTTTGTTTACCATGCACATCACACTGTATTAAACAACACAACCAAAATAATAAAGTCAACATAAAAGGCCTGTGGAAAAATCCACTTTGGCAGAAAAACAATAGAAAAGACCATTTAAATTTTGATGACGTCATCAATGACCTGACGATAACCAATAATAACAATTTTTTCTACACAAAATAAAATAGAAATTTACAAATTGCAATTATTTCAGTGTATTACATTGAAATGCAAAAAGAACGTTTGCATGGAGTAATTCCTAATTTACCAAAAACATTCTTAAGATCTTACACAAAATGTCTAATGTCAAATCGCATTCAGTCTTGCCCCACAAAGCGTTACATAAAATATAAAGACAACAGCTTGCAACGTGTAAAATCTAGTTGATATAAAAATTATATTTCAGTATATTGCATACTGCCATCCTTCCCAAAAGTTAAACATGAAATTTAAACAAAAAGAACTACAAAAAAAAACTGAGTCATAACAACTAAAGCAGCAAAAATGAGTTCCTTTGGTATATTTCATCCTGCTATCTCCCACAAAATGTTTTTCTGAAAATTGTAAATATCAACTGCTTAACAACAAAAAATAAATATGCGAAAAATGCAATTATTTCCATACTATCCTTTACCAAATATTATAATCAGAAATGCAAAAAAAAACCGGCTCGCAAGGGTAAGAAAAAATCAACAAAAATAAATATTCTCTTTCTCCTAAATAAATATCAAAATGCAACAGTTTGGAAAACATCAAATTTAAATATAAAAAAATCAGTCATTTCATTTGCGTCCCATCCTCTCCCACAAAAATTTACACAAAATTCAATTTTTTCAGTATGATCCATACTGCCCTTAACCAAGCATTTTAAACCCAAATCAAAAAAGCGGTGAGCAAGGAGTAAGTTTGAAATCCACAAAGATCATTATTTTGGTAACATTGTATACAGTCCTTCCTTACAAAATTTTACACAAAAAGTAAAACAGAGCGGTTTCTGAGGAGCAAATCCAAATCAACAAAAAAAGAATTTAATCAGCATGTTGTATATTGCCTTAACCCATAAAATCTTACATAAATGTCAAAAGCCAGGGTTTGAAACACATAAAATTTAACTCCAGAAACAACTTGCAAGATGCCTTGTATAAATTAAATCTTTCAGTATAATATATATATACTTGTTGATAAAGGCCGTAGAGAAATTCGCTTTAATGACGTCAGCAAATATGTCAGTATATTGCATACTGCCTTTTACAAAAAAAAACAGGACTTTTGGAAATTCCTAATTTAACAAAATTGTTGTTAAAGTCTTAACAAAATGTCAAATGCCGAATCGCATTAAATCCTCCACACAAAACCTTGGATAAAATATAAAAAACAAACATTTCAGTGCATACAGTCCTCGCCCATTAATTACAAATATAAAAAATACAATTTGCAAGGTGTAGAACCTTATTGTATAAAAATTATTTTTTTTAGTATATATATATATATATGTCAAAAAAAAAAAAAAAAAATATTAATTATCGCAAAATCTATTAAACTTTTTCAACCGCATTATTTTCTTCCCAGTAAAATTTCTGACAATAAAGTACAGAAATGACTTATTTATCCACATAGTAATCTAATGCGTTCCAAACTCAACTCTGTTTTTTGGCATTGGTGTCGAAAATCATGTTGAAAGAACTAATTCTTGTTGATTTTTGCAAATTGTTCTCCTTTGACACTTCATATTAAAATTATTGTGAAATTCTCAACAAAAACAAAAAATGTGAAACCATGGAATTTTCGTACGGCACAACAGACATCACATACAGTTTTCCCCAACAAACGCAATAGCACAAAATATAAAAAAAACATCAGTTTACACCAGCTTGAAGTAAAGTCTAATTTTACATATTATACATATATATATTGCATGTGGTTTATTTCCACAAAAGTTTACATAAAAGTTTAAAAAAACAGCAGTTTGCAAACACAAACAATATAAATAGACAACCTACCATCCTCTCATGAAAAAATATAACCCAGAGTCATAAACCCACATATATTTTCAATCAAATATCAACAACCTTTGTAAAAATACCAACAATCCTTGTAAAAATGTCAACAACCCCTGTAAAAATAACCTGGTGTTTTAAATGCAGGCACACAAAAGTTTAATAGGATGTCAAAAACAAAACAAAAAATAACCACACAACACACACACTTTAATTTTTACAAAATTTGTTCCTCTTGTCATATTGCATGTGCAGGAAATGTGAGAAAAATTATACTCTATGGGCATAAAAATGTCCTCACGCTATCCTAAAAGTTTAATAAGTCTTTGAAAGAGTTTGTAGCTTGTGATAAAACTTTAAACAGGTACTAAAAAATACGATTTTTTGCTGAGAAAAACGTATTATTAGATATTGGTTAGACTTCTACTATCAGATTTGAGGACACTAGACACACTAATAGCATTTTTTAACATTATTACTCTGTTAATTTTTTAGCATAAAATTTACCCCAATCTTTCTTTAATATCTTGTTCTTTATTTAACATTAACGGAAGTCAAAAAAAATTTAAGATGCAATCCAATCATTCCTTCATTTGATGAAGTGATCAGTTAGAAAAAGGTTTTCTTAACAAAGACAAAAAGTAATGTTTTCTTAAAATAGTGCCTTTTATTTATGAACATGTGCAGAACTATTAATGTTGAAGAAATATTAATGTTGAAGAAATATTAATGTTAAACAAAGGCCACAAGCAGAAAAATAATTGTTTATTAATTAAATACTATGTAGCGTTTTTTACAAATATTTTTACAATATTTTATTTTCCCACGTGATTTTAAAGTGTTATAATGATGCAGTAGAAGCCGAAACTATTTGTTAATTTTTCATTGAGAGTTTTTATTGTTGTGTGCATTCTGCACTCCTATATGAGGCAAATAACAACCCTCTTGGGAAACAATTATTTTGTTCTTCATTACATTTTTGGCTGCTTTTCTGTGCATGAAAAAGTACTTTTAGTGTGACCGATCACACAGGCGTCATTGAATTCTCATGAAACTGTAAATGATTCACATTTCTGTGCCAGCAAATTAATGTCAACTTATTGCCGTTGAAAACGCTGTCCCCAAGTTTATGCAGGAGTATTCTTTGGCTAATTTTTAAGGCTATTGAGGTCACTTTAAAATAATGTGAAAAAATAGACAGAATAAGACGATTCAAAAGAGCAGATAAAATAATGGAGCAAAAAGCCTGTCAAAAGTTACAGGAGTAGTAAAAGCTATTTTTTGTTTAAAAATTTTGTTATGTCCAACAATAACAGAGTGAGACATGAAAAATGTGGACATCATTATGCTGTGAAAATATAATCTTCTATAATTCTATAATGTGGCCTATGAAAAAGTATATGAAATGGGAATAACTTGAAAGCTACAAAATATCTAAAATGGAATAACCTTAAAAATAGTTTTTTCAGGACATGTTGCTATTCACGAAAATTAATTATTTATTAGGATTGGAGTTTTATTTTGAAAGATATTTATTTTCGCCTGAATTAATTAAATCTTTATAAATGACTTTGATCAGTTAAAAATTTATAAATGAATTTAATAAGTATATAAAATTAAAATTATTCTTTAATTAGTTTTCTAACATCTCACTCTAGGCCTCTTCAACCTCTCATGAATTCCATTACGCTTGTTTTTTAATGAATACCAGTAACAAGCATTCTGCTAGCAGTAATCTGGAGAGTAGACGTAACAGTTTACAGGTTTACGTGGCATATGATCAAGTTGAAAGGTGATCAGACAAGATTATGCTGACAGTGTAACATAAAAACTTATAAATTTTGTGTTTTACTTTTCCTCTAGATCATGCTGTTTGCGTGTTATTAGATTGCAAGTGTTTCGAGCATTGGAACAAGATCTAAAGGCACTGGTAGTATGTGTAGCAATGCAGGTAATATTTTTATCAACATTTTGCCCTTATTTTCTTGCGTCACACTATGGAATGCTTCTAACAATAAGTTTTAAAAGTTTAAGGAAATTGAATTTTTCCAAAGGGATCAAGAAGAAGCCTTCGTTCTGATCAGATACCAGTGCAACCGTCTGGTGCTTTAGATGTTGATGTTGATTTAGTATTTACGTTACAGGTAAAACAATGTGTCCTCTTCTTTAATCGATTTAAAATATTACATATACATATATCTTCCAGCGAAAAGCTATAGGTAACTTGTTATGAGAATTTTGTTAATTTCATTGTAGTATCCTCATTTTCTTAAAAGAAGGGAAAACAGGCTTCAAATTACATTGCAAAGGCGTAAGAAGTACAAGACAAGGACCATCCTTGGCTACAAAACACTGGCAGTAGGGCACGTCAATATGGCCCAAGTGAGTAAACAACAAACTGGTTTTTCTAACAAGTAAATGATGTTTTAAAATATGTTGATTTTTTTTTAGATATTACAAGGATGGTATTCACCTCATCTTCATTTATACACAAAAGATGGAACATCTCCTGCTGCCACTCTTAGTATTGCGTCAGTCAGCAGGTATCTAGTTATTATCTAATTCCAAATGAAATTCTATTAAGATTGACAATGTTGCATAGTTTAAACATAAAAGAGCTTTTAATATTGGCTATTACTCAAAAATACCCCCTTATCTTCAGAATCCTTAAAGGGAACCCGATGTATAAAATGATGTTGGACTTATATTATAGAGCTTAAAAAGTTGGTTAACAAGTCTTTTTAAAAAGCTTTTTTCATCCTCGCTAATATAAAAGCACTTACCTTGCTTTTGACTCAAGTTGTCTAATAAAATAAACTTCAAACTTTTTGAACTAGCTAGCTAGCTATTTTTTTCGAGATTTTGCATAGAAACATACAAGTTTATTGCACATAAAGCCAGTCTACGCAACAACAATGACTTTAAAATCTTTTTAGAGGTATTAACTACCTTCTTAAAGCTAGTAACATACATTTTTAAACAAATACAGCTCCTCGTGTTGTCTCTGTTACCTTGATAAAAACAAACTTTCGATTTACTGATATTTAATATATTTTACAGACCGTAGCATATTTTACCGCTCGTAGCATATTTTACCGCTAAAAAGGATACTGAAGAATTAGTTTCTTTTTTTAAGAAATAAAGATAAAAATATAGCAAATTCATCATAAAAAAGTAATTATTCATAAACATATTGTCTAGACATCTATGTGGTTCTAAAGTGTGTATAATTTCTTCCACCTTGACCTTTTAAGTTGTCCGTTTTTCACACGCCATTCTTTGGAATGTGCAGGATTGAGCTTATTGAATTATTTCCTCTTGTTGTCCCTTTAAAAAAAGCTTTGTTGTTATTAATTCTCGTTTCTTTTCTGTTAATTGAAGAGAATTTGATTGACTTTGATAAAGAAAAAGATGACCTTGTAAATATTTAGGATATATAAAAATATCTCACATATCAAAAAAATAATTTTTGTAATTTTTTCATTTTTTGGAAAATATGCATTACAAAGTGGCCAATTTTCCTAGAGAGCATCACATATAATAACTGCCTTAGAAATACGTTTAGAACTCAAAAATTAAAAAGAATCATTTTGAAAAGTTTTGACACATGATAATCAGGTAAAATATGTTGAAGGGACAAAATATGTTAAAGGCATCCGAGGTACTTTTACGAGTTAGATTTACCTAAAAGATTTCCATGAGAACCTCCCAGTGATATATCCACTTTTTATAATCAAAACTTTGTGTGGCTTCAGATATGGCTTTTTTAAATTTGTTTTTCTTGCAGCCACGAGCGTCATTACATCCTTCTACTTCTATAAAATTTTCAAACTAGCTTTGGTCTTTCTTTGTGGCATGTGACTCTATTACTTATTATTTTAGGTCTGCTTTAATTATTACTGAGTGTTATATCCAAAAAATGCTTTTTCACCACAAAGTGAAACAAAAGTTCTCTATGAGAAAATTTTTATTAAAAAAAATAAAAATAATTCTGCATTAATGTTCTTACTTAGCTAAGAAATCGAATGAAAAGTTAAATACATGTGACTGATTTAATTTCAAAAGGATTTTTCTTGAAGATGCAGGTTGTGAGATTTACTGATTGTTCAACATGCCACACATTTGTGTATAATTAAAGGAATTATTTTGAAGGCGATTGGTGAAATTTATTAATGGTTCCACATGTTGCACTGCCCTAAATATAATTGCTCAAATAAGTATAAAAAAAATCAATATCTATCATAAATTACCTATCCCCCATCCAAGTCATATCTCTATAGTTTTTTTAATTTTTAACAAAAATTGGGTACATCATTGGAAGTAAAATTACCTTTAACACTCTTTGACAATGTTTGTTTGGCTATTAGAAAGTAAAAAAAAAATGCTTTAATTTGATCGAGAATTAAGCTTGGGGGACACAGAAACAAATTTTCGTGCGATTGCAACAAAAAAAGGTTCTAGCATATAAAACAAGATCATAAAACCAAAACATGTGAATGCATGTGAGATAGTATTTTAAGATGGCCGTCGCAATAAGTAAAAACGTGATAATAGCATCTGTAGCACTTCTTCTTGTTGAAGAAGAAAAAGAGCAAAGAAAAAAACAATCAACATGTTCTATTTGGACAAAGCCATGGTTTATGCAGAAAAATCAATGGAGCCTTTTGTTGTCTTTGTAAAAATTGATAATTTTTGTTTTGTCTTTGTCAGAAAGCTTTTGCTTTGCCTGCACGTTTTGACTTTCCGCCATAATAATGTCTTGTCTAGTATGTTATGAATGTTATGAATAAAAAATGTTACAAAAATGCTACTCAAGGTGTGGGGACACTAGGGTTTTTTAATGATTCTCATTTGCAACATAAAAATTTTGTTCCTGAAACAAAAACAAAAAATTCAAAACGATTTCAATTTTTTTTGTTTGGAAGCAATATTGTTAACCTTGTTCATACCAGATCATGATTACTAAAGGTTGGTTTCCATCTGGCCTTAAATTGTGGTAGTTTTTTTGCGCTAATTTTTTACCTCAGAGTTAATCATATTGAGTATTTAGCGGGAGGGCGTTTCCATTATAAGTAAAACTAACTCTGATTTAATTTATTTCGTTGATGAAATACGTCCAACAACATTGAGGAGGACTTTATATTTGGATTTTCATGAGGCGAATTAGGAGGAAGAAAAACCAATAAAAAAAAAATTAAGATTTTAGGAACGTAAATTTCTTGTAAAACAAGGGCAATATAACTGTCATCTAAAGGAATTAATATATAATCTTTTAAATATAAACTTTTTTTGTCCGCCGTTGTGAAAAAAATGTTTGTAGGTATGGTTTTGCACACATAACATGCTCAACGTTTTTATACAATTGTGTTAAAATATGAAAAAATTTTGATGCTTACCCCGAACTCTAATCAGAGTTAAAACAGGTGAATTAATTAGTCATCAACGTTTCCATTAGGCGTTAAAAAATTAACTCCAATTAGTGCAACTGCTTAACGCGAATTACCTCTAGATGGAAACCAAGCCTAGGGGCATAGTAATTATGGAGAGTTACCATCTTGCTTCATTGATTAATATTTCATATGTTATGAATTTCGATATTCCTTAACCTTTTAAATAACCCTAACCTAGTAAATATTGACAAAAGCACCCATTTGGTTCAATCGTAGCTGACATGACGTCTTACATTGTTAATTGACAGATAAATGCCAAGCCATCAATTTATTAATTTTAAATGGATTCAAGTCAATAACATAGAAAGCAACGATGCTATTGCAGTGCAATTATAATTATTCAGTTAAATAACTTATAAACAGGTGGAATTATCTTTGTGGTGATTGAAGTACGGAAGTGTAATAAGATGTACCAAACCAAACCAAAAAATGAGGTCATGTTTTTGTGTAATATTAGGTCAGAAACAAAGATACAAGTCCCTTGGATACATAATGTTATGTGAGAAGTAATTAAGGGGTTAAACACAATTCCTTAATCATTCATCTTAAAGAAACAACAAGCTCTGTACAACAGAGGCAACACTTAAGGTGATGGTATACCTTTTGAGCATGGTTTTTTAAATCGTGATTTTTTCAGAGATAGTTAATCAAAGTTTATTCATTCATACATCACCAAAAAGCATTTTTAAACACCTATCAAATGGTATAAAAATAATTTGAAACTTTTTAACTCGTGAAAAGTACAGAGACATTTTTGAAACACACCCTGCCTTCAAAAAAGTGACTTCATTTACAAAACTACTTCGTTTCCAAATCTCATTCGATGTTCTTTAGAATCGTGATAGATGTATGTAAAAACGATTTTTTAATTATTTTCCACAAAGTCCCCGTTTTTGATTTATTTTACTTTTTCTAAAAAAGCCATTTTTTAACTTAAACTTTCGTCTTTAAGATGTAATATCTAGAGAATCGTTGATTTTTTTAAAATAAAATAAAAATCGCTTTCAGATAAACACGTTGGCTGCAGCACAGTAGCACTCTCCCTTGTAGATCTTCTGTAGTTTTGTAAAAGAGATTTGAAATGTAATAGATGGTATACGAAAAAAACAACACTACGAAAAAGTGTTTTAAAGTTTTTTTAAAATATCACACCTTTCAAGCATACTCATAATGATGGTGATACTCTCACACTTCCGAGGCGATGAATATTCAGAAGTTTGTCCTTTTAAATTTTATTATTCGCAAAGACGTGACTGAGAATACCATAGAAATAGAACTTTCTAAGTCGTTTTTCTGTGACTTGCAGAAACATAACAGGATGGCATACATTTTTAGAACTGAAAGATTTGTTTGTTTTTTCAGATGGTCATTTCTTTTCGGAAAGGAAATATAATTTATTTTTAAAAGTAATACTCAAGAGGATGATAAGTGTTAAAAGCATTCACTCTTAACTCTTATTCAATTTGAGGTGTGAAAGACCGATCAGAAAAAAAAGTAGTTATTTGGATAAAGTCAATATTCCCTTTCGAAAAATAAATAAATAGTTTCACCATTGGAAAGATCGTTGTTTCTTTAGTATAAATGGCTAATAATAAAAAAAATCGATTTTTTGATACAATAAAGGTATACCGTCACCTTAAAGTAATTTCCCCTCAAAAATTCCAGTTCATTACTGGCGTCATCAAGATTTTTTTTCTGATATGGTCTATATACATAGCAAATTTTCTCTCACCTTTATTTATATAACATTTTGCACACAGTATAGTATCAGGTAAGTCTCTTGCGTGTTTATGCGTATAGGTTTGTACTGTCTATTACTGTGTATGTCATTTTAATAAGGTCTCTTGCGTGTTAGCCATACAATTTGCCTTCCCAATGAAGTAGAGTTTTCCACAGGCCATACAACTAAAACTTAAGATTGGCATGCAGCTAAAAATATTAAAATCAAAGAAAAAGTATAAAGAAGTATAAAGAACTAGATCAAAAGTTCAGGCTTCCTTGCTTCATCGTTTTTCTTATTAGACATTTTTAGCCCCTTAGCCCTTGCAGCTTTGCATACATCACTAGGTTTTAAAAAAGACTGGGTAATGTAATATTACAAATAATGTGATACTTAGATCGTCGATTCTCAAAAGATCGTCAACCAAACTTTAAGCCAAAACTGTTTTTAAAAGCACTTAAAATGTTATACCTTTGAATTGCTAAATTTCACTTAAAACTCGGAAACATTTGTATTAGTAATTGGTATCTGTAATAATGTATTAATATTTGGTAACAGTAATCCGTAAATGAAAAAAGTCTATTGATACTGATATAAAAAGTATTGGTAAATATTATAGGTTGTTACCATTTTTGTGTCGATTCTCATGCAAGCTTAAAAACAGAAAAAAAGACTGAAAAAAATGGCTAAAACAGTTTCTACCAACCAGACACAATAAATGCATGCAGGAATGTTGTTGCAGCCGAGGGAGACGGCGACAACAGTCATAAAATGTTTGTCAATTATGATTAATGTGGAATAAATTTGGAATAAATTGTGTGCCTGATTCTGTTAAGATGGCGGCGAGAATAAATGTGCGTGTTGTAATGCTGATATTGTGTATTTTGTTTTGTGGAAATGTTGAAAGCTGTCTTGGAACATATAGATTTCAAGTTTTTGTAACCAACGTGGCTTAAAAATAATACATCAAAATATTTGTGGTTTGCTATCGAACTTCAATTTCTTGTGTGAGTTGGTTGTTAGTAATGACTTTGATATTATTACGCTGTCAGAGACTCACTTAGTAAAGTCTGGATACAACGACAATAAGATTCTTTATGAGATACCAAACTATACATTTTTAAAGAGAAATCGTGATCATGGGAAAGGTGGGGGAGTAGCTGTTTACATCACGAAAAATTTAAAATGGGAATGTTGACAAAACTTGGAAACAGACTTTGTCGAAAGTATTTGTTTACAAATTTTTGAGAGAAATGCGAAAAGCTTTCTTATAACAACGTTCTATCGTCCACCCTTAGGGTCAAATTATCTTTTAAAAACCTTCAATGAATGATTAAATGATCTCCTAGCAACAATTAAATCAACTTCTTTAGAGTCAATCCCTGATCAAGAAAATGTATAGGATCATTGAAACTTTATGGATATTTTAAACATTAGGAAGTAAAAAAAACGTTTTGACAATGTTTTGGGTGTTCAGTACACACATTAACTAGTCTTCTGTATCTATATATTAATACGCCTTGTGTGTGTGCACGGTGAGGCCAAGGACAAAAATATACGGGTCACTTTCTTATTTCTCATGCATTGTATCCCCAAAGCGTGGCGTTACGCTAAAATTTACTAAGTTAAAATACGCAAATCAGGGGGTTACTATTTAAACATTTAATTCTTTTTTCTTATTACTTTAAAAAATAAAACTCTGTTTTTTTTATTTTATTAAAACTAATTTATTTATTTTTTTAAATGTTTTTATTTTTTTTTGTTTTAAAAGCCCCACGTGGTCGTTATAGAAAGAAAAATTTAATTTTACCCCCGGTTTACAATGTGCGCGCCGATCTCACGGAAACAAGTTGTTTTTCAACTGAAAACGGAAACCGAAGCGACGAAGGTTGTCTTCTTTTTAAAGTAATCCTGAAAAAAAGTTTCAAACAAGGAATGTCAATGTTTACTTATCATAAGGTCAGCTTAAAGGTCAATTTTGTGTTCTGGGACCGAGTTGCTTCTTTTTATAGAAAATCTATCGAATTCGAATATGAATGTAATTCGAATCTGAATTGTAAAAAAACAAACTGTTGTTGTTGACCGAAGTTGCTGTTGTTAGTTAGAAATACTTCTAACGTACGATGATTTAATATCACAAAGAGAATTGATTGGAAATGTATCAGACAATTGTAGCTATACATTTTCAATTTGTTGAAGTCAGGTGGTGGTAAGACACAGATAGATTACTTCCTGGTTAAAAAGTCAGACAAGAAAGTGGTGAAGGACGTGAAAGTTATGTCAGGGGAAGAGTGTGTTTCCCAGCATAGGTTGCTGGTTTGTGATATTATCTTGAAGAGTGTTAAAGGGGAAGTTCGGTCTAAAATTTTTTTTTTTTTTTTTTTTTATAATTCCACGTGTTTATACTTATAAAAACAGAAAAACTTTACTTCATTAAACTCAGAGTTTTGGAAATGTCTCTAATGTTGACACAAACTTCTTAAAAATCTCCGTTTTTGAAAAAGTGCGTCAGAAAAAAAAAAGCTGGGTTCTAACTCAAGTATGACGTTTTATAGTTCAAAACATTGCATCGCGTGAAAGAGTCACAACACAGGCTACACAGTTTGCTAAAAGAATCTACTTTTTTTAGCTCTATTTCTTTTCAAATCTGTAACAAATTACTTCTTTGAAAATACAGTGTCAATTTGTAAGCAATGGATCCAATTCGCAGCGATTCAAGCTCTAAAATGATGACATACCTGACTTATCTGCTCTTAAGGCGGATTTTCACGAAGCGAATTGAACGGCGAATTCGACGGCGAATTGTATCTGAGCATGCGCAGTTTTGTTTGTTTTGATTTTGCACAAAACTGCGCATGCTCAGATACAATTCGCCGTCGAATTCGCCGTTCAATTCGCTTCGTGAAAATCCCCCTTTAGTCCCTTAAATTTCAAACCAGAACTTTCTTTGGAAGAACTGAATAAATTACGAACGTGTAGTTCCGAGAGTGATGAGGAAGAAGAAGAAGTTTCTAGGATCGGCAACAATACCTGGTGCCTATGCACTGTAGAGCGATGGAGTCGTACAGTGAAAGAGGCTTGTGTTGCAGGGATACAAATGAAATTCCTGACAATCATTTCGAAGGTAAAATAAACAAAAAATTAGCCAAGCATAATTTTCTTTTTCGTGTTTAAAACCATAACAAAACTCTACATATTCCCTCTAAATATTAGTCTTCGCGTTGATAAAAAAATATGCATACGAGCACGACAACTGATGCAAAACTTCTCTCAAAATATTTTGCCTAACATGAGTTTTCTCCAAATCATTCATTTCTCCTTCACATATATTTTATTCGGTATTATTTGCTACTGCCAAAGCAACATCACAAAAAAACACAACGGTGGTTGTTTTATTCTATTCGGCTTTACAAATCGAATAAGAAAGCGTGCTCAGAAATCAAAACTTGAGACAGGGGTTATTTTAAAGGTTTTTCTTTTTAGAAAAACAATGTATAACTGAAGCCGAAATTTTTGGGATGGTTTTTTTTGTAAACCAGTACTAACCACTGCACTTTCTGCCCTCAATAATTTATGGGATGATGCAATGCACTCGGTAGAAGACAAGACCAAAATTTATACCCCCGTCTTACGAAAGCATGTTATTGAAGAATTTTAGATGTGAAAAAAACAAACATTCAGCGCTGGGGAAAGAAAATGCGAACATGGGAAGGAAATATAATAATTTTTTTGACATGGTTTTGTTTTGGAAATGGCTATAATAAATGAAATTGTGTTGAGTTTTTCTAAATACGAGAAAGACAAATGTTTGGCTGTTTGAAACGTAGCTAACAAACACATAACTAACAAACATAGCTAACAAAACTTTCGAAGCATTCTGGTTCAAAATGTCGAGAACAAATATAAAATTTCGGCAAGGTACCACTTCTTTTTATATTATGTAGCCATTTTTTTCGAAGCTCTTATTTTTTTTTTGCACTGGGAATCTGATTTTTTCTTTCGTTATTATCTTCGTCTTTCGTCGTCAGCTTTTCGTACTCTACCTCCTTATTTTTCTCGCTCCCCTTATCTTTTTCTGTCTTTTAATTATCGCTACTTCGATTTGTACAGCCGATGGCAGCACAGTTTGACATATTAAAATAATAAAAATGTATAGACAAAATACTTCTTCATGTGATTACACCTAATCCCCAACACCGAACTTCGCTTTTTGAACTATAAAACGTCATAATTCAAACTCGACCCAGCCTTCGTAAAAATGTAAAGGGGTCAATATACGGAGGTGTTTTTACGCGTGTTTAACACAGATTATTTCAGAAAAAAGAGGGTTTCACCTGAAAAGAATTATGGTATCCGTTTTTTTTCTTTTATGACTATTGATTATGAAAGTATAATTTTTGACCGAACTTCCCCTTTAAAGAAGCCAAGGGAAAGTACAGGCCCGGTCGGAAAGTCTGGAAGCTGAAGGTGCAAAAGTTCAGCAGTTAGCCCACAATGGTCAATGTGATAGTGACAATGTTGAAAGTACTTGGACTACTTTGAAGAATTGTCTTCTAGAAGCTTCTGATGATACCTGTGGGTGGACGAAAGGACCAGCTAGACATAGACAGACCTGGTGGTGGAATAATGAGGTTGGCCAGTGTATAAAGGTAAAAAGGGGAAACTTTGGAAAGAGTGGAAGTCAGGTGGTAGTAAAAATATTTACTTAGAAGCTAAGCGTCGTGCTCGTACAGCAGTGTATAAGGCAAAATCAGAAGAAGAGAGAAACAGATTTGCAGATGTGTTAAGAAGGGAAGACCAGCGCAATGAGGTATTCAAGATAGCAAAGCAAATGAAGAAGACTAATCAAGATGTTGTAGGTGAGAAGTGTATACGTAATGATGAAGGTGTTTTGGCTAGCACAGAGGAGGAGAAAAGGGTAGCTTGGAAGAATTATTATCAGAGGTTGCTTAACACTGAGTTTGATTGGGATGAGGATAATTTGTCTGATGATGATGTTGTAGAAGGGCCAGCTATGCAGATCAAGACAGAATGGGTACTGGAGGCTATTAGAAAATTGAAGATTGGCAAGGCTGCAGGAGTATCAGGTATTGTTGCAGAGATGGTAAAAGCATCTGGATATATTGGAGTTGAGCTTATTACAAGTCTTGCTAATCAGATTATAAAGGATGGTGCTATTCCGAGTGAGTGGCAGTCGAGTGTAATAGTGAATTGTTTCAAGGGCAAGGGTGATGCATTAGAAAGAGGTAACTATAGAGGTTTGAAGTTGGTTGATCAAGTAATGAAAGTTATTGAAAGAGTGATTGATAAGTTACTTAGAGAAAGAATTGATATAGATAAGATGCAATTTGGCACTACAGATGCAATATTTTTACTCAGACAGCTTCAGGAAAAGTATTTAGGAAAGAGAAAGAATCTCTATTTTGCCTTTGTAGATTTAGAGAAAGCTTTTGATAGAGTGCCACGTAATGTTATTTGGTGGGCTATGAGAAAATTAGGTGTGGATGAGTGGCTAGTTACGATGGTACAGTCTATGTACAGCAATGCTAGAAGTTGTGTCAGGATTAACGATTCACTTAGTGATGAATTTAGTGTAAATGTTGGTGTACATCAGGGTTCTGTACTTAGTCCTTTGTTGTTTGTTCTAGTCTTAGAAGCGCTGTCGATGGAGTTCAAACAGGTTGTCCATGGGAGTTATTGTATGCAGATGATTTGGTTCTCATAGCAGAGTCGATGGAAGAATTAGTTGAAAAGTTTGAGAAGTGGAAGAAAGGACTAGAAGAGAAAGGGCTAAGGGTGAACACAGCAAAGTCTAAAGTCATGATTAGTAGCATTGCAGCCAAGTGTGACCTTGTAGTTGGAAAGTGGCCTTGTGGAGTTTGCAGGAAAGGGGTTGGTAGTAACTCAATTTTTTGTCAGACTTGCAAGCATTGGGTACATAAGAAGTGCAGTAGTATTGGTGGAAGGTTAAGAGCTGACATTCAGTTTGTATGCAAGCGTTGCAAAGGTGAGATTATAGAGAATGAAGTATTTCCAGCTTTAATGATGTACAACAGTGGCTCGTTAGAGATAGTTGAGAACTTCTGTTACTTAGGTGATATGTTGGGCAGTGAAGGGGGTGTTGGAAGAAGTGTTACTTGCAGGATAGGTTCTGCTTGGAAAAAGTTCAGAGAGTTACTTCCTTTGTTGACTAGCAGAGTCTTGTCAATTGAGGTAAAAGGTAGGTTGTATGAGGCCTGTGTAAGAAGTGTTATGTTGTACGGTAGTGAGACATGGGCAGTGAAGCAGGAAGATCTTGACCGTTTAGAAAGGAATGATATGAGAATGGTTAGGTGGATGTGTAACGCCAGTCTGAGAGACAGAAAGAGTTCAGATGAGCTAAGAAGCAGGCTAAGTATCCGTAGAATTAAAGATGTTATCCAGATAAGAAGATTGAATTGGCTGGGGCACTTGGAAAGAATGGAGGAGGATAATTGGGTAAGAAAGTGTAGAGACTTGATAGTTCCTGGGGCAAAGCCCAGAGGCAGACTGAGAAAGACTTGGCAGGAGGTTATAAGGACAGACTTGATACAGAGGAAGTTGAGTTTAGATCTAACACAGTCTAGATCAGATTGGAAGAGGGTCATTAATATACCCCGTCCAACCCATGCTAGCATGGAAAACGGACGTTAAGTCGAGAATGATGACGATGATGTTCTCTTTGGGATGAAGCAACATTTAGTAATCGAAGTAAAAACTGATTGAACTTTTATCCAGAGAACGCTAGCAAGCTACCTACTGAAAAAGTGAAAGAAAAGCAGGTGTGTTGTTTAGATTATTTGGTAGAGAAATGAATTTGGGTGTATAACGATTTTTTAACCGTTTTAACTTTCAGAGCTAAATTTTCCCTGAAACATTAAGTTTTTTGTTGTGTCTTGAAACAAAAATTATTTTATTTTTTGTAAGAATATACTCTGAACAATGGGTCAGAAGTTAAGAATATCCTAAGAATATGTCCAACCTCGATTGTTTGTTCTAAATATAAAAAGAATTTACCAATAGCTATAGCAAAATATAGCAGGCTATATTTTATTAAGGCATTATATATTTTCAGGGCATAGCCATGCTAAGAACATATTGAGAATAATGAGGATAGCATTTGTCAAAAAAGTTAAGAACGTTGAGGCTGAAACTAAAACACACTTATAAAAACAGCGCGTATATCCTAGAAAAGAATTTATATAAACTGTAAAAAGTAATTTTTCCGTTGTTACTGTTTTTAACACTACAGACTGTGTGATTCAGTGTTGTTGTCGTTATAATAAACCTAAACCTAAAACCTTAACTTAATCAATGTTTACATCTGTTACATTACGATCGTTTGAAATATATTCGATTCTTAAATTTGAAAACGCTGCATTTTTATCTTCTTTGATTTTATGCGTGATTTTCTTGATCATAAGTTTGGGTCTGTAAGGCAAATTGTTCTTTTAATATTTTGGATTGAAATGTTTCAGTAGATATACAATATACCAAATGATTCAAGTTTGTTATATTTCTCTTTTGTGTTGTCAACTATTAATTTCTTATATTTTGAGTATAACTTTGGAAGGGTTTCTGTATGCAATAGAGACTGAATAGCTGATTTTGTATGACTTAACAAAAAATGTTGGATTTTTTTTTTCATGTTTGGTATCCTTTTTTTCCCTGGTGTACTTCTGGAATGGCAAAGCAAGTACAGTAGACTCTCGATATAACGAACCCCCAAGGGGAATGGAAAAAGTACATACATACATAGTTTTAGCGTATTTCGCTTTTTACGTAACGGTTGTTAAACACCTTCAATTTTTTTGGACATTTTCCATTTTTATTTTATAATCTTTTTGGACGTTCTGTTTCAGCGGTTATAATCATAGAATAATGGAGATTGTGATCCCACAGCTTTTTTCTCTTTTTGCCATCCCGTTATAAAAGAGACAAAGAGCCCAGGGTCAGGGTTGAAATGTGAGTTTTGAAAATTCAAATTACTGTGTTGTATGTTTTTGTTTGGTATCCCTTACATCGGTTTAATGAGAGATTCAGTGGATTCTCCCACGGGTATTCAGCTAGTCTATATATTAATACGCCTTGTGTGTGTGTGTGTGTGTGCATGGTGAGGCCAAGGACAAAAAATTACCAGTCACTTTCTTACGGATCATGCATGCACCCCCTAAAGCGTGGCGTTACGTTAAAATTTTACCATAATAGTTAGACCGTTACTTCATAGAAATCACATATAAGTTATAACTATATAAGCGCCACAATGTACGATATAAATATATACCATATGACAAAATACCTATATAGGAATATATATGCTACATATGAATTAACGGGCTCAGATATTCACAAAGTACACGGACTGTTAAATGAAGTTCCTAGCATAAAGAAACGGAAATTGTGTTTACAAAAAAGATGGCTGTTATTTTTGAGTATTTTTTACTCTTTTCTTCAAAATAAATCTTTAAAAAAACATTTGAAGAAGAGCATGGTTATATAAATAGTCATAGCAAGGTTTCTGTAAGGTTTGTTCTTGTTTTTTTTCAGTTTTGATGATATTATTGATGCGAGACAGGTTTCTTAGCTAGCATCATAAAGCCAGCCACCAACAACAACTAGCTGGCTAGGAAGTAGAATTGCTATCTAATTTTTATATATATGTAGCCATGTTCTTTATACCTACCTAAGTCTCCAGTTTATATTTAACTGGCCAGCTACTACCTGCTGTAGCTAGGTAATGTTAGCTTTAAACTAAAGCTCCCCAGTACCTAGCTCACCTGTGAGTTTTATGTTGCTATTACATGTAGCTAGCTACTGTAGTTATCTTAGTGGTCTTTGCTAGGAATATGGCTGTAACTTATTTGACTTGACCTTTTAAGCTTAAATTGGAAGATATAACAAGCCACAACACCCTAAAGGACCCTTTTTTTTGCAAATATATATATTGTATTTTTCACATTTTGTGTAACTAAACTTACATCGGTTGCATGCAATTATGACAAAAGGATTTTTATTTATTTTTGTTGTACTAGATGTTCTGACTCAAATGTTTTTGTTTATGACATTACGTGTTATTTAAGAAAAGTTTAAACTTTTTTGAGGGAGTACTACATGTTAACACCGAAAGAACCTGTGTTTTTTTTAAATTCTTATTTTACAGAGGTTTTTGACATTATGAGGAAAATTTACGTAGCTTTTTCACATTTTTTTCTAATTGGTTGCAGTATTTACATGGGTTTTTGATTATTTATTTATTTTTATTTTTTTCGGTGGGGGAAGGATTTACATGGTTTTTTACATAGTGTAACAAAATGTACAGGGAAGGCTGGGGTGACTTTCCATATATATACATAGTGTATATAATATATACTAACTGTTGTGGGTTTTTTTTTGAAATTTTGTGTTAACTTAAAAGGATCATGCAATATACCGAAAGAGCTAGTTTTTGTAGAATTTGACTTTACACCTTGCAAGCCATTCGTGTTTTTATATTAGACATTCAACTCTGACATTATATATATATACAATACAAAAAGTGAAATTCCCACAAAATCCATCAAACGTTATTAACCCGGAAAATTTAAACATTTTCCTGATTCTTTTTTTGGTTTACGAAGTTCTTTTCCTGCAAAAATTTCTGAAAATAAAGTATAGAAATTAATTATTTTTAAAATGTAAATTTAATTTGTTCTAAATTGTGGTTTTGACATTTTCATGTATATATAAAAGAGTTTGTGGGCAAAGATATAATTAGTATGCTGAAAGAACTGACTTTTGTTGATTTAGAATTACATTTTCTTTACATTTTCTTTACATTTAGGGGCTATTTCTTTCGCACACAAGAATCGGTTCTGAATGCTCCAAGTGCTCCAATTACCATTTCTTTGGTAATTTGGGGCATTCAGAATCGAATCTGGATGAACTCCTCGAGGAGCAGTTCACTTGGAGCATTTAGAACACTCAGAACTAATAATTTGACTTACTACGGTCAAAGCCTTCTTGCTCCGAAAACCCATTTCTTTGGCGCACATTTTTTCGCCAGTGAAACTCTTGCAGTGAAAAACCATTTTGAATACTTTATATAAATTAAAAAACCACGGGAGACAGAACTTAATTATGCGGAAAAATAAACAAACAGGACAGCTTCAAATGTAAACGCTAGCACTTTCGCTTTGGAAACAGCCATATTTGTTTACAAAAAGAGCCGTGGTTTCTTAATTATGCAAAAATTATGCAAAAAATATAAGCTATATTTTTAAACCACATTAAAATGTCGGAGCACTTGGATTCGGTTCTGTGTTGTTTTTTTGGTCACCGGAGCACTTGGAGCAGTTGGAGCATACAGATTTGAATCTCAGGTATGAAAGAAATAGCCCCTTAGTGTAAACTTTTGTGCGTATGGCTATATTTAATACACCAAAAGAGCTACTTTGTTGATTTCGATTTTATACTCCTTGTAAGCTATTTTTTTCTTCTTTTTGACATTTTGAATTAAGTTATTGTTGTAGAAGGCATATACAATATGCATATTAAAATAATGGAATTTTGCAAATTCATGTTTTACCGCTCATACCATCCTGTCACATTGGGACAGGATGGTATGAAACAGACCAAAATACCTGATCTTAGTTGTTTTTAATTTACAGGCTGTGGCTTGTGAAACTTTAAGGTGAACATTTTGTGGAAGACAATTACATGACATATACTGATAGAACTGATTTTTGTTGCTTTAGATGTCATAACTGAAACTTTTTTTGACATTTCATGTTAATTTTGTGAGGAAGGACCATACACAGAAGAAGAATTAGATTTTACACCTTGCAAGCTGTGTTTTTCTATATTTCGTATAAATTCTTACCAGGGAGGACTGTGTGCAACATACCGAAATGACTGATCCTTCTTGATTTAAATTTGATGCGTTCCAAATCGTAGTTTTTGAAATTTTGTGTAAGATTTAATGGGTAAGGACAACATACAAAATGTCAAAAGAACTGATTTTTGTTGAATCAGAAGTACTCCCTACAACCTTCTTTTTTTTACACTTTGTGAAGCTTTTGTGGGGAAAGAGTGTATGCCATATCATCGAAATAACTGATTTTTGTTGCAAACTGTTTTTCTTTGGCATTTTGGATTAAAATATTGTTTTAGAGGACATATGCAATAGATATACCAAAATAATTAAATTCTGCAAAACTTTGATTTTGTCGTTAACCTCTCATCTTTTACATTTTGATTAAACTTTTGTGGGAGACCGTCGGTATGCAATAGACTAAAATAAGAGAATTTAGTATTATTTAGAATTTGTATTTTGTGTTGCAAATTTGGTGCAAAAATTGACATAAAATGAACTGTTAGATTGATTGTTGTTGTTTTAACATGACTCATTATGACTCAAACTTTTTGCATTTCTAATATGACTAATTGGCCAAAAAAAATTTTTTGGCCAATTAGTTTTACACCATATACAAGCTGTTATTTTTTATATATATTTTATGTAAACTTTTGTTACAGAATACTATGTGAGATTTGAACTTAATTTGGGGTTTACAAACTTTTTTTTTTGACATTTTGTCTAAAGTTTGGTGAGAAAGGACCATATGCAATATATTTAAAAAACGTTTTGTTGCATTATAATTTATCCTTGCAATCCATTTTTTTACATCTCAGATAAAAAATTTTGCCAGAGGCACAATTCATTGTTTATTTTTCACATTTTGTGTCAACCTTTGGCAGGGTTTGCAATAAACTAACTGATTTTAACATATATATACATTGAGAGAGATTTGTGTTTGACACTGATCAGCTTTTTTTGTGAGACATTTTGTATGTGACATTTTTAGTGATTTAAATTTTATGGGTGAGATGTATTTTGAAATGCTTTGGTAAACTTCTGAATAATTTTACGCATTATCAGAGGGTCAGAGCAAGTAATTTAAATGTCACATAACTGCAGTTGTTGGACACCTTCAAGTTTTTTGGTCACTTATATTATAATGGAGATTGCAAGATTCGCACTGCTGTATTGTTTGTTTTTTGATGGACGTATATCTGGTACATGAATTAAATGTGAAATCAGTGGATTCTTCCACGGGCATACAGCTAGTTGTACTACTAATTTAAGTGGAATATATATGCTACGAATTGTTTTCATGCAATTAATTAAAACGACTAATTAAAATAAATACTGTATTTATACTATACTATTTTACTATACTATTTTATTACTATTTTATACTATTTTTACTATACTATTTTATTTATACTATACTATTTATACTTATACTATACTGTAAATACTATACAACGGAGCTGATCTAATATTAATATTCAATACAGATTATCACGTTGCATAAAGAGACTCTCTTTGACTTCAAGTGCAAAGCGGTTACTTGTGTGAACAAGAATGTTGAAATCGTCTAGACATGGAACGCAGTTGTATTGTTTAAGTTGGTATACTACATGGTCTATGCAAAGTTCCTAAAAGTTGTGTCAATAGGTACAGCAGTGTACAAACTAGCTAAATCGAAAATCGAAACCATGAAATTCAAATTGAACGTTTTCTTTTTTTAACAAAACCTGGTTTTTACAACCTTTTGCAACCATCTTTAGAAAATAATTATGGTTTCTACAAAACCCAAACAAAATAGCTATCAGTTAATAAATACAATATAAACTGTTTTATCTATCTCTTCCGTCAGCATATCGACCTTTCAAGGTTGGTCTATACATTTGACTTCTGGTACTGTTTCTGCTTATAGGTAAATAAAACAGTTTATATTGTATTAAAATAGCTGAAACATCTTACATACCAATCCTGTTGTTCTTGGATTGTTTTGAATGTTTGTAATGCCTTCTGAGTTTACCTATATTTGTGTAGAAGATTATTACAACACTATAAGCAAATTGTATATATTTACAAAAACTCTTTTTAGTGAGCCAGTTGAAAGGGACCTGAATGTTAGAAGACATCCTATAGGTATTTCAACTACAATTACAACTTGCATTCAAAACAAATTTTTATACACATGACATGTTAGATTGTTTCTAGTTCGACCGTTCTTATTGGCAGAACGATTTATTTTTTCAGCTTCGATGGCAGAACCTAGTTCTGATGAAGAAGGTGACGATGACTCTTACAGCAGTGATGTGGAAGACAGTGCTGGTGAAATGGACAGTGCACGAGTATGTTTACTTTGTTTTACTGTTATCCAAAAATATTTAATTTGGAAAAATGTTTAATCATTCAATGGAAACAGAAATAATGCTTTCAAACAACCTCTAGTGTCATGTGTTAATGAAATAAAAAACTTAACAGGTTCGTAAAACTCTTCTTGCTACATACATGAAACAAATGAGAAGAGAATTCATGTCATTTACAATTCATCATTTGTTTCTGGTTTTTCAGAATCGCCATAGCAGACTTAGGCAAGTCTACAGAGTTGCCGTAAACCTAAAATTACATACTACGAAAGAAATTACATAACTTTCGTAATTATATCACTAGGAATATGTGTAGCATGTATATTTGTAAAAATTAGAAATGGTACACACTTCTTGAGAATGGGTGGAATAACACCCGAAACATTGAAGAAAAATAAAAAAATATCAGTGGATGTTTTATTTTCTCTGATTCAACGAATTGACTCACACTGATATAATGCATGTAAAAAGATCTTATTTATTTAGTGCCTTAAAGAATCACCAGTAAAAGCTTTGTTGTTACATAATAAACATTTCTTGGATTAAAATTCAATCTTTGTAGCAATCCTTATACAACATGCTCACCATCTACTTGTGTCTCTCAAATAGAAAAAAAAAGATGTGATCATGTGACATTAAATCCTTTTTAGAATGCTTTTTGTTTTTTGAATAGCTTAACTTGGTATTTTTCATTGTTTACAAGATTGAAAAACAACTGTTAGTTTGAAACATCAAAAAAAAATTATGTTAATACGTCAGTTTCATCTGTCTGCCTGCCTGCCTGCCTGCCTGTGACTTCTGCAAAGATGATATGTTATGTCTCACAGGTCAAACTGTCAATATATGAAATTCTGTCATCAAAATAGATAACCTGTGATCAAAATAGTTCTTTGTAATTGTTTTGCTAATCAAGTGGATGCTTCCAGAAGCTCTTCAACTATTATATACTAAAAAAGTACAGTCCAAACGTATCCACTATGCAAACCATTTCCTGCAAGTCGAAAGCCCTTTTATCTTTTGTGTATTGTAATTACTTTAATGATCTTTGCGGGAGCTATATTGCGAGTGATTTAACAAAATTTTCGCAATAAAACAATACAGTACTTATTTCCTCATAACTGCGTGTTTCGTTTTTAGACTTATTGACAATAAAATCCCCTTAGGTATCACCGCAATGTATTAAATTTAAGAGCTTGTTAATTACACGAAAGAATGCAAAAAATCGCACACAAAACTATTTCATTAAAAAAGTGTTACGTGCATGTTTTTTTATATTTTTAAGACCTAGCATGTTTTAAAACAAATATCTTTTTTATAACATTTTATTCTATACTTTTTTTTCAACAAAACATTATACACAAGGTTATAAAAATTGTGCATGAAACTATTGTTGTTATAAAAAGTTTTAAACCCAAGGTTTTTGTTTAAAAGTCACATTTTTAAAAAAATATTCTGAACAATTTATTTCTATATTTTTTAGAAAACTTTGAGAATAACTTGCAGCAACTTTAATAACAGGTTTTTGTGGATAAAAGAATTTTTACCTAGAAAAATATCCTTTTCACTCCATTAGATGTTTCATGTTATAGAGAAATTACCTGTGAAGAAGCCATATTAGCCTTCTACGGTACCGTTTTGATAATTTTTAAGTGAATTATGGCACCGTATTAACCATGTGCAAACCTGTTTTGATAACGACTTTAGCTTTGTATGGTCGCCTTTCGATAGTTTTTCAACTACTACGACAGCGTTTTAGTGCGGCAAAAGTTCATTTCTAGCACAACAAAAAAGTTTGTCTCACAGCAAACCAAAGAAAGGGGTGTCAAATTCTGCAGAAATAGATTAAACCCGCTGGTAATTTTGGTGTGCTTAAAATTGTGATGAAGATGCAGAAAAGTTAGTGGAGCTATGGAAATCATTGTTACATGTGACAAACCATCACAATCTCAAATGGTACAAAAAATATAAACACTGTGGTCATAAAACTTACACAAAGGAACAAGCAAGACGAAAAAAGTGAATCCAAAAAATAAATTATGCTCCTAAACGACAAGAGTTTGAACTTAACGTGGTGGCGTTGCAGGTGAAATTAGCTATTCTCGATCACAACTGTAATGTAGGGCGAAAGCAAGCCATTGTCACTAAGAAGAGGAGGATGTGGTGCTTTGGGCGAGAAGAGGTGGTAAGTAGAATTTTAAAGGAGTGAATTGCGAAGTCAGTCAAGGAAGCAAAATGTCATGATTTCATTGAAAAGTTGCTAACCGAAGTGGTGGAATGAAAACTAAATGGTCAAAACATTTATGAGAAATTAAAAAATATAAAATGCAGATTGGAAACTCCAAGGAACATTGCATATACAGATTGTCCTGAAAAATCGAGTATACTTGAAAACAATACAAAAGTAAAACGATTTTCTCCACAAATATTTTAGTATATTGCACACTGCCATTTACCAAGAAAATAAATATAAAAATGTCAAAAAGTACGTTTGCAAGGCGTAATTCCTAATTTAGCAAAAATGTTCTTAAAATGTTACACAAAATGTCAAATGTCAAATCGCATTAAATCCCCCACACAAAACTTACACAAAATATAAAGAAAAACAGCTTGCAAGGTGTAAAATCTAGTTGATAGAAATTTAGAACAACAACACTCACAAAAGCGACAGTAACAACACCAACAGTTACAATACCGACAATCACAACACCGATAACAACGTCAGAAATAATGCATCTCAAATATGTACATCCTATAAGTGATTACGTTGAAAACCTTCAATATTTTTATGTGGAATGTCAAAAAAGCAGGCTTGCAAGAGTTAGCACAAATGAACAAAAAAAAGTTCTTTACACATTTTAAATATTGTCTTTTTCCTAAAAGTTTATACAAAAATATCAAAAAGCCATAGTTTGGAAAACATCAAATTTAAATCTAGAAAAATCGGTCATTCTGGCCTAAATAAAAACAGCGTAAATAATATAAATTAAGGGTTAATTTTTTCCCACAGTTTATTTAGATGTTATGCAACGTTCTTAAATCCTTTTTATTAAAGGTAGTGACTGCTTGAAAGTTATAATGGCTGTATAAACTCATATTCTTACATTGATAAAGAAAACTGCTACCTTTCCCATCAATCTTTGATAAAAACAAACATAAACAAAACTTTATTTCACGTGGCCATGTCAAAGCACAGCTTTGTTCATTCTGAATGTTTGCGCTGTTAGAGACTGCGTAAAAAATTAATATGCGTAATTATGCGTTTGACGTCAGTGGTCATACTACTTTCGGGACTGAAAACAAGAATAAGCATAAACCCCCTGAAATAACACTGAGATGTCTTTATCATTTTATTACTTGTGGAATACATAAGTAGATTGCATTCTAGTCGTTCGATACATTCTTTAAACTTTTTTCAAAACAATTTTTCAATGAAAATGGTGACTAAAAGCGATAAAATTAATATTATTGACTTTCAATATGACCCCTTTAGAGCGAGTGGCTCGGAAACCCAGCCCAGTTTTAATGATTCAGAAGAGGTGTATGTCGTGTCATACCCTCTTGTGTTGTGAATAGGATACGTCAAGATTACCTTGTTCCAGACGAGGAGAACTAATAAAATGTATTTATAATAACTCTACGGGTTTCATATAAATTACAATTTTATTCTTTTGTATTTCAAGGAGTTCTCAATGATTTTATCCCTGTCAGGTCGCTCTGTCGGCACAATTTTTTTTGTCGCACTGACGTTTTCTCTTCTTTTTTGCACTAGCTTTCTTTCCACTTGACGCACGTACAATGACCTTCTTAATGATATATCCTAGATATCCAAACTCCTTCTCCTTTTTAATGGGTTTGGCCACAAACCTCTTCGTCGGTTTTGAATAACACACAGAAAATAATGGTTTTATAGCACCTTCCTCGTCTATTTGAACTTTCTACAAGGGAAAATAGAGTTTAAATTAATGTGATAATCAGACTTGTTTCCAATAATTTTCTGACAACCTCGATCCCACCTTACTGACCTGTTCTTGGTTGCAATTATGATTGTGATCAAGAATCGCGAGTTGTGTTCTAGCAAGCATTTTCTCCATTCTGAAAAAACTGCTTTTAGGTAAATACCTAATATTCAAAGCATGGAACACTTCAAGCATCGTTGTGTGGATTTGTTCGTTCATTTGTTCCATGTCTTTAACCATCTATTTTGTGTGACAATTTGGATGAGGGCAGTATGCGCAGGTGATCCCATCGTCAGCCACTCTTTTGATCGTCTTTCATCAACACTTAATTTGTCGTGGTCACACTTTTTATAGATGGTGTTATGTGGGAACTCATGTTTATTTACTGTGTGATGAACCATGGAAACGAATCTTTCTGCTAACTCTTTTCCGTTTCCATTACACAAATGCTATAGCCCAGTACAGGTTTACTACAGCAGGAGCCCAGCATGCAAGAACTCTGAATGCTAAACAAGAATAACATAATATACATCTCTGGCCAAGGTTTAGAGAAACGGTGGATCATATATACTTACTCTTTTTTTTAGATGCCTTAATCATTTTTTTCAAGATTCCCTTCCCGATGTACCACGGGTCAAATTGATGACAAAGGGACTTCCTAGGAAAATAGGTGTGAATTTTTCAAGAAACGCTTTTATTCTAAGTTTAAGAAAACTGACGGAATAATAGCTACCTTCACATGGACTAGAGTAGTTTAAGTGAACAGTTCACTTAAATCACAGAGCCTGGAAAGTAGATTGCACTCAAAGTCTAACCTCTTCCTGTGATATTTTTTCCGCTCTTTTCTTCGATGTTATCAATGTTTTATTACTGCAGTGATACGCAGCACACAAGGCCATGATTCTTCTACAAGCCCAAAGATTTTAGCGCGCGTCTTCTCGGGATGTAAAACTTAGGGCCCGGTTTTCACGCAAATATTTGCGAACACGTATTTCGAATTCAAAACTCGGGCTGACATTGCAGTTGTACCTAGTTAGTATAATATTAAAACATTTTAAATACTTTTTGTCTATAAAAGTCCAAAAATGTATTTGGTTGCACTATATAACAGTAATTTCACTTCCGTATTTTTTCTTTCTCTTTACATAATTTTTTCCCAATGTGTACAAGGCCCTTCATTTTTTTCAAAGTTTCGAAAGGAAGAAAAAAAGTAATAAATTATTCATTCGAATCTCACCTCTTGGTGACGGGGGTAAAACTCACATTTGTTTTTTTGATAAACTAGCCGGGGGACCCGGCGTCGCACGCCGAGGTAAGCCACAAGTAAAAAAGTTACCCAGCATTTAAAAACCCTGTGGCACAATAAATAGGAGCCGTAAATGGTGCCACACATTCAGGTGGAGCAGTCTAGTACAGGTATACATATGTCGGTGAAAGTTCAAAAATGAATGTTACTCCGGGCAGCGTGCTTAGTACAGGTAAACAATGTCGCGCATTCATGTAGGTACAATACCTTTTTCCAAAAAAAACTTTATCGCAACTTCGGTTTAACAGAAACACAGGAAACAGCCCGTCGTTAACACTGCACATGTGTTTATGCTTAATACCTTTTTAGCACAGTTTACAACCCGTTGTTACCCCGTCATAGCAAAAAAAATTAGTCAATATTTTTTTTTTGCAGAATAAGTTGCAATAAAGGGTTAACAAATTAATCATGACACAGGATACACTCTGTTTAAACGCCGGGTTAAGCCACAAGTAACTATGTTACCCCGTGTTGAACACCAGAATGAGTGATTAATAAGAACCGTCAACTGTGCCACACATTCAGGTAAAGCGCTTTAGTACAGGTATATGGTATGTAGTAAATTGAGTAAAGTGCGCACAATTCATGGTGTTTCTGGTGTAATAATTTTTTCAAAAATTCCACATTTTAAGCTGAAATAAAAACAAAGATTGCAATTCGTTGTTACCCCATCATAGCATAAACAGCTGGCCAACATTTTTTATTTTTCGGAGAATGTTCCCAGTGAAAGTTCAAAAGAAATGTTACTTTAAGCTGAGTGCTTAGTACAGGTAAACAATGTGACACATCCTTATAGCTATGTGTAATAGTCTTTTCCAAAAACATACGTTATCGCAACTTCGGTTAAACAGAAAAACAGGAGACAGCTCCTTGCTAACACTGGACTGAGCGGTCAGTACAGGTAAACAGTGTCGCAGAGATGAGTATAGACGTAACACAATTTAAAAAAAACTTTATTGAGACTTCGGTTAAAAAAAATTCAGGAAAACGCCCGCCCTTATCCTGTTCAGTTAAAATACTGAGCAATTTTATTTTGCAGCGTAAGTTTTCATAACAGTAATAAAAGTGGTAGCTGCCTAACTGCATTTATTTAGCATAAGAATTAAGAATTGTGTTGCAGCCAAACACAGTGCATTTGGCTACTTTCACTTGTTATCCAGAGGTAGCTAAAGGAGCTAGCTCTTTAACAACTTTAACATAAAAATAAGTAATATTGGCTAGGATAAAAAGCTGTTATACAAACTGAATAGTAATAACTAAGGGTAGCTAGCTAGGTGGCTGTAGAATGATCCTTAAAAATCTTCGTTCCTAGCCAAAAATCCTAAAAATGGTGCGTTTAAGATTTGTACATGGCTAAAAAACGTGACAATATATTTATCTTAACATGTAAAAACATATAGAAAACAAATATTACAAAATAAAAAGGTTTTAGAAGAAAAAAAAGGTCAAACAGACCTAGAACCTTCACTGACCATGACCACTTTTAAAACCAAAATGGCCTTCGTTATCATGTTTCTTCGTTGGCATTGCCAGGCCGCGAAAATCTTGGATTGGTGTTTCAAAGAATTAGGCGTTTTGATTGGTATACTACGTGCGAGCGGTCAAAACAAAGTAATAAAACTGTCAGTAAAACTGTCCTATTTGTTTTCTGTGGCTCCCGAGCGGAATTGACGATTGAGATCATGGGGGTAATTATTATTAAAAATGGCATATTTAAATAATGCATTCATTTTAATCACTTCATTTATTTTTCTAATTAAGGTTAGTAAATTAAAATAATTAAATTATTTAAGGAAATAAATTAATTTCCTCAATATATTTAAATCAATAATAAGATTTTCGATTAAACAACCCCCTGGTTTTTAAAAATCGCGGAAAGATCAAAGGGATATCGGTAGCCATTTTGCGTGACAGACAGACGCACACGGGTATTATAATATAGATACATTCCTTTCCTTGAGACCTATAGGTCTTGTGTTTTGATGGAATTTGACCAATGACGTAAATGGAAAACAAAAAGCACGAAAAGAAAAGCCTCGTTTTCGTGCACAGCGCTGATTTCAAAATGGAAAATGTGATCGGAAGCATGGAGGGGAAGCTTTGAAAATCAGAAAAACAACATTACAGCTTGGAAGTTTTATTCTTCAACTTTTAACTTGAAATTCGTAAATAGTAAGATTTGATCTCTCAATTAACTGAATACTTGATATAAGCAGTCACTACCTTTAAGAGTTTTATTTTTACCTTAATTTCCCTTTAAACAGCAAATTACTTATATTTCTTGACATTAAGACATCAATAAGGCAATTACTATTACTGAAGCAACTGTAACTTTGAGGACAAATAACTTGCAAACAGATGGAAATAGCTGACATCATATCTTGCATACGTAACTAGGGACCACTTGGAACCACAACTAGTTTCTATTTTGAAATCCAAGATGGTGAGCATGTTGCATAAGAATTGCTACAAAGATTGAAATTTAACAACAATGCTGGTGATTGTTACTAGTGATTCTTTAATGCACTAAATAAATGATCTTTTTACATGCATAATGTTATTTGAACTGCTTAACTTTCATAGTATGGAGACTGATTTTAGCACAACTTTGTAGACTTGACTAAGCCTCTAAGCCTGATATGGTGATTTTGAAAAGACTTTTTCTCTTGAAGATTAGTATTTCTTCATCTGACAAATTCTTTTTAATAAGTAAGGCAAATGTAATGGTATTTATTTATCAAGAATTAATATGAATGATTTTTCAACATGAACTAATATTGATTTTTATCAGACAGATTCTGGAAGTGGTAAATATTCATTGTTAAAACTGTGTCATACCATTATTAACAGCAAAGAAATTATGTTGTTTTGCATTTTTACGTTCAGTATTGAGTTCCTGTGCCCCTTATTTTAAGTCAAATAAGAACTATTTTGTCTTTATAGGAAACCTATTCCAGACATACTTCTAGACATGGAAAGGTATGGTAATTGTTTCTTTCTTCCTAAGCATGGAGACAGACTTGTTATAACAAAGTTAGATTGGTACATTTATTTGGTAAACAATTAGAAGAGATGGGGTATGTTTTAATGATCCGAAGATAAACCTAATATGTAATTACTTTTAATTTTTCGCTTTAATCTTATAAAAATCTCACTTTTCTTCACCTTCTTTTTCTAATTTTGACCAGTTGAAGATGGAAACTTTTCGGTGAAGGTGTAGAATCAATTCAGGGAACAGGCATCATTACCCTCCACTCATTCTTACCCTCCACTCATTCTTACCCTATTTTCCTTCTCTTTTAAAATTTCCCAAACTTTTTAAGTGAAAACATGACATATTTTTTAGGTTTCATCAAGAAACTTTAAGCAAAAGATTATCCAAGCCCTGTTCAAAAAACTAAAAGTGACTGATGCTGTAAGTTTTTTTTTTGTGGTATGAATCTGATTGACAACTTATGCAAGTGGTTTTTGTTGAAACTGCAGTTCAGTTTTTTTTTTTTTTTTTTTTGTTTTTTAAGGCGTTGTCCCACTAAGAAAGGATTAAAACTTCCTCTGAATCCAAAAAAGCTTTTAAGCTGAAATCTAGGTTTTAATTAAACAGTAGTTTGTTTAATAACATTTAATTGCTTTTATATGCCAATAAAAATTTCCTTACGTACTGGGATTTCAGGTGTACAATAACTAAGATCTTGTGGATTGACAATTTATTTCCCACATAAATGAAGTTTCCTAAGGTAATCAGATAAATTTCCTATGCCAGGGAAAAGTGTTCCCAGCTCTGCTATATCAACAGCAAGTAAAAATAATATGCTAGAATATTTCTCCACTCGCAAAGGAGGTTTTTTTTGGTGCCTTGACATTTTTAATTAAGTATATGCTAAGTATATTTGACGAATTCTTCTTAAGTGGTTTTCTTACCCGTGAGATACCTATTTTTACTTGCTGTTTTATTTTCTGTTACTTTTGGTACAATGGAGGTAAAAAAGGGAAGAGATACAACTCACAAACCAGCTATTTCAATTCTATTCAAATCTCTTTGAAAATATGCTTAATGCACAATCACTGCATATGTACGGATTTCAAGAATGTGAGCTTGTGGTAGTTATTTGAAACTGCTACAAAAACTTTCACTAAAGACTGGGTTTAAAAGCTTCCAAATATTGTTGGGCAATCATCTTTAGGGTATTTGTAAATATTGAGAGCACAAGAAACTTCTGTATTCTTGACAAAACCTCAGAAATATGTGCTGCAAAACCTCACTTAAAACAAGAAGTGTTTGCCCTATTTCAACAACGTTGAAATAGCGAATGTCTAAAATGGCATTTCTGAAAATTTCAAATCAACCTATTTAGGCTCTTGTGATTTATAGGTCTTTACTCCTAACACATTTTATAACAGAGTCTCAGTTAATATACCAGCAAGAAACATTATAAATGCTTTGATTTACTGAATGTTTCTTTTGTGTTATTTGTGTATAGTTAGCTAATATTTTTTTAGTATCTCAAATTTGAAAGAAAAATGTAAAACCTAGTTAAAGACTAAAATTTAGCTAAAATTAATGTGTACTAGTTCACATCTATGAAGCAAAAGCAGAAGCAAGTGAAGTAATCTAAAATAAAGACGCAGAACGTGAAGCAGGTTGTTCTCACCTGAGCAAGTAAAAGAAGTCATATAAGAAAGAGAAAAAATGAGATAAACGAGGAAGAGATTATGTTAACTTTTAGTTTTAGCGTGTCAACAAAAAGAGATATGTAAAAGTTCATTGGGAATTTATTAGCAAAAAAGTTTATTTCTATCACATACAAGGCAAGTAACAGAAAAAGTGGGGGATTTTTATCACCTGTAGAGCAGGTGACATAATAAAAGGGTAAATAGGGTTGTTTTTTCTAAGTGAGTCTGTTTTTAAGAGAGAATTGTGTATAATTGCTTTTTCTTCATAGTTATTCTCCAGAGCTATTCTCTACAGGCTAAAACTTGTTACTATCTCGCTTGCGAGGATAGTATATCTTTCCAACTCCTAACTATCTAACTAACTAACTACGTCCAAAATTGGTGATTTCTACGTCATCAACAATCTTTTTTTGTGCAAATTTTTTGTTGTAGAAACACTGCCTTCAGATGGATTCGAACCCACAACCTCTGGGTTCACGTTACGACACCTTAGTCAACTGAGCTATTACGCATTGAGTAAATATATTTAACTTGACGGCTTTTATATTAATCATTTGTGAAACCGGTTTGACGGCTGCCAATTATTTATTGATGCGAAATACAAAAGTTTTTTAGAATTTTTTTTTGTGAAATTATACCTCTCAACGAAATAAATTTGTGTTGTGACTTTCAAGTTCTAAGAATAATCCTAATGAATATCCCCATTATAAGGATTTCATAAGAATTCTTAAGCGGGTACTTTTGTGAAATAGCCCAAGGCTGTCAGAGGTATGGGACCTAAAAATTTCACATGTAGGTGCCTAATAGATAAATATAAAAACTCAGTAAGTATCATAGCCATGCATCATATCCCTCACGCCAGGAACAGCTGTAAATCAATTTTTAGATTTTGTGAAATGACCCCGTTAATGAATTAAAAATATATTGTTGCAGTGATGTGTAATTGACATTGACATGCGAGATAATTTATGCAGCCCCTGCATCTTGTTTTTCATTCATTCGATTCATGCATGTTTTTCAAGCAACCTCATTGTTCCCTTTGTTTTCTATTAGTCCCACCTTTAGACTTCATAGTTTCTTTCAGTTGAAAAATCTTTTTTTCTTAGTTCCCTCGCTTTGACCTTGTGTGATGTTGTGTTATGAAGTGTCAGTAACGAACCATTTTTTCAGTGCCTTTAGAACTACTCTAGCACCAATTTTTTCTATTTTATGTTTTGTATTTTTTATATAAATTTGTATGTAATTTTAAAAAAACTTTGTGTGCGATTATAGTGTGCTGAAAGCACTGAAAATTTGTAGAAAAATTGAACATATACTAAACACTTCTTTTTTTTTTCTTAAAACATATTTGAATTATCATATAGTTTTTCTCTTATTGTTGAGGTGCAATTTTTCAGTTTAAAACACATTTTACACATCTATTTGTGCTACCACAAAACGTTAACTAAATTTTTTAAAGTTATCAACAAGTATCTGTGGGGATATTTGGAATGGACATGTGTCATCACATAGCTGCTGAATTGTTCAAAATGCATAAACAATATTTACACAGATTGAATTAAATAAATTTTAGTGTTTTCCGCAGTGATTTAATTTTAACCACAAGTGGTTATAAACTGTTTTTTAATGATGTAGTTTAAGTTGAGGATATTTGTCAATTGATTACTCGCTTGAGCTTTCAAAGGTACTGTCCAGTAAAAAACTATATATTTTATATTACTTATATCTTGGTAAAAAAAAAGTAAAAAAAAGTCTTTAAATTTAGCCACATTTGTCTTCTACATATTAAAGTCTTTAGTTACATTGGCAATGCCATTCTTAATCGCCATCTTTACTAAATTTTAAACATGGAAAAAGGACTGGGTAAAAACATTAATATGCGCCGTTTATGCAATAACATAAACTTTGGGTTACCTCTGTGTAGAGATTGGTGCTTGTAAAAAGAAATGAAAAACATTTTTGTAAGGTAATTCGCAACAGGATTCTTTTGATGTTTATCAATCATGTAGTCCACAAACTTATGATAATGATGATGAAACTGACGCAACAGAGTCACCCACTGCTTCTCGCACACAGATAGATGTCAGTGAGTGGTGCCTATGTAAAAAGTATGAGAGGATGCATTCAATTGTTGATTGTTTGTGCTGTAACGAAGTTAACACTATAAAATACTTCCAGCTGCCGGGTACTATCTTGTGTGGTGTCTAGAATACGTAGAGAATAACCAAGTGGAGATAAGATGTATACTGTCTTTAAAGATGCGAGGAGTACTTAAAAATTATTAACTTGGGAAAATGAACTTGAATACAAGAATATTTGGTTGTAAATTACGAACAACCTCATACTTTTTTCTATATTCTTTGAGCATAAAAAGAAAGAGAAAGCAGTACTGGAAACGAGGTTTCACGTTTTTAAAAATATTCACAGTAGATTAAAGTATAAAAAGTATACATAGTATAAAGTATACATATAAAAAGTTTAAATATAAATACCCTTGGACCCTTTGCTCGCTAACTGAAGTCGCTTTTGTAAGAGAAATTTGGTACTGGGTAAGAGGTTTATAACTGTCAAGGAAGTATATAAAAGTACAAAAAAAAAACAATTTATTTGATGCATTTGTGTTTTATTGCATTTTCCATTATTTGTTCTTTCGGCCGTCGGTTTCCTGGAGCAATCTTCCCTTCGCATACAAAGAGACCGTTTTAAAACTTGCAAAACATGTAAGTTAAGTTACAATTTTTGCTCTTTATCTCTGATTCGTTTCATTGTCAATACTGTATTTCTAAATATATATTTTTGTATGGATGAATAAATAAAATTATGTTTCTGCTCCTATCCAACAAAAACTTAACTTTACCTGTTCACGGTTGACTTTGTGTTTGCTGTGGCAAATCGCTAACTGTGTGCCAGCAATCATTTTCTCCATTTTAAGGAAGGTATAGCGTGTTTGCAGCAATACATGTTCAGTCATCTGCTCGAAATCTTTCAGCAATACTGGTTGTGTCACTACTTTTTTGTCTAACCACTCCTTCCTGTTTTTAGCTTCTTATGATAGAAATGGATGGTCACATTTTTTGTAAAATCAATTGTTGACAGAGTGGTAAACGATTAAAGTGAATCGCTCAACCAACTCTTTTCAATTGCCTCTGTACCTCACTATCAACCAATAAATGGTTGACAATCACTGGAGTCCACCCAGCAAGTATCTTCATATCTAAACGAAAAAAGCGAGTATGCATGTGGATGACAGTGAAAGAATGTAGTGTAACATATCAATCATGAATTACTTTATGTCTTCGAAGCCTTTATCAGCTTCTTCACACAACCTTTTCCAATATGCCAGTGATCGAATTGCTGAATTATTTTTTTTTTTTTTTTTCAGTTATCCTTAGTTTTTTGATGAATACAAGCCTTCAAATTAACAATCTGGACTACAGATTTTGCGTTCACATACTTATAAATTAGGAATAATAACATTGTACGCACCTATTGGTGGAAATGATCCTGATTGGAAGATGTTTTACTTCTTGAATGTTTTTAATACAATCTATAAAGCCTTTCTTTTCCATCACCTGGGAACTGAAAACTTCTTCAATGTTTATACAAATCTTACAGGTGTTCTAAACGTTTATGAAAACACAGTGGGCACATCATGGCTAAACCATAACTACAGATAAGAAGAAAATTACTGTCACGTCGGCAATTTCTGTTCACTATACAATACTCAAATTTAATATTTTGTTGTTAAGTATGTCCATCACAGAAACTCTACTGTATGTAGCATTATGTCCTGGTGAATCACATTGCCCATCCACAGATAGTTCCAAAGTCCTTTCACTCTGTAATAACTGGATGACCTGCTCCTATTGATTTTTAACCATGTACGATTTGTTTTGTGTTCGTAATATTTTTGATGATCTTCACCGCTGGAAAGCATGAAACTTGTAGTTTTCAAAAAATGGTGTCATTTTTTATCAGATGCCGATGGAATACGTTTAATCACTGTAAACAGGACATGCGCTGATTCCCATAAATCCTGGCCCGACCGTCTAAAGCTCAATGAGTAAATTTGTGAATTTTACGAACTTTGTAGAAAGATAAACCAGACAATTCAATTGCAGCTGTTAAAAGAAGGTTATCAGCACCTTTTGGTCCTCTGCATTTCGGTCACAAAAATGGTAAGAAGTTATACCTTTCACACATCGAAAACGATATGACAGTTCACTTTCTATATTCTGGTGCTCTTCTGTCAGAGATTGATTAATTATATCACCACACTTATTGCAAAACTTTAACAACTCCGTTAGGCACAATTCAAACATGAAAAATGTACAATGACAAAGAATAGGTTCTCTCTCCTTATTAAATAGCATTGCATTGTATATTTTCATTTGATTAAATGGTAATAGACCTATCCGTCCCCAACCACTATTAAGTTTTCTTTTAAACATAACCTTAAAGATTTTAATAACCAAGTATCCTTTCTATCAACTTCATCATCTATATCCTTATGATAAAACCACTCTTTACTTCTTCTATGACCGCATATGACCATGGCTCATGTTAATCGAATATCGACGATGTACATTCTACCGGGTCAAAATCCACAGCTGAATCTAAGGAGGCTACAGCTTTCTCTATAATCTATATGACAATAGTATGTTTCGAATTAGACCGACATTCAACCAACTTCTTATTTGCATTACCTAAAATAAGGCTACAACTCTAATGCTCAATTTCTTTTCGCTTCTTTCTTCGAGGTGATGTTTCCTGCTCTTTTAACTTATCCTTATATGGAAAAATTGCTTTCGCTTATCGAAAACCATTAACCCGTTCTTTATTTAGTTGTTGTTGCTAATACCATTAAACTTGGTTTATATTTGCTTGTGGCTTTAAAAAATAAATTTAAATTATATTATTTATGAAGAAGAAAAAATTAAACAAGTATATAGGGACGTGTCTTTTCGCATCGAAAGTATAATAAAAAAAACACGCACAAAATCTATTTAACAAAAATGGTTTCCTACACATTCAATACAGTATTTTGCAGTATTAATTAGAATTATCATTAGAAAGGAGGATGTTACAACAAGCATATATTCTAGAATTTTCGTTGTTATATTTTTTATTTCTATTTACGCACGCGATTGCATAACTAGTATAGTATAACGAAATATAAAGTATAACTAGTTTATATATCACTAACATACTGCCAGGCGGTCCCAGAAAAGGCTAAGTGCTTGTATGTGATTCTACTTCTGTAACTGCTTTATAGGTGTAAAAAGGTTTTAATAGCCCTAAAAAAGTAGGATAATAAAATAAACATTTCTATCTGAAGGAGAAATATTTTTATGATGGAGATTCTCATGATCCGTTTAAAAATTTCTCTAAACAAGGATTACAATGAAGTTGCAATAATAACCCAACACTGTATCAACTTGGAGATGGAGAAGTTGTTTTTACTTAAGTGTTATGTCTTTTGTGTTAACCAGTTATGGAACCACAAAATGTTTATTTTTGTTATTACTTTCAGACCATATGTTCCATAGGTTCCATAAGTTCCATAAGTTTAAAGTCAAAGGTTTTTTAAACATGGCACATGTTTGTCCATCAAGCTCTAGAAGATGTATCTCTCTTTCTTTTATACCTTCGTGAGGAAACTAAAGCTCATAAATTCGACAAGAATGTGATCTTGAGGAAATTTACATCAAGTTATTTAAATTAAATACTGTTCCAGATGAGTTCACTCAAGGCCAAGACACAAGAACCTTTCACATTTAATTCAGTAGACAGTGTTTACGTTTAGGAAAAAAAGATATACAATTGTCTTCCCCCAAGCATATCTTCAACTGATCAAATTTTTTACATGGTTACAGAAAGAACATGTACTATTTAGTTGAACAGTCCATAATAGGTTAATAGTCCGATTTAATATGAAACGAGTTCTTGAAAAATGTTTCGGATATGATTTTTATAGGATCTAGGGCATGTACATGAAGGTTTAGCCCGTGAACTGAATGAAGTTGACATGGATAATGAGGAATTTTTATTTGACGATGACGATGATGATGATGATTCAGATGTGGACAGTAACATATTAGAAGACAATGCTAGCATTGCATCTGGCCAAAAACCTGGCTTGAGGTATATTTTTTAACTCCTGTTAAAAAGAAAATTTTCCTTAAACACTTTCCACAGATCAAAGGAACATATTATTGAAGTACTTTTCTGTCCCTATGCATTTTTTTTGTTGTAGACCTTATTTTGATCACAGTCGTAGTCAAACTACACTTAATCAAAACACTCTAACTCGCAGTGAAGCTCAGGTATGTAATGTTTCACACCTGTTGTTTTTTTAAAAAAATAGGCTGAAGAATTTAAGTGATGATTGATAATGACTCACTTCAAGGATACAATTCGTTTTCAAATATGAAACACCCAGATTCTTTTAACATTTGTTCATTTTATTTTTCCTAAAATCATCCAAGCATTTTTATGGTTCCTTAATTCCTATGCATTTATTATCAATTTTATTGAAATGCTGCATTTTAAAATTATATGGACTCCATGTTTGAATTTTTATTAAAATTTGTCAAAAATTTGGCCTGGTGTTTGTTTCTTTAAAAAATATTTCAAAATATCAAAATATTATATGATAACTAGTCGGTGGTCCGTGGAAAAATCCATGGGTTCGCCCGTCCTTTTTAAAACGAATTTGTGCGTTGCTACTTGTGGTACCATTTTGCGTGACAGACAGACGTATACGGGTATTATAATATAGATAATAATATATATATATAATAAAATATAATATGTTTGTCTATATTGGGGAGTAGTTTGCAAAGTACTTACCCTTATTATATCATTGCTATTAGTATTATTTGTTTTTGGCAGGAATTAAGTGTGGCATTAGGTTGTGTTTTGAATGGTATTGATTCCAATAGGGATGATGTCAACAACGATACTTCTCAGGCAAGTCATAAGTCACTAGTTATAATCTTTCGATTTTTTCACCCCCTATACTTCTTACTCAATATTGTCTCTTTTAGCAGGAAAAACCAAATGCTGAATCAATATTTCATGACTCTGATACACAAGCTGAACTAAAAGGTGATAAGGTTCCTTCACCTGACAGTTTAAAAACAGGACCAAGAAGTATATCGTTTAAAGAAAAAGGTGGCGACAAAATTCATTTGCAGCGAAAGCGAAGTGTTGATTTAGAAAAAATTTGTAAGGTAAAATCCAATTCCTCGAATGAACTGTTTTTATAAATTGCATGCTATAAGAAAGTATGATTGTTATGGACTCAAGCAGCTATATCTGTATGCTTTTGTGCTCTCTTAAAGTTTGCAAATTCGGTATTAAAATTATAGTATGTTTTCTAGGAAAGTTCAAAGACTGACTTTACAGATCAATTATCTACCATTCTTGGAAGTGATGGGAAAATACCAGAGTATATTCTATTGGTTGGAATAAAGGATGATATTAGTCAGGCAAGTTAAATATATGGTTTATAAGTCAGATGGTGTTTTATCTTTTAATATCTTGCAAATATTTTGTAAACCTGTGAATGATCCATATACTAAATAGAACATGAACTTAAAAGCAGAGTGTGTGTTAAGCATATTTTTGGGTTGGTAGCAGAATATTTTGCAAAATAAACCAAATATGTAATAATGAAGAAATTTATAATGCTCTCTAAGACCACTTCTACAGTGGAATCTCTATAAAGAAGACAGTTATAAGACAGACACTTTATACTGATGCTTTCACCTTACACCAAATGACATTTTCCCTTGAAAAAGCTCTTATAAAGTTGAAACATGGAATAACCTACCCCACCCCTTTCTTATGAAAAGTTTTTTGTGTAGCAATTAAATACTATGGCGTAGCACTTTAACACTATGGAGTGACAAAAAACACTACATTGACTTCATATTGGAGGCGTAATTGAACAATTTTATCAGGTAAAATTATAGTTTATTTACTAAAAACAGGAGTACCCCAAATCACAAAAACATGTATTGTATTGTAAAAAATATGTGTATAAGTAAAAAGGGAAAACTGGATAAAATAATATAATTATGACAATGTAAAAATAATTAAAATTTGCGTGCTCTTGCTGAATCAAATATTTTTATTTTTTATAAGATGGGAACTAAAACAATATCACAACAACACTCTGTCAATTAAAAGATATTTGCTTTTTAGTGAAGAATGTAGAATGTAAGTCATTCTCACGTAAGAAAAACCTCTTAATTCTTTTTTTTTTAATATGGTAGCAAAATTATGTCCTTCACTTCTTCACGATGCGAAGAATTCAGGTTTAGCACATTCTTTGTTTTTAATTTTTGGCAAAACTCTTATAAGCTAGGTTCTTATTAAAAAAACATGTATTACAGTAGTTGCGCATCAGGATGAATTTTAACTAGCATTTTTATGGTATAAGTACGGTGGCCCATAACTGCCACACCAAAAGAAAAAGTCACGCCAAAAGAGAAAAGAACTCACGCCAAAAGAAAAAAGCTCACGCCAAAAGAAAAAAGCTCACGTCGAAAAGAAAAGAGTCACACCGAAAAGAAAAAAAACTTCACACTGAAAAAATATCAACAAAGATGTGAGGCTCTTAGGTATGCTTTCCCTGACCTAAATATGCCTGATACAGATTCGGATATCGCTGATACAGATTCGGATTTGGAAAAATAGATGCATATTTTGACGAAAAAGAGGTTACTAGATATTACTTTAATAGAGGATTCAGTTATTGTGAGATTTTGAAATTCTTAAAGCAACATCATGGTCATGAAATTAGCCCAAGGACATTTTTGCGACGATTAAAGGTATATGGTTTGAAGCGACGTTGTACAGACAGTATTTCGATTCTTAATTCAAGTCACGATGAAGTTCGTCGAAGAATATCAGAGATAATCAATGGACTTGGTTCTGCTGGTGGCTATCGCACTGTGTGGTATTTGCTGCAAAATGGAGGGTATAAGAGTACCAAGAATTATTGTGCAAACATTACTCAAGGAACTTGATCCGGTTGCTAGTGAAAATCGTAGGATATGACAAATTGAAACCTTGGGGCTTTCCTATTCATGGATGGATAATAAGGAAATCTAAATACCAAACCCAAAGGTGGACGCCCTGATTCTCTATACTATCTTCCAGAACAACATGGAAGCACAGATCATAAGCAGCAAGTTTCAGGTCATATGATAAACGATATTTCAAACAATGTTGTGATACAGACTATACCAATGAGTACACAGAGTATTTTAATTACGTCACTGATTATCTCAATATCGCTGAACCAACAACATGGAGTGATGCATTAGCCTTGTGTTTGTTTGTGAATAACTTATTGTGTCACGGAGATTAGATTTATGAAATAACTAGTGCATTTTTTGAGAAGCAAAATGTTGTTAAAAATGTTTATATTATACAATAACAAACTATTCACAATAAAAATACCATATACAAATAATATATATATAACCTCTCATCACAATTTTGTCATCATTAGACAAAAATAATAATTTTATGTTTTTGTATTCCTTTCCGAGTTCTTCTTTGTATCGTTTTAAAGTAAAACCTTCAACAGTTCCTGGTAGGAAGTAGGCATCATCACCATTTTCATACGTCAAACTTTAAATACATTTTAAATTTATGAGATTTATGGAAATCATTGAACCTCTTTATTACTTTTTGAGAAAGTTCATCATAAGTGATGGTACAAGGGACGCGCAAGGACACCCTCTTGCCTCTCAAGGGCGTTACTGCTGCCACTTTTTCATGCCATGCCAATATTCCGATATTAATAGCTACTTCCATATTAGCAGGTTTATTTTTGGATGGCTTATGGACTTTGCAGACCAACTTTTTGCTTTATTGTGTTGGAATTGTGTAAATGACATCACGTTTTTTCCTAAAAAAGATACAGTAGCAAAAAATAAACAAAACAAATTCACTTGACATACTTTCAACTGTAGAAAAACCCACAAATATTTAGCGTGACAGAATGAATGTGACAGTCCCCCACCTCTAGTGGAAAAACAGACAGGGGGCTTATGTTTTCTTTCAAGAGAGTGCTAATACAACACTGTTGTCTTGTCACTGTTGAAACAGTTGAAAAATAAAGAAACTTACCTTCGTTCTTAGTGCTGGTTAGATCATTTATACCACTAGTACTACCACCTGGTATATCCAATGAATAAACACTCAAACAAATACCTGTAACAAGGAGAAAAATATGTTTTTATATGTATTAAATATATGTTTTTTGTATAAAAACATATATTTGATACGTTTGAATGCCGAGCGGCTTCTTCTTTCTATGTTATCGAGAGAGAGACAAACGCTTGAAAAGGCACCAAAATATTTATATGACTACGAACCTTTTCCACAATGTGGGCAGAACTTATGATTGTCATCTATCTCTTTACCACAGAAGGTGCAAAACATTGTATAAGTACAAAAAACAACAACAGCAACCAAAGTCAGTGTGTGAGCTGCACATGTGCTGCAAGTTCGATTACCCAAGTGCAGAAGGTATTTCGGCGGGACTTTTATTTTTGGCGTGGCTTTTTCTTTTGGCGGGCATTCTCTTTTGGCGTGCCCTTTTCATTTGGCGTGAGTTCTTTTCTTTTTGCGTAAGTTCTTTTCTCTTTTGGCGTGAGCTTTTTTCTTTCGGCGTGACTTTTTTAATTTTGGCGTGAGTTCTTTTCTCTTTTGGCGTGACTTTTTCTTTTGGCGTGGCAGTTATGGGCCACCGTATATAAGAGTTAGCGATGCTTCCAAGAAAACAATAAAACAAAAAATTTCCAATCCATTACATTAAATTTTTTTCAAGTGTTACGTTTTGCCTATTTTTTGTCATTTAGTGTCTGTATATTAAGTATATATTTTTTCTTTTCATTTCTGATTTAAAATTCTTTAGATTTGTGAAACATAAAATTAAAAACGATTTTAATCAGTTTCATTTGAGATCTGTTGAATGGTGACGTCATGGGCGAAACAAGTTTTTAAATCTTCTTCTTATTTCTCTTGGCTAGGAAACAGGTGTTTCACCAAGCTGAAAGAATTTAGCAAGAATGAAAATAAAAAATACAACACAGACAGTTCATTTTAAAAAAATAAAGAAAATGAAATGTACATAATGCAGATATAATCAAAGTCATATTCATTTTTAAAATGTAAACATTGAACATATTTTTATTTATATAGCTAGAGATCAAGAAAACAGCATGTTTAAATTATTACACATCATGTATGTCCCGCTTGAAGTATTCTTCAGCCAAATTCAGATGGAGAAGAAATTTTCTTTTCTTAGCAGTTTAACTGAAGTTTTAAAACAATATAGGTTAGGTCACAAGTCTCCTTCTGGTTTTGTTGTTGTTGCAATTTACTGTGGTATAGTAAACTATGTAAACAGTGAGCTATAAATTATAAAGAAATAACTAATCCTTTTTCCTATGTTTTCAACAACTAACTTTTACACATGCACATACATGGAGAGTCACGGTGTTTCACCAGTTAGGTCACATTAGATTTTTAGTGGCCATGACTTTAAAGCACATTTTAAAGTACCAGATCTTGCTAACAGAATCTTCTGATATTTGGAGCAACAAAATAAATTAAGATAAAGAACAAACTATTTTAGCTCATTTAATGTCGCTTAATCCGAATTTTTGATTTAAAAACCCATCAGACCACTAATTTAAAAGATATAATGAATCATTAAAGAAGTCGTTAAAATCTGCTTTAAGAATAAATTTTACTAGGTTTTTGTAGCCTTGTAATTAGCTAAAGGGTTTCCGATGTAATAAATGATGTCAAAATTATGTTTTAAAGCTTTTTACATTTAATTTTATGAATAGATTATGATGTCATGTTTATCTCACAAAAAATGTTAGTATTTTTCATTGTCATAGTTTTCGACCTGCTAGTCCCTGTGCAGTACAATTTTGTAAATATAATAATAGAATTTATTAAAATTGATTTATTTGAAAACTAGCAAGGAAATCCAAAGCTGCAAGGTGATTAACATGTTTTATTTCTCGTAACACATACAATTTGTGAAGTTTATGGATATATTTTTCCAGGCATTTCCAGGTATCATAACCTTTTGTGAGGCAAATATGTCATCATAATTTATCTAGTTTAGTTTACATCACTAAACGTGAATATCAACTTTTTAAGTTATAAATCATTAGTTCAACAATAAACAAGAAAAACTGTGAATTTAAACACCAAATTCAATCTCATAAATCAACTAAAACATAGTCATATAAATCTGCCAGTGCAATGAAAAAAACCTTGTGATGCAAGATGAACCATAATACACTACGCTGGTATTTTGTATGAGAAATAAAGGAGCAAAAAGATGTTCATTTCATGCATTCTTGCACATTGTGCATGGTTTTTCGAACCCCTCACCAAAATAATGAAATAATAGAACTTTTTTAGTCTTTTTACAAAGTTGGCAAAGAGCACCAACTCATGAACTCTCTGCCGCCGCAGGGAAGAAGTGCTTTTTTTACAGATACATAGGTTAGGTAATCAGCATTTAAAATTTGCGCCAGTGTCACTTTCTAACACATGCTTTATGGAATAATCCACGCCCTGGCCCACAAAGGACCCGAAATTAGAGAAAAATGGCCATGCTGATGTAACAACAATTAGCACATTTTCGGAGTTTGGTCTAACCAAATAACCTAAGATCCTATGTCCTTAGTCTGCTGTAAACATTTACAAGTTCAAATTGCTATAACCTAGTAATAAATGGCCTATATAATTGCTTGTTGTGACGGACTTCAGAATTTGCAATCTTGTCTTAATATGTTTTTTGGAGAGTTGTAGACATTTGAGATGACCATTATAAAACTGCTGAAAAGCACCAACGTAAAACATACCACTGTTAAAATATTTAGCACATAGATGCCTAAATTCTAGAAATTTACACATAGTGAAAATGTACTAATTGTAAAATAGCCCAAATGCTTGTAAAATGGCAGAAGTTTATTTCACTTTACATTAGTTCGAACATTGCCCACCTCCACCACTTTGCCAAAGAAAACAACCATTTTCTAAGGCATCTAAATTCGGTTAAAGGAATCCTAATATGACGTTTTTCATCATTTTTAACGAGGGTGCAGGTGTTGGAAAAACTTGCTCGAAAATTGGTACAAACATGCTTTTTTATATTAATTTAAACCATAGTCCAAACCTCAAGCCTTTTAAATAAAATATTTTTTCAGGAAACTTTTCAGGGTCAAGTAAGAAATTTCAGAAACATTTGAGGGACAATAATCAAAATCTTCAGAAACACAAGGCTCAAGGCTTAGGTTGCTTATAAACAAAGGTGTACATTTTCAATTTTATTCAAATATTTTAGCACTTGACATTGAAACGTATATCCAGACTTGGTCCTATCATATGCACTTCTTGTTCCTCTGATGTCCAGGCAACAATAACAGCTGTCTCCAATAAATTTCAAAAATTGTAAGTTACAGCTAATTCGTACAACCTTATACTTACACACAACATTTTTAAATCTTATGATACACTTTTTACACGGAAAATGCTGTTAGGAAGAGTTAAAATCCATTGAAATTTCTAGTTTTCTCTAGTTTTTCTAGTTATTTCTAGTTTTTACCTAATTGATTTAAAAAAGACGAATTTTCTTCACTTTTTTTACCATACTGAGGTAAGACGTTCTGACATTAACCAAAATGGACTTATTTTTGCATTGGTGTCGCGGGATATTAGATTTACTGTGTACCAAATTTAAAATTAGCTCTTGCAAAATCTCTTGACCATTTAACAACTTTATGGCTCATGGTGTTGTCTTTTAGTTCAAGTCGACATTCTGCTCCACCACCCTCAATACGCATTGGTGTGATTGGGCCTGACAGCTATTTACGAAACGTCATGCGAAGTTATGTGGAACAATTTTCACACAAGCCTCAAGAATATCAAAGTTTTGTAAAGTTTTTAGTAATACCTTCTGGTGAGTTTTAGTGTTCTCCAGAAAAAATGATTTTCTGATCAAGTTAAAATATCAATCTCATAATAAATAACATTTTTTAAAATAGGTCCACACAAAGTAGCAATCTATTTATCTCAACTGGACCAAAAATACAGTAGTCTGTTTATGGATACGTTCTGGAAATCTGTATTTGAAAAAAAAATTTTATCTGACACAGGTTGGTTTGAACCTTTTCGTTTTTTTTTTACTTTTTTGTTTTTGTACTAAAAAATTTATTGTTCACACGTTTAGATTTAAGGGAGGTCGAGAAGCGAATTTTGTATTATGTTCAGCATTCTGATAGTATTCATTCTATCCCGATCGCCGAAGCACTAATTACCTATCGATTGTAAGTGAACTAATCTGTTTAACAAAGTATAACTTTCTTTTGATGTCTCAAGGGCTAAAACACATTTGTATTGTGTTAGAATTTCATACCTTGGAAAACACAATCACAACAAGTCAAATTACCACAGAACACTGCAACAGACTTCTTTAATCTACTTAGCACTGCGATAGTTTTAAGTCACTTCTTTTCTGAAGAATACTGTTCACAGAGTCCTTTCGTCACAGCATATTATTTCACATGGTTATACTTCCCCTATTTAGACTAGATGGGGAGTCTGCACAGCGTTTTATTCCCTTCATCACGGTTTGTAAATTTTGTTTTTCTTTCGTGTACAGTACTTATGCACTATTTTTTGTATTTATTGGCTGAGATCCTTCAAAATGTCACCACACAATTATATTTGTTTCTAGTCTTATAAAATTAGTCTTTGTCAACGTCTTTGTAAACTTCTTTGTATTTAGATAATAAGAGTAAAGCCTTAGGGACACAAGAACTTCTTGATGCATGTACAATTCAATTAGTTGAATGTGCCTGAAATATCACTCGTGTAGCAACCAGAGACCAAAATGTGTTAGCAATATTTTACAAACTTTGTGTATGAAAACGGCTGAAGTGTATTAACCTTGAGGGTATAAATTTTTGTGATAAATAATTTTACGAAATTGGATTTTTAAATCAGGCTTTTCAAGAATTTTTACAGTTCCCTTTGAAAACACATTTTAAGCTACTTATTTAAACAAACTTAGTAGAGTTTAAATATAAAATAATTCTCTCGAAATTTTCTTACTTTTCTCTTTCGCAAATATTAATTCTTCGAGTCTATCTTTCGTGCAATGGACTTCAGAGTTCCATAGAATAGTTTTATTTTTCTCATCAATTGACAACCTTACCTCTACAAGCTTTTACTCTGCTATATTAAGTTCAGCGAAATAATTACGTTGTGGTCTGCTAAATTGAATTTCGCAAATTATCTTATAGTAGTTCTCATCTCATCCTAGGCCTATATATCGATTTCTATACATATGAGTCCATGCGTTTACTTTTTTAATATGACCTACAACAGAAAAAATATTTCAAAATATTTTAACTTTTTCGTCTTGTTAGGAAGTTCGAATGGGTTTGAATGAATCTTTTTACAATGCAGGTGATTTTTAATTTCTGTGTTTTACATGTTATCTTCAGTATCTATGTTATAGTAATAGAATATCTGCAAGCATAAATGGTACATATGGTGCATAAAGGATGAAATATTTATCTGTTTTCTTTGGATTTGTATGACCCTTTAGATTATTCAGTTTGCCATCCCCAGCTTGATGCAATGAAAGTAATGGAAAATACATTTGTCAATCTTCTTGATTACCTTGATTGCCTTGATTGCCTTTTCAAGTGAAATGTGGTTATTAGATACGGATGTTATAGTTACCACTGAGATTCTGTAAGCGACTAATTTAATAGTATTTTTTGCTTATTTTCAGATGGTACAGATAGTGATACAGGCTTACCGAGCAACTCGAATATGTCAAAAGAAAACAATGGTAACTCATCAGACAAATCCTTTAAAGATGCACTCTCATCCAGTCCAAGGTATATATATAGAATTCATTGTCCAGGGGTTTATAAAGCATTTTCTTTATTAGGTGTTTTTTGAGTGCGCAAAGCAAAAAAAAGCTTTTGAATTTGCTGGAGCAATCATCAAAAAAATAATGGACTGGGTTTTTCTTTGACTGATTCTGAGCCTTAAAATTCTTATAAAGTGAGTTTGTAAATATTATCTCTATAATAACAGCCGCATTTTGTTCAAAATAGTTGTGCGCAACAGAACCCAATTATTATGGAAACATGTTACAAAGGCCATGCCATTTGACGTTTTTCTCTTCTATATACTTTGTATATAGAAGAGAAGTTGTGATAAAGTTTTTTTAAAAAGTATATTACGCCCGTACAGATGTGCAACACGGTTTGCCTGTACTAACCACTGAGCCAATGTCACGATTAATTTTTTAACTTTCACAGAAACTTATTCCACAAAATAAAATAATATCGACTGATTGTTTTTTCTATGACAAGATAACAACGGTTTGTAAACTGTGTTTTCCTTTTTTTTAAATATATTACACCTAAAACACTATATATAATATTGCGTGCCCTTAACTCGAATTACAACATACTGTATACTTGTACTAAAGCGCTCCACCCAGATGTATGGCACAGTTTACGGCTTGATTAAGTGCTTTATTAAGGGCTCAACGTGACATTCAACACCGTGTCACACAGTTACTTGTGGATTAACCTGGCTTTTTGACACCGGGTCCTCCGGTTAGTTTTTTTTTATATTTCCATATTTATTTTATCTTTTACGCCATGTAAAAGAGGTCAACAAGAGAAGCTTTAAAAAGCTAAAGCAAAAGCTCTTATCAGATAGAAAACGCAATTAATTGCAACGAGAAGAAGCAGAAAAAAACACCACAACAACAGCAATAACAAAAGGCAATACGTACAATAACTTAGGCAAAATGTAGCATTTTGCACATGTATAAATTAGCTATTTAAATTTAAACTTTTAAAGCCGTAATAGCAAAACACAACGCAACGCAACAAACTACAAAGTAAATGGTATAATTGTGGTCAAGCTCTATGTTTACTGATAACTCTTAAAATATAGTTATGGAAATTCGTGACAACTTCAAGAATATTGATTGTAGACCACTTTAAGTCTTGTCTTTAAGTCTTGAAAATAATTTTTGGTTACTAAACAATATATAACTATGACTAAGGCTCTAAGCTAAGTCTTTCAAATAACTTTTGACAAAACAAAAAATTATGGGAGCTTTAAATGCCCTAGGTGCCCGTTGCAGGACTTTGTTCATATCAGTCCCTATAGGAACTGAAGAGGCTGTCCTGGGTAAATAATTTTAATATTAAAATAAATAAAATAAATAAATAAATGGAGGATTTTTGAGAAACAGTAATTTAGCTATATCCGTATGGGTAGTTTCTACTGCTACAATATAATGTGCACAATTAATTGTACAAAATTGTATATTCTTGTACAAGATATTGTATGGATGTAACCACAATGGTTAGATTTAAAGAAACTAGTAGCAGGTTGAATCAATTTCAAAAGAATTTAATGTCTTTTGTTTTTTGCGCATTTAAGCAGTATCGAATACAATTGTAGCAGTGAAAACTACCCTTTATAGGTATAATAATCTAAAGCCACTGTCAGAATTACAGCTTCTTTAATAAATACTTGAAAAACCTTTGCCATTATAAAATACAAATAAAATCATAGCTCTTTTTTGTATCAATTGTCCTATCTATCAAGAAAGACCTTTGTGAATTGTTTCAGTATCGTTTAGGTTTAAGTCTTAAACCAAAACACTAAAAAGTCCTATCAAATTCTTTCTCTCAAAACTGCTTTAATAGCACAAACATTAGCAGGTACAAACGTTGGTAAATTCCAGGTCTTTTCTCAAAAAAATTTGTTTTTGGAAATCATGAGAAGTCTTATTCAAGAAAGTTTGTTCCTGCAAAACATTTTAAATTTCTTTATTCACGATAATCTAAGCTCTAAATTTGCATTTTTTACTGTGAATTTTTTTATGTAAACATCTTAGCCTAATATCAATTCATTCAAGCTGTAAGTAAATAATTAAATAATAATAAAAAAATTATTAAAAGTATGTAATATTGTGAAAGTATATGGCAGGAATTTTTTTCAGAATCCTATATTTGTTGAAGTTTATGCCTTGCGCATTGCATTATTTTCGTAAATTTGCGAAAGTAAAATTTTTTACTCCAAATGTTTTTGGTCCTAGTAGTGTTGTCTTTATAACAGTCATTTCTCTTGAAAAAAAAAATCATTGGTTCCGGAAGTTAAGCTTTGAATCTACGTAAACGTTAATCTACAAAGTACGTACAAACGTCAAAGTTGGTTACCTGACAATTCTACCAGCCACACAAGAAGTAAGCAGCTGGCTATGCTTTTTTTTGGATTGGTATGCATTGTCTTGATAACCCTAAACTAGACAGCAATTAGTTGTTAACTATCTCTCTGAGATAGTCAAGGGCTTTGAAAATGAATAGCTTATCTTGACAGTTCTGAATTTATATAAATGTGACTGTTGTCTGTTAAAAATCTGTTTAATTTAGTTCTGGAATGAATTTTAACCCTCGTGTCAAAAGGCCCAATTTTGACACAACTTTTATTCCAACTTCAATTGACCATAACTCAAGAACAAAAACGAACTAGATGCTCAATCAAGGCTTATTTGATAGAAAACGACCTAAACTTTCATTTTGGCGTGCAGAAATTTGCGTCTGGGCGTTCTTCGTCTCCCGCCTGCCCCCTGCACCCCCCGAAATTTAACCAAAACGCGGATTTAGACTCTGTTTGTTTTTTTAAAAGGCGGTGTTTTGGTGTTGCTACTAGATCTTAGCAAAACCAGTTTGTTGAAATTGCTTGTGACGCAGCTGGGGGGGGGCTGTAAAACGCCCGTGGCTATCCCGTATATATACAGGACCAGCACCAGCGAGCTTAATATTTTGTTTGAGGTTTCTGGTTGCCAAGTTCTTTACATTTATTTTCTCTGTTTTTTATATATTTTTTAAGAATTTATCCCAATTGGTTTAAATCTGAATAAATTGGGAAATCTGGTTAATTCTGTGTCAAAACTTTACAAAATGATTCCTCTTTGTGAAATGAAGCTGTGCTGTTAGTTTAACTTTTTGTGAATCCGATATCAAGCAAACATATTGCAATCTTATATTTTTGCAAATAAGTGATTTTTAGAAGAAACGTGCGCAAGGAATAAAGAAATGAAATTTTGTTTTTATTCCCCCCTAAACTCAATGAAATCAATGTAAGGCAAACCAAGAAAACAATGAGACCAAGACCAAAAAAGCCAGCAATATGCTCTTTGAATACCATAAAATCCATAATACTTTGGCAAGGCATGTCGAAGGAGACTAAAACCTTGGCAAACATATTTGGGTATGGTAGAAAAAATTATTAACCTTAGGTGCAGGCGCAAACTAAAATTATTGTGCAGATAATAAAAATAAGGCGTTACTTTTAGACCAATTACAAATTTTAGATACACATGATTTAAGTAATATTGGCAAATTAAAATCTGCCTCTGTTGTTAAATTTTGTTGTTAATTACTTTCACTTTTTTTACAGAAATGAGCTTGATAATCGAAGTGTCCACGGTCAATCTACAACATCTGAAACACTAGATTTGGTTGTAGATTACTGGCCCATTCCATCTTTGCAATATCAAAATAGAAAAGAAGAGCGGAAAGATAACAAGGTATGATATTTTAGACATGTATTATTTGCTTCCTTTTTATCTTAAAAAGGGGAAAATTAGGTTCTAAAGGTTAATTATAATATGCAATAAAGGTTTTTGAACTTTATATCTAACTATGCGAAAAGATTTAGAGTGCTAAGGCAAGCGAACATACTATGATGTTACAACAATAAACAAGAAAATCCATTTGATTTTAACACTAACCACTGCAGTTTAGCAGTAACATAAATTGGTGATTTTTTATTTGCGCGCCTGCTATGACCCACCTATTTTAAGTTTTCAATAAGAAATCTGAGGAGGGGTATAATAATATACAATATATACATGTTTATATCTTCTGCTATTTCTAAACATTTTGTCAATAAAATAGTGGTACACGATTTTTTTAAAGGAATACCAAAATTCTAACCAGACTGGTCATTATTTTAAATTTCTCTATTGTTTTAACAATAGACCTATTGATTTTAACCAGAAATTCCAGCCTGCTATTCTTATGAAGCATGTTCTTATAAGAGAAAATGCGTGTAAAGCCAGTGTCATACTTCTGGCGTGTTTTTTCTTTTTCCACCAACACGAATTGGATCCTTCCAGCCAGAGTTAACAGATGCACGTCAGACCATATATTCAGATTTTCATGAAATTTACACCAGTGGCAGGTATCCAAAAAATTACATTGAGACTGCAATTGGGAATATAACTAACGAAAAATAATTTGATTAATATTCTTAAACTACAAATCACATACACCCATTTTTTCAATTATAAGCATTAAAAATTTCAAATGATATATCTGGTCACATAAAAAAGGCATTAGCTCACTTCGCTTCGCTGTCTAAAACATTTTTTTGTTATAATAGTCTTTGCTAAAAATTATTACTTTATTGGTCAAACATTTTTGAACAACATGGACTTGAAACAAACTGTTCCAAACACTCGCGTACCGTGAAAAAATACTTTATGCTTTCAAAAAAGACTTAACAAAACCTAAAACATACAGAAAGTATTTAATTATTTGCTTTCGCAGCTTCACTTTTTCGATGTTAAACCATGAAGTTAAAATAAAACTGTTTTGATTTGATTTTAAATGTCCCTAAATTTCGGGAAACAACGCTCATACATACAATTGTCTATTACCCATCACCATATTTTAAAAATGGGTGGGTCTTACATATTGAAATCTACTAAAAAACCCATTTCCTGTAGATCTCTGGGACAACAATATTAGGAAGATATCTCTTTAAGATTTCCAGATCCTCCTCAGGACAATGTGAAGGTTTTATTAGACTTTTGATTGAGGAGTTTTGAGAAAGCGTGGCAACCCTGCACGTGAAGAGGTGATCATTTTTGAAGAGAACATATGTATTTGCAACATTTACATTTCATACGTTAAGATTTTAGCGTGCTTTTTACACTAACGTAAATGCTGATGTTCGTTGTCCAGTGCTTTATTAAAAAGTTTGGAATCTGACAGCGCAAAGCGTAATATTACGGTTCATCATTTTTGAAATTTATTGTTACTCATATTCTCCTCCCAAGAATTCGGGCTCGTTCATCCAAACATCCAACCATATTTCGAGCAGTCAGAACTTGCTTTAAACTAACAATTTGGATCGATGATGGGTTGATACTTCGGGTGGTTGAGACTTGTTTGGGCGCAACGCTGCTTAGTATAACCGATCTCAATAGCCGAAATTCATTTTGAAAAAAAACCGCAAATATAAAACAGTTGTTCTTATTGCTATTTCATAATTTATATTTGATAAAAGCAGTGTTTACAAATTTCATTTTACAAACTCATTCTTTTTATTTTCAAATTTTTTTTGTTGGTTGTTTGATTGACCAATATTCCACCTTGGTTGTGTTTGTTTTTTTGCATTGCGTACATATGCAAAAAAACATCAAATCTTATTGTGATTTTAGGAGTGTTTTAGAAATAAGAATTTACCACTTTAATGGATTGCATTTTTTGGAAGAAACTTTGGGGCGCTCTGGAAAATATAAACAAAGATTTGTGACTTTTTTCAGCCTGCCTAACCAGGGGCCAGCGCACCGTCCTATTCCTTATATGTATTATACCCAGTTTTAAAAAATTGATGATTTCACCTTTTTTCATTTTAACCATGCAAAATTCTTAAACAGATTAATTAAAGATTTTAGCTGTTCGGTAACAGTTTTATTCAGTTTGCGATCAGTGCTATTTAACCTAGCCAAAATTAATGTTTCTTTTTGTGTTATATTTACTATCTGATTTTTACTAAACTGCAACTTTTGTTGCAACTTGCTATAGCTACCTCCAACGAAAAGTGTAACAAGCTGCAAAAGTTATGTATCTATGTGATTAATTTTGCAAATTTCACGAAATCTATTATGCAAAATAACATTACTGGGTAACTGTTTTATCTGGACAGGGTAATGACTGTGTTTTTATCTGAGAAAGTATTTTTTTAAAAAGAGCGTGTTTCGGTTTATGGTTCCCTTAATTGACCGTTATAAACTGGTTTGACTGCAATTTTGCGGATACAGTAATTCCTTAAATCCATGCACAAATCTTATTCCGTAAATTTTTTTGTATAAATTTTTTAAATAAATTAAATCAGGAAGTAAGATTATTTCTTCTAAAATATTTTTTTTACACATTTTAAATTTTTGTTCTCGCGTTTCTTATTCCGATATAATAATTTCACGTTAAAGGACAGCTTGTTAATTAGCCGTGACAAACCTCTATTGAATAAAACTATTCAATCCATACCTTTAGAATTGTTCTAGCATTTAGGCGTTTGTCCATATTGATGTGATCATGGTGGATTATTCCACCGAAAGCTTGTCAAAATTTGAAAATAATTTGTCGTAAAAAAATCTTGTTTTCTTTTCTTTTCTATAATTAGTCATAATTGGTCAAGTCAGAAACAGAGAAAAGAAGAAAAAAAGTGGTGAAATGAGAGAAAAAAGAAAAATGTTTATATCGCCAAAATTTTATTAACATACTTACCTGTTTAAGTTGTGATAAGCCCAACCTATATGCATACCTTCCTTTAATTTTAACTTGTTTGTGCGCTGTCTATAAGTGAAGAACACTCAATGTTAGCATTATAAAAACAGTTTTTTTTTATGTATGTGTTAGTATACATGAGAATTTTTGTCCTTTACCAGATGTTCATCAATACGTTGCACAAAGTGTCTGGTTTGTTTTTTTATTTACTTTTAAAGTTTAGTTAGATCTTTAGTACATTTTCCACCTAATAACACATTCTAAATATAGGAGCCAGTTACCCGAGCTAACATACTACATTACATTGTGTTTTTTTAGCTACCTTAATTCCTCATTTTATATTTAGGTTAAAAGTGAAAATGCCTAGCTTGCCAGCTTGCAAGCCACATAATTCCCCGATGGTTTTATGATTTAAATGATGGTCTAAGTTGCTCTGAAATCTTTTTACCGTGTGCACAGCCTTTGTCCACATTATTTTCATACAAAATCGTTCCTACTTCTTCATTATTTGGTCAAAATCTGTTATTTTTTTCAAAAAGTCTGACCTGTTTAAAAATGCCTAAATTCCATACCTCAGAACTATAGAAAGTATAGGTAATATAACAATCTTTTATACCAATTCCATTGTATTTGTCTAAACACACCCTGCAACAACTCCATAAATGATTGTTCAGTCTAATGCATTGCAATGGCACCGTAACGTTAAAAAAGTTAACAAATAAGACATTTTTTCTGCTACATCGAAGGAAATTGAACATACCACCTCGCCTGTTACAGACAGATACACAGACACAGTTATAGTATTGAAATACTAGTCGATAAAGCCCGTGGAAAAATCCACTGAGGCAGGATGAAAATGAAAAAGAAGCGTCATTTAAATTTTGATGACGTCAGCAACCCATCCACAAAAAAAATAATTTAGAACCTTGTTTTTAGCTTAAAGCGCTGATCAAGAAATTTTATATGGTCGTGTGCTTTTGATGAACGAATAATGAGATATAAGGGTTTAAAATTTTTGCTGACGTCAGTAGAGACCTGTCAAAACACAAAAAATTTGTTTAGAAATTTGTATACCTGTTGCCTTCATCGTATAGATCATGAAACGCTGATCAAGAAAATGTATAGGATCATGTATCTTTGACAAACGGTTGCAGAGATATTGGGGTTTGAAGGTTTTTCGATGACGTCATCAACCCGTCCATTCCGAAACGGATTCGGGTACCCAGGTTTAGGAAACTTACCCAAATTGGTCCCAGGTGGTCCCTAGTTACCCACGCGGGGAAAATTACTGACTTAACCACCTCCAAGTTATACGGCCTCAAAGTTTTAAATGCATTGAAATGGCTTCATTAATTTAATATAAAATATTGACCTTAAATTAATGTTGATGTCGTGACGTTTAATTAGTCGATTAGCATTTGAGACATGCATTTTTCGGCGATTTCAAAGAAAAATGAACACATCCACTTTGCCTGTTACAGACAGACACAGTCTTTGCATTATTATTATTAGACCTAGTAGATTGGCCTGTGGATTCCACTTCATTTAAAAAAAAGAATATTTTCAGAAGTAAAATGTTGATGTTGTCAGTAATAACCCCATCCTTATGTAAGGAAAAAGTTTCTTGAGATATTTTTAGCCTGTTGCCACTATTGTGCACAACTTGAAATCTCCTCAAAATTATGTATAAGATTATGTGGTTTTGATACGCGGTTAGGAGATATCAGCGTTTAAAAAAATTGAAAATTACTTATTAGCAATTACCTGAAGCGCTGATTAAGAACATGTATAGGATCATGTGCTTTAGATAAACAGTTTAGATGTATGGAGGTTCAAATAGTTTTTGATGACATCAAACTGTCTGTTCAAAAAGCTGAGTTGACCCAACTTTAGGAAATTTGTCCTATTTTTGTTCGAGATGGTCCCTAGTTTCCCATGCAGGAGATGAAGTTGTAGAAATATTTAGACAATATTTAGCCATTGCCTGTTGACAGACGGACGGACGGACGGACGGACGGACGGACGGACGGACGGACGGACGGACGGACGGACGGACGGACGGACGGACGGACGGACGGACGGACGGACGGACGGACAATTTGTGTATTAGTACATCAGATATAAATCAGGTGTCATTGAGACAAATATTTTTTCAACATTTACAACTGCTTCTCTTGCTCATAATTCTTTACTCGGAAGGTTAACTAAATGAATTGTCCATATGAGCCCTTTGCTTCCTCAGTGCTTTGAGTGAATGGTTTCGTACACCCAAACAAACATATTAAACAATGGGAAATTTATAAAGAGTGTCAGATGTGGTTACACGTGTAAATGGCTTTGTGCTCATTGGCCACTTTGATTTTGGGGTTTGCTCTAAGGAATTTGTTTGCATTTAAGTATTTGTATGAAAGAAACTGCATTTTGATATCCTCGAAGAAAGCTTAGTTAACCTACATAACATAAACTTTACAAGGTTACGATTGTTGCTTTTTTAATTACTCTAATGCATATCATGTGGCTAGGAAACCCAGCCTAAATTTTTCTTACCGCCGGAAAATCGGAATAGTTAATGTGGGAAAAATTACGCTGGGTCAGAAACGAATTTTCTGTAGTCCGAATACTGACCGCGCTTTTTGATTGCTTACTTCTATTCTTTGCTCGTGTAATAATTATAGGGAAATCCTTTCTTCTTTAAAGTTTTGACTAAGAATGGTCTCACCCACCCGAACAAACATTAATTCTCCTGAAAGGGTAACATGTGGCCACGCTGGTTTGATGCTCGTTGGTTGTTTTTAATTCGGGTTTGTTGGTAGATTTGTATTGGGGATTTTCTCTGACAAATTAGTTTGCGCTTAAGCTTTGGTAAAAGAGTAACTGAATTTTGATATCCTCAAAGACAGCTTAGTTAACTAGGAAATTCATCATGGGAAACGTTCTTACGTTTTTTTTCGTTTTTAGCTATCAATCAAAAGTACATTCAGATCACTTTGCGTATCTCGACTGCCTTCCAACGAAAATGAGGATAACAATGGTCTTCTATTTTCTGCCAACACGAAAAATCGAAATAAGGGAGGTGAGTGAGATCTTAAAATATGTGACCTAACATTATTTTAAATAACTTGAACAAAGTTCTCACGCTATTATATTTCTTTTTGATGTGCTGCTGATTTATGAAAACTTTGAGAAGCCAATAACAGAGTTTATCCTATTCTTTTACATGCTTCTTTTTTCAGTTCTTACTCCACAGTTTTATGTATTTCATGTTTTTTTAATATTTCCTGCCTTTTAGTCAAGCGTTTAATGAAGCAACGTGATAAAGACACGGAGTCTAAATCTGCTGTGTCAACCATCGTTGGGAAACTTGTTTGTACTGCTCGAAGTAGCGGTCAAACGTTTAGTGGTAAGACATGCACGTTTTTTATCAGCATGAGGTAAATTGCCTTCAGCCTCAATTATGATATGCATTTGAAATTGAATATATGCTTATGTTATGCTTATTTTGACATTCTAAATACACAAGCATCTTTTTGTATAAATGATTACTAAATCTTGAAAATTGGCAAAATATTTAAACGCTGAAACGTTTTATCAAATGTTTCACAGGCATACAACATGTGTAAAACTGAAACTTTTCTGAGAAATCACAACCTGTCCTTTAAGAAACTTTGGAATAATTGTTACAGGAAAAGTTTAGCAAGCGTAAGATAATGCGTTCTTACATGTCTTTCAGTGTCATGGTGCCTATACTATGCCTTTTTGGAAATTTTCATCCTCATTGTAGTGTATGCTTATTGTTTGACACAAATTTACTACGTGTGGTCCTTCCCATGTACGAAATTAGTATTCCTACGTAAAATTTACAAGGGAGAATAGTTAACAAGAAAAACAAGGTTAAAATTAAAATTGAAAAATAAGTATTTTGTACAGCGCAACCTACCTGATATTCTGTTAGAAAAACTCTGTGTTGTGTTTCCCAATATTAATGCAGAGTGGTTCAAATCTTAAAGTGACAATCATCTTATAGCTTTCACCTGCCGCGAGAAAAGAAAATCTAGACTCTGCATATGTACTCAAGTACAAATGGTTTATATGAACACTGAAGTACTGGAAAATCTTTGGTTGTAGTTTATGTTTCTTTTAAAAGCCTAAAAATGTTCTTTTCCAAAAGGCTGCCTATAAGAAAATGGGTGTTTATGTGAACAGTTATTGTATTATTTTTTAACATAGTCCTTATGTACAAAGCTATGCAAATCCTATAAAATTCATTGTACCTATAATGGGTTGCCTGTTTGTGATTGTTTTTTATTTTTATCACTAACAACCATCCTTTTTTTCTAGTATGGATTGATGGGAAAGAATGGAATAACGTGAAATTCTTCTCATTATCGTCTCAGTGGCCAACACACATCAAACAGTTTCCTATTGGAATGTTTTTGAATTATGGAATATCTGAATCGCCATGAGTTTAACTATCCTGCACTGAGGAGTAAAGATGATGAATTTCACTGCGTAAAATTATTGACCATGTTATCTAGCTGTTTGTTGAAGCATACCAATAGCATCTCCAACAAAAACGTTAGGTATAGTAAGCCACAAATAGAGTTCCTTTTAGCATTTTAAAGACACAATAAAGCGACAGTGAATTAACCCTAAACGAATATGTCAGAGAAAATAACACGTCTATTGAACGCTCATTGGTACAGAAATTCATCTTATTTTTAAACAGCCATCACTAAGCTCATTTGAATCAAACTTGATTGATGATAATTTTATTATTGTCAAGGGAGATTTTGCTGTCTTTGATGGATGGTTGACGACTCCAAAGATGTTGCTTTACTGAACACGTTTGCATTTTTGCATGCCAATTATTTTATTTATTCTCCTTATCTTGTTCTTTCTTTATTTGAGAAACAATGGAATAAACAAACAGAGTTAATCAACCAGTCAGATTGCTGAGGTTTTTATTAAACTAATCATTAGCTATCATTTTTCGGCGCATTTTTACAAAAATCTCAAAAATGCGCGAAAATTAAATTTCAATTTTAAATACGTCCGGAAATTATAGTCTATTAAACTTCGTCTCCCTTCATTTTTTATATGTAAAGAACGCAGTTTTTTTCCCATTTATTTAATTTTAATTTTATAAACAGATTTTATGTTGTATAACCTTTGTGTTAATGTTTCTTTATATTCACATTCGTATATAGTTGTAAAAGAAAGTTTAAAACAGTACAATTTTTATGTAAATTATAAAGGAATTTTTATCCTTGAAATAGTTTTATTTTCAGTTTGTTTTTTTAATGTAAAAATAAAAATTCGCATTGATAATTCACGAAACCTCATTATTTTATATCTCTAAACAGTCGATCTATCGTGAACACGAAAGAAAAGTGCCCGCTATGCACTTTTATTTTTGAGAATTTGACTGTCGTTTGCCAAGGGTCTTTTTGCGTCTGTAATATCTTACCGTTTCGAATTTTAACCAAATGCAAGTTTAATACAAGATTTATTACAGTGTCAGAGTAGATATCTTGCATTAAAAGCATGAGATACAATGGTAACGCTTGCTTGCTGGAAAGGCGTTGATCAAATATATATGTTGACTATATAGTGAAAACCTCAAAAATCTTCTAGGTTTACCCATCATCATTTCAAATTGTATTTTTCCAGGGAAGAAAAGAAATGCTCAAAAGAAAACTCAGCGCACTTGGTTATCATCATCCAGACGCTTTCAACATTAACAGTAAGTTGTTCCGCATTCATCAACGAAATAAAAGAAAAATACAGCTGGTTTTAGAAGTGGTATTTTTTTCTGGTTTGGATATGCTTTATGTTTTTGCGTACATACTTTGTAGACGAAACAGAGGTGCGAAATTTTGTCGTATGGTTAGAAGATAAAAAGATTCGACTTTACAAAATAGAAGAAAGGGATGCCCTCCGTGACGTCGAAAGTAGTAGTTGGGTTGTAGCATTAAAAAAAGTATGTTGGACCTTGTTATGCTATCATTTTACAGAACATTACCAAATGTTTATCAAAAAAATTCTTTTTGTGTTTAGTATTTAGCTGACCTGAATTGTCCCGTCGAAAATATTAGTAACAAGTTATCTGTTATGAACTGGTTGATTAGTCATGCCGTACAAGTAGAGTATGAAGAAAATGGTTTGATTTTATTTTATATAATGTTGCATGACTAAAATTTTGCAGCGACATTCGAAAAGTTGCCGTAAAATTAAATCCACACGAAAAAACCCCAGAAATATACCTGATTATGGTCTAAATTTAAGACAGTCTTCCTGATCAATTTCTATGATATATATATAGAGGGGCCTCTTTACACCTTTTTATTTACAGATGCTTTCATTCTGTTTGCATGATATCGCCAAACTCTTCTCCCACAAGAGCAACCCTCAAACCCTTGTACTCTTCTTTACCGTGATCTTACATTATTTTCTAACCCATGTTGCATAAGAGGAGATTATCGATAATACCTTGAAGTAAGCCAAGAATTAACACTTCCTCGCGTATCTAACATAAATTTTAGAAATTCTTTTATAACTTGTTGAGCCTTTATTAAAGGAGGACTAACAATTGATAACAAATTGGTCTTAAACTGTTCGTTATACTGTGATTTGAACTGTATTTTTTACTTAATTAACTTTGGTTCTAGAGATTTTTAAGGTCAAAAGAGCATGATCGTGTAGAGTATTTATACAGCCATTATGGAGTAAAACGGTTTTTATTGCGAGAAAAGCAAAGTTGACATTGTTTCTGGTCAGCAACCTTGCTCCCAAATATTTTTTCCCCGCTTCTCACATTTGCCAGTGATGTGAACATACCTGAGACTTTAAAAACTAAAATAAACCATGAAAATCTTGAAATATCTTTTCAAGCAATTTGAATAAATAGCTATCGGAATAAGAGTAGCAAAATTAGCAAAATTAGTTGTCCCTATCCACCAAATGCTAAGCTCCCTGAAGCACGTGCCTTTGTGGGTATCCTGTGTGTGTACTTGCTTTTTTCCTAAAGTGCTGGTTGTCAAAGGACTTAATAATTTTCAATTTCTCTGCATTTTTTTTTTTTTTTTGTAAAATAAACATAGTTATTTTATTCACGAAACCAAGCGTAACTGGTCTGCGAAATGATTCTATTCTGATGAAGAGTAAATGATCTGCTTTTTTGTGTTCTACTTTCGTTGAACATAACAATAATTTTTTTCAGGCAAATATTAGTTAAAATAATTTAGAGCACCCAAATTGGGCTCAAGACTAATGTTTTGAGGAAATAATTTCTGATAACGGGAAGTACAGCCTGTCATTCACTGGAGAGAGTCACACTATCGAAAAGTATATGTTGATTTGTTTTGTTTTTTTTGTGAAAATAACTAGAACTAATAACTTGTCTAAAGGCACGTTCAGCTCAACAGGCAACTTTGCAACAGGCAATCAAAGAATTTAAACAGTCGATAATAACACATAATCAATTTATCCATATATTGGAACTTATACAGCCTGTCTTGTTAAGAAAAGCCTCTATCAGGACTATATAAAATGCGTTTTGTTCTTTTTCTATCAAGCTTTATTTCGATAATAACATAAATCAGTTTATTTATATTTTGGAACTTATACTCTCTTCTCTCCTCTCTTCAAGTGTTATTGATAATTTCAAAAACAACGGAAGAGAGGTAGACATTATTTTAGCATATAGAATTATCTTATTCATTAATGTTGCACTGCCTCTCTGTCCGGCCATTACGCGAAGTTCCTCAATAGAATTTTCACCATTCTTTTTTATATAAAAATTTCCCTGTTTTAACAGCCTCTTACGAAATAAGATATTATATGCACAATAACCAAATCTTGGATGTGCAACAAAACAATAAACCCACTGATTATATTTATATTCCCTAAATTTGATAAGATGTTTCAACTTCATTGCAAAGGAATCTGTATCGTCATTTGAGATGGACAGTACAAGAGCATTACTTGTAGGGTCACCATTACCATCTGGAAAGAAGGCACGAAAAGGCCATTGTAGCTCTAACCCCAATGTTAAAAATTCGTTGTATCCTTCATTACCCAACTGTAAATGTAGTACTAATGGTTGAACTTCTCCTAATACCTTTTCTGACTCCTTTTCTTTGACATGCAAAGTGGGAACAAAGCAACTACAATTAACTTTAGTCTTCACTATCAACGTTTCCTTTATCAGCTACTAACTAAGATTCTAGAAATTGTGAGTTATTTGGTACTATACAATCTATCTTCATCTAATACCACATCTTTATAAAAAGAGTTATTGTTCACCAACCAATGTAGGGCATTGAATACTTTTTGCCGTCTTACCCATTGCTAAATCACTTGACAAGTTAGGCAAAAATTTTGCTATTTTGGTTACATTATGAGGAAGAGTTATTGTATGACTTTTATAACTAAAGAGACCTAAACCAGGCTTCACATAAACCTGCATCACTGGGAGGGCTCTCCTAATTAGCGTTTCTTCACATTGTGTTAACCCTAAAGTTTTTCTGGTACTAGGCATGGTACCATGAAATTATCTTTCCAATTTTTTTAAATTTATCCTTAGTACATCTGTTACAACTTTTATTTTTACTTTCTCCAACAGATTCCACTGGTCAAGTCTGAAAGCATACATCACATTGCTTTATTTCGTATTTATTTATGGATTTATGAAATTTTATATAACACCTTGTACTCTTTTAACTGCTTTCAGAATCACTAAAAGAACCAAAGTCATCTTGGAATCATTCTTTTCGCTGAAATATGTTTATCTCACTAAATATGGCGAAGCAATTTTTTTAATATATTTTTTGAAGTCTTTTTATAATCAAGCTTACAGCTGAAATCTTGTAAAATTTGAACATTATGCTTAGCAAAAGTTATGATCTTAAATCAAAATTTGAGACCTACCAATTGTATTGAGCTCAAAATAGTTTCAGAAAGTCGTCTAGTCAAATTAATTGATGTATTTAACAAATACAAAAAATGTTAAAATATAGTTGTTTGATTTAGAAGATACTCAAATCGAGGGGAAATACCATCTTCTTCATGGAAAGTACTCTCTCTTTGTCAACAAAACTGAGCTACCAGCAGAAGCTAACATAACACTTTGTGCATATATTCTCTCAATATTTTATATACATTTGTCAGTGTAAAAATTTGATTTCCCCTTGTTTTTATATTTTTAAGTAAAGAGACAACTGTTATAAACTTGACTTAATTCAATAAACAAAAACACGTGTTAATAGAAAAACAAAATATTCCCCACAGAATGTCGTCTCGCACACATTCAAAATGTGTCAAGAGAAGGCTCCGCACGAATGTTTCTCATGTGGTTTGTTGATGCACCAAGATACAAGTTATTTACAACGTTTGATTGCTACAATAAGCACAATGAAGGTCAATTTGACCTCCAATTAGTAGTTTTTCCCGCGCTTCCCTTGTCAGGAGAAAGCGACTTTGATCATATTTTCAGCAAAAAGACTCGGACGAGCAAGACGAGCCTATGATTCCATTGTTATTTAAAGCAATAAGAATTTGAATAGATACCAATAGCTGCGAAATAAGATAGTTCTCCTTCTCTATTTCTATCCTCCTACGATAAATTAACATTGGCTATTTCACTATTTGTGAAGGTAAATTTCTTTTTTGTCTTACATACACCAGGAAAACCCACCAAATGGCGTTGTTGCTAAGCAATTTATCAAGTGATTCATACTGAGCTATATCATCACTGAGATGTTAAAATATTCCCAGAAAGAATTCTTTTAAAGTGCACACGTAAAATGTGAAAGTATTCTGCAATATTCCTATAGCACTGAGACTAATCTTAACAAGAAAGCCACGTGGCTTTTGGTCTGGTTAACTCTCTTTTAAACGCGTGTATTATAAGCTACTGCTTGGCAAGCCCTGTTTTTAGTAATCGAATGTTTTTACAAGGTATTTTGTAATGAGCCTAAGTTTCTAGAAAGACGGAGTCGACACTTTTTTTGAGATAAAAACGGTTTGAACATTCAAAGTTACATTTATTTTTATATCATTGGAAAGCTTATAATTCATAAAATATTTATTTTGAATAAAAAATATACATTTTTGACAGGAAAATGATGAAAAAAGACAAAATATTATTAATAAAATTTAATTTATTTATAAAATTTAAATGTGGATATTTCGGTTTTTTGCAAATTAATTCAATGTGAGTTGTTTGACAGTATATTATCAGAACGCTGAAATCATTTGATTGATGATTGTCATTGAAACTAAATGTAATCCTGTAATATATGCGGGCAATAAATAAAACAAACTGGCAAAAAGTAACCAATGACTAGCCATATGTTAAAGATGTTAGAGGATCTCTTCACAAAACTGAGAGGTAAATAAAGACATATTGCATATCGATGCTATTTTCTGTAACTTATTTGTTCTGTTTTCTTATGATTTCTGTCTAAAAACTCAACAGCGCTAATTTCTTTTACATCTGTACGAATGTTTTTGAGTAGTTAAGTTATACTTCTCGATTTTTTCCACAACACCCATTGCTTTCTAATAGTGTAGACATCTATATCTGTGACAGTAACAAAATATAGTACATCTCATGACTGCAATGGAAGAACATAAGGTTTTCGCTAAATACTTTTGCATGTGTAAATGTTATTCTCCTTGTTATACAAATGCAGTATCATGAATTTATCAAGCGACTTTACGATTTCCCCTTTGAAAATACAATTTTAACATCTCAGCAGCTTTGTGGCTTCACAGCTTCGTTGCTTCATGGCTTGGTGGCTAACACTGTATATATACCCCGTTTACACATAACGAGGGTTCCAACTAACCGAAAACTTGCATATGTAAGGGCGGGTTTGGGCAATATTTTTTAAGCTTCCGTTACTGTCCGGAAATGCCCGCGTCCAACTACTATTCCCGAAATGCAACGCATGAGTTTAATCAGGCCTTTTATTGTGTTTCACCTGGCAAAGTTTGGGTTTTTTTTCAAAACACTGTAACTTCACCAAAAGCCTCCATGGTTTTTATGGCATTATTGGCAAGTCTGAACCTTCGTAATGTATATCCATGGCTAATGTTCTTTTAGCACGAAGCAGACATCTAGACTTTATAATTTGTATACTCATATTTCGTTCTTTAAATTACATTGTGCTGTCAAGCCACGAATCCATAAATCCACGAAGCTTTAAAGGCACTAAAACATTGAGATGTAAAAAGAGTTATTTAAATGGGAAAATTGTAAGGTTGCTCCAAGCACACAAAAAACGAGTGAATGAAGTCCTTGCATTGACCCACAAGTTTTAATATAGAAAGGCAATTGGATGCATTTTATGATGTGAATTAGACATAACATTTCTACGTACTAAGAGAATTGTATTAAGAAAGTGTTCTAAAACAAGTTTGGGGCAGCACTAGCTAGCCAGCTAAGGCTGAAACGTTTTCAGATTTTAATAGCCAGCGACGTGACAAAAACAAATTTGAGCGAAAAAATTGCTGGAATTGTTAAGTAATGCTAAGAATATACTTTAATTTTCTGTTGAATGTACAACTTAATTAAATGCTAAAAAACAAAAAATAATAATAATTGCATCTTCTTGCATCTTCCGGCCAGCTCTTTTTAAACAATCATCTAACCTGCGCCTGCGATTTTTTTATTCCTAACCATCTGAGAACAAGGGTGAAATTAGATAGCTTTCCCGGAACTCGCATGATCTGCGCGTTGTTGCGAGTAAAAATCTGCCGGATTCAAAGTCTGGTTTGTTCACCAGACAATTAAAACAATATCACTCAAATGTATATCTACTGTGTCTACTGTCTTACGCTTTTTGTAATCACCACACGAAATAGATTGAGACTCGTTGTTTTTTTAAATCAATTTACACCAGTCATTATTAGGTAAGCAATGTCTTACTAAATCAGAGACTGTTATATAACGAACAAACACGTCAGACTTTGATGAGAAACTTATTTTACAATTATTGCATGGGGCTCCTACTTCAAACGAAGAAAGAATTGTTGATTTTCTACATCTGACAATGCATTAAAAACATTAAAAGTAAATATTTCTCTAAATTGGGAATTACAATCCATAGCACGCAAATAAATACATCTGGAACGTAAAAAAGACCAAACTTGCTCCCTAAGTTGTTTAAAGCAAACACTGGACATATTATCAAGTACATACACATCATAATATGGCATATCGGAAAAGTGGGATGCGGGATGCGGATTCAGGATGCAAAAAATTCATTGAAATAAAATACTGACCATGCCGTTACCGAACATCGCGTAGACATTAAAATAAACTACGCCGGAATTTTTCTAAAAAGAATACAACAGAAATGCATGACTTGATTTTTTTTTCGCTTGGTGAACTTAATGTGGTACGAAACGATTTGTTTGACATTGAACTTTTATGTATCCTTTGGCGAGGTTGAGATATCAAGCAACAAATGTAAATGCCTCCGATCTGAAAAAGTAGTGATTTCGAGCTATACACTCTGAAAAGAGATTGTACAAACTTGCAACGCAAAAAAAAGTTAAGCTGAGCACATTCGCGAACCTTAGCAAGGAGAGGGGTGCAGTAAAAAAGAAAACCAAAGCAACGCAGCGAAGAAAAGGAAGGGAGAACAAAAAATCCACGCCTATAAATTTTGTTGTTTCTCCACAACCAACAAAAACTACGGCAACATTCAACCAGATTGCAAGAACTTCTGTGTCCTCTTCAACTACCACAACCACCAGCACTTCATTACAGCACAAAACAAACGATAGACCAACCACATTTACAACTGATACCACCTTATTACCACCCAAAAGACCTGATCCAAATCTACACAGCTACATACTGACGCTGTTGAAATTTTCGAATGTTTCAAGCTGTTACGGTTGTGGTGGGAAGTACTGTGTAAACGGTCCACCTAAAGAGCCAAAGACTTGGTGGTTGTCTCAAAAACGAAAAGAATATACGTCAGTCCGAAATCGAAGGAACTGACACAATCACCCGATTTTACCAAAGTATATTATCATTTTAACCACTCGTGCCTGTCTATGGTAAACATGAAAAAACCTTTTTTGTGACTTCCATAACTATTCCATACCTGACTAGCAGACATAAAACATTGTTGCGGTCAGTTGGATTGTAAATTTACCTTTATCTACTTTTCTGTTTCGTTAATATTGGTTAGTATGGATTCCCATTGGTGTTATTGGTTGACTTCCCATCAAACGACCAAGTAAACAAAAGGAAATATAGAAATTAATTTTCGTGAGGATTAAATTTGTCGCGAAATTAGGTTTTCCCGATATTTTTTAAAGTTTTCAAATCCTTTCAAAAGGGCAGAAATTAATTTTTGGTTATTATTTGTACTAATTGATACCAGCTAAAAAAGGAATCCCTTTTTGAAGGATATCCTTTCTACCCACTCTTTTCCATGGAACGAAATGGGCAGGAACAGGAACAAAAAAAATTTCTACTTGTATTTTCCATTTCATAATATTGCGCATTTTTATACAGAAAGTAAACACACATTGCGCAAATCTCACAAAATGAAATAACCTGATTGGCTAAACAATTCTCTACTTGTCTTTTTTGCACACAACGCTAAGAAAAAGTTGAACTCGATTTTACTTTGCTCAGAACAGAATAGACAAGAAAATTTTCTGTTAAGGTGTGAGTAAGGGAAAAAATCTCATTTTTTTCAACAAAAAAATTTTTACGCATTCGTATAGAATCGAATACTAGTACTTAACTTTGATGGGAAATATCTTTAAAAGTAAAAACATTCAAAGCATTATTCAAAAATGCTCCCGAGATATATGTATAGTGAATACAAAATTGCAAACAGAATGTATGAAAATCTTTTAGTTTTGTAAATGGAACAAATTTTCTAAACAAGGGGGTCATTTTTTAAGGCGTTTTTTTTATGATCTAAAATTATTTTTTTCAAATAATATTTAGATCATTGTCTAGATAATTTTATATGCTTTTGGAATATAACTAAGTCAATGCATTGACCACCATTCCATTTTAGTTACACGATTTTTAATACATAGCACTTCTTTCCCTTACTCACATCTTAATGTGACGTAAACATTTTAAGTATGCATGCTCAGAAAATTTTCTGTTCCATTCCATTCCAGGGAAAATTTTCTTGAAGTGGAAAATAGCCTTTAGCTTATATCGCTTTCAGTACATATACTCGTACTTGTATTCAGATTAAGGAGGTATTTTTAGTAGAACTTGCTAAGTTCTTGTAAAAATTCAAAAGTATTTCGAAAATTAGTTCTTGCAAAAAATAATTCTCCAAAATATCCCTTAATGGTTCTGCTGTTTTACATAACAGAATGTCAGAATGTCTAAGGCAAGCTTTTATAATACCTAAAGCTGTCTACATATATCCAGAAATTAGTCTGCCCTTCTCTTCACTTCCTTGTTTTTTTCACGCGATTCAAAACGCCACAAAAATAAAAACTTTTTCCATAAATTTGATTTGAAATCTAACAATGAACTAGCTATATCTAAGTTCAGCAAAGAAAATATTTATTCAGGAAGTACATAGTTAGCTAATCCATATTAAAGTATTATGTAACCTGCTAATAAAACAGCACACCTTTTTTCTGAACTTGAAAGACACTTATTGCAGTTAGCAAGATAATTTTTCTTGTATATTTTAGTCGTGAGACAATACAATATGCTAGTACGTTTTCTGTTGCGGGAACATAAAATTCTGTCCGCTAAAGTTCCGCCATTGTTAGTTGCATAAATTAACGTATGACGCGTTCGCATAATCTGGCCATATATTGGCCAAAAATCACTCAACGATACCAGGGTATTTTTCGTCGTCTTCTCTCATATCAAAAAGACAAAAAGCCCTGGGGACGAGGGTGCGCCAGAAGAAAACTTTCCAGTTATAAATTTCGATGCATTTTTAAAATTCGGCCTTTGGATCAACGCCAGGATCCGTTCTGAGTTTAATTTCATATAAGACATAAGTAATTCAGGGGCGGATTTAGGATTTTTTTTACTGGTGTAAAATAGTCTCGAAGAGGGGAAGTGGAGGGCGTTTTTAGCCACCCAACGAGATAACGCCCTCTGATGGTCAAAACAGCTTGAAAATCAACCCCTTAACGAGTCGTTGATAAACCGCTTAACTTCTCATTTTTACTTCAAGTCTTACAAACATCATTTTTTCTTGTTTCTTTTATTCAAAATTAGGTATTACAGTTACGTCTAAAATATTACATAAAATCTTGAATGGAATTGAGTTTTTTCAGCGTCAGGGTATAATAGATGCATATTTGATACGACTGTACTAAGTTTTGTCGTTGCAGTTAAAAAATAAAAACATTTCTGAATGTAACCGGCAAGCGTTTGCGGAATTTTCCGTACAAAAATGCGAAATCGAAGATTGAAAAAAGCGGCATAGTTCATCAAATTAGTCACAGTTAATTCCGCTACTACATTGTTTTTTAAACCAATTAGCTTGATTTCATGAGAATTTAAACTAATCTCAGAATATTTTAAAATCATAAACTTTTTATTCGACATGTGAGGCGAAGTAATGTATGGAAGATGTAAAAAAGATTAAAAGAAAATTTTAAGCTTGGTCCCTATTTAAAAAGTCAAAATTTTACAATTTTTTGCTAACGAAATGTAAAAAAAATTGTGGACAGTATAGTAGTAGTAGTTCTAAAGATATGACAACACCAGATGCATCTCTAATGGTAATTTCACAATCATTTCGGCTTTCACCAAAGAAGTTTGCTCCTTCAGGAAAGTAATGGTTGATGGCTTTCTCCTTAATTGATTTAACAGTATCGCAATCATTAACAACAACAGAGCGGTGGCCACCACCGTGTTTTTGTGTTATGGTTGTGTCAGCTCCATTTAATAAATCTGTATGTTTCCACTTAACATTTACATATTTCTCCTTTCCTTCCTTTTTAAAATCATCAGAGTTGGAGGTACGAATACGTTTCAACAGGCTGCCAAGTCGAGCCTCTGTTTGTTTGTTTTTTATTTGGAGGATCATCTTTTTTCTCCATTTCGTCTCTCACAATTCTTTTAACCAGATTTCCCATAATCTAAAAAATGATAAAAATTTGTATAACATATCACCTGCATTATTCATTGAATTTTTATTGTGATTATTCACCAAATTGTATATTAGCTATAAACCATGTTTGTTTATATCATTTTGATATTGTTTTTTTGTTGTTGAAGTTACTTGTGCAAAAGGTTTTTATATATGTGTCTGGTCTGTGCTATAGGTTCAAGTTAAGTGGCGGCTATTGTAGTCACTTTTTGCCGAGTTATTTTGAAGATATTAATAGCAAACAATTTACTTAAAACAAACATTATTTGAAATAAAACATATACATGCAAAGCAAATTAACGAATCGTCCTTTTTACATAACTATTTCATCTAAAAATTCTAATTTTAAAATAAGCATCCCTTGTATCCTCTTTTGTTTGAGACATTTTCGTTGTTAATGAAAGAAAAAGCAATAATCGGTGAAAATAAGCCTGTACTCAGTAAAGCTGTTTAAAACTATTCAGTAAGAAAACAACAAGGAGTTTATAAAGCGCCGCTCAACATCCTTTCTTATAGTCACAATGTACAAATGCTACAGAGACATACAAAAGCGAACAGTTAGAAATAAGCACTTTTTAGAGTCGTTAAATAGTAAGTTCTTTTTATCTGCGTGTGATATATTGCGTTCGAGTATCTGAAATTATCTTATTGACCAACTTTTTTGCTCTCTATAATTGTTTATTAAAATTTTTTTCCGTGTGATTTCTGTTCAGGCGACGATTCCGAATTGAAAGCTGGAGTGGAATCTTTACGTCAGTTGTTGCAGATTCCAGAGTGCAAAAATACTTTGGTAGTCCTGCAGGTATGTCTTAATGATAACACCGCATAACCAGAAGAAAGACATTTATTAGCACAATTAATTTTTGGTTTAAAAATTACTCCAAAAAGCTGGAAAATTAGCGAAATAAATACTTATTGCATGAAAATTTCGCGGCATTAAAAAAATGAATATTGTTGGGTAAAAACCGCCTTTCGCCCCATTTTGATTTTGCGTTTCCAGCAAATATGCGTATTTCGCAGCATTAAAATTTCGCGGTGTTTTTTTTTTTTTGTATTTTGATTTCGTGGTTCAATAAAATGAGAGAAATTAGTTTGTGTTTTCACTTGCAAGGTCACAGTTTCGAAAACTATAGACCTTTTTACTGATCTTAAAATTACAATTTCCCAATGCAGTATGGGAAACTCAAGGTAAATGAAGTGGTTTCGGCAAAGGTTATTTACCATAAACATTGGTAAGAAAGTGTCTAACAATGGTGTATTTACAAGAAGAATTAAAAAAGTGGAGTGTTGCAAATTTAAGGAGTTTTGTTAGCTAGGGGGTCTTTAAGTGTGGAGGGGGTCCTAAAGAGGATTTAATTAAAAAACTTCACAGTTAACAGGCGCGGATTTAGACTAGGTCAACCCTGTCACGCGACCTAGTAAAAAAATTCCGAGGATCGAAATCGAATTCTGTCGAATTTACCCGGAATCTGAAGATCGAAATTCCGCCTTGTTTTCGCTACTTTTCGTTATTGACTATCTCATAACGCGAATTAGATCAACCTATGTTGGACCTGACCTGTAATAGCCAGTCTTGGCTCTAGGTTATACCGTGAGGCTTTCACCGTTGACCAGAATCAACCTATGTGGGCCTGACTTATTTTTAGTCAGAAAATCTGAAGTCAGCCAGTCTTGGCTCTAGGTTATACCGTGAGGCTTTCACCGTGGACTAGAATCAACCTATGTGGGCCTGACCTATATTTAGTCAGAAAATCTAAAGCCAGCCAGTCTTGGCTATAGGTTATTCCGCGAGGCTTTCACCGTGGACTAGAATCAACCTATGTGGGCCTGACCTATTTTTAGTCAGAAAATCTTGAACAACCCTGTCAAAATAGTTTCTCTGTAGGCGTTTTGGTATAAATATCAGTACGGCACGGAAGATTCTTTCCTTTCTCAACATGGCTTGTAGGAGCTTGAGAAAGCGTGTTAAGTTAGTTTCATTCATTGTGCCATGGCCTTATAACACCGTCAACTACGTGTACAGGCCTCTAAAGGCCGTAATATGGCGTTTTGCAACATAATGAAGGCCTTACACGTAAATCACGTGGTTCCACGCGCCTCCGCAGGTTGCCATCGGTCTAGTGCTTCCACTCTCAATGGACGACGACGTCCCAAGTTGTTTTCCATTGTGCCATGGCCTTATAACACCGTCAACTACGTGTACAGGCCTCTAAAGGCTGTAATATGGCCTTTTGCAACCAAATAAAGGCCTTACACGTAGATCACGTGGTTCCGCGCGCCTCCGCAGGTTACCATCGGTCTAGTGCTTCCACTCTCAATGGACTACGCCGTCCCAAGTTGTTTTCCATTGTGCCATGGCCATATAACACCGTCAACTACGTGTACAGGCCTCTAAAGGCCGTAATATGGCCTTTTGCAGCCTAATGAAGGCCTTACACGTAAATCACGTGGTTCCACGCGCCTCCGCAGGTTACCATTGGTCTAGTGCTTCCACTCTCAATGGACTACGATGTACCAAGTCGTTTTCCATTGTGCCATGGCCTTATAACACCGTCAACTACGTGTACAGGCCTCTAAAAGCTGTAATATGGCCTTTTGCAGCCTAATAAGGGCCTTACACGTAGATCACGTGGTTCCACGTGCCTGCGCAGCTTACCATCTGTCTAATCCTTCCACTCTCAATGGACTACGACGTACCAAGTCGTTTTCCATTGTGCCATGGCCTTATAACACCGTCAACTACGTGTACAGGACTCTAAAGGCCGTAATATGGCCTTTTGCAGCCTTATAAAGGCCTTACACGTAAGTCACGTGGTTCCACGCGCCTCCACAGGTTACCATCTGTCTAATCCTTCCACTCTCAATAGACTACGACGTACCAAATCGTTTTCCATTGTGCCATGGCCTTTTAACACCGTCAACTACGTGTATAGGCCTCTAAAGGCTGTAATATGGCTTTTTACAGCCTAATAAAGGCCTTACACGTATATCACCTGGTTCCGTGCGCCTCCGCAGGTTACCATTGGTCTAGTGCTTCCACTCTCAATGGACTACGACGTACCAAGTTGTTTTCCATTGTGCCATGGCCTTATAACACCGTCAACTACGTGTACAGGCCTCTAAAGGCCGTAATATGGCCTTTTGCAGCCTAATGAAGGCCTTACACGTAAATCACGTGGTTCCACGCGCCTCCGCAGGTTACCATTGGTCTAGTGCTTCCACTCTCAATGGACTACGATGTACCAAGTCGTTTTCCATTGTGCCATGGCCTTATAACACCGTCAACTACGTGTACAGGCCTCAAAAAGCTGTAATATGGCCTTTTGCAGCCTAATAAGGGCCTTACACGTAGATCACGTGGTTCCACGTGCCTGCGCAGCTTACCATCTGTCTAATCCTTCCACTCTCAATGGACTACGACGTACCAAATCGTTTTCCATTGTGCCATGGCCTTATAAGACCGTCAACTACGTGTACAGGACTCTAAAGGCCGTAATATGGCCTTTTGCAGCCTTATAAAGGCCTTACACGTAAGTCACGTGGTTCCACGCGCCTCCACAGGTTACCATCTGTCTAATCCTTCCACTCTCAATAGACTACGACGTACCAAATCGTTTTCCATTGTGCCATGGCCTTTTAACACCGTCAACTACGTGTATAGGCCTCTAAAGGCTGTAATATGGCTTTTTACAGCCTAATAAAGGCCTTACACGTATATCACCTGGTTCCGTGCGCCTCCGCAGGTTACCATTGGTCTAGTGCTTCCACTCTCAATGGACTACGACGTACCAAGTCGTTTTCCATTGTGCCATGGCTTTATAACACCGTCAACTACGTGTACAGGCCTCTAAAGGCTGCAATATGGCCTTTTACAGCCTAATAAAAGCCTTACACGTAAATCACGTGGTTCCACGTGCCTGCGCAGCTTACCATCTGTCTAATCCTTTCATTCTCAATGGACTACGAGGTACCAAGTTGTTTTCCATTGTGCCATGGCCTTATAACACCGTCAACTACGTGTACAGGTCTCTAAAGGCTGTAATATGGCCTTTTGCAACCTAATAAAGGCCTTACACGTAGATCACGTGGTTCCGCGCGCCTCCGCAGGTTACCATCGGTCTAGTGCTTCCACTCTCAATGGACTACGCCGTCCCAAGTTGTTTTCCATTGTGCCATGGCCTTATAACACCGTCAACTACGTGTACAGGCCTCTAAAGGCCGTAATATGGCCTTTTGCAGCCTAATGAAGGCCTTACACGTAAATGACGTGGTTCCACGCGCCTCCGCAGGTTACCATTGGTCTAGTGCTTCCACTCTCAATGGACTACGACGTACCAAGTCGTTTTCCATTGTGCCATGGCCTTATAACACCGTCAACTACGTGTACAGGCCTCAAAAAGCTGTAATATGGCCTTTTGCAGCCTAATAAGGGCCTTACACGTAGATCACGTGGTTCCACGTGCCTGCGCAGCTTACCATCTGTCTAATCCTTCCACTCTCAATGGACTACGACGTACCAAATCGTTTTCCATTGTGCCATGGCCTTATAACACCGTCAACTACGTGTACAGGACTCTAAAGGCCGTAATATGGCCTTTTGCAGCCTTATAAAGGCCTTACACGTAAGTCACGTGGTTCCACGCGCCTCCACAGGTTACCATCTGTCTAATCCTTCCACTCTCAATAGACTACGACGTACCAAATCGTTTTCCATTGTGCCATGGCCTTTTAACACCGTCAACTACGTGTATAGGCCTCTAAAGGCTGTAATATGGCTTTTTACAGCCTAATAAAGGCCTTACACGTATATCACCTGGTTCCGTGCGCCTCCGCAGGTTACCATTGGTCTAGTGCTTCCACTCTCATTGGACTACAACGTACCAAGTCGTTTTCCATTGTGCCATGGCCTTATAACACCGTCAACTACGTGTACAGGCCTCTAAAGGCTGCAATATGGCCTTTTACAGCCTAATAAAAGCCTTACACGTAAATCACGTGGTTCCACGTGCCTGCGCAGCTTACCATCTGTCTAATCCTTCCATTCTCAATGGACTACGAGGTACCAAGTTGTTTTCCATTGTGCCATGGCCTTATAACACCGTCAACTACGTGTACAGGCCTCTAAAGGCCGTAATATGGCCTTTTGCAGCATAATAAAAGCCTTACACTTAAATCACGTGGTTCCTCGTGTCTGCGCAGGTTATCATCGGTCTACTGCTTCCACTCTAAATGGACTACGACGTACCAAGTCGTTTTCCATTGTGCCATGGCCTTATAACACCGTCAACTACGTGTACAGGCCTCTAAAAGCCGTAATATGGCCTTTTGCAGCCTAATAAAGGCCTTACACGTAAATCACGTAGTTCCGTGCGCCTCCGCAGGTTACCATCGATCTAATCCTTCCACTCTCAATGGACTACGACGTCCCAAGTTGTTTTCCATTGTGTCATGGCCTTATAACACCGTCAACTACGTGTACAGGCCTCTAAAGGCTGTAATATGGCCTTTTGCAACCTAATAAAGGCCTTACACGTAGATCACGTGGTTTCGCGCGCCTCCGCAGGTTACCGTCTGTCTAATCCTTCCACTCTCAATGGACCACGACGTCCCAAGTTGTTTTCCATTGTGCCATGGCCATATAACACCGTCAACTACGTGTACAGGCCTCTAAGGGCCGTAATATGGCCTTTTGCAGCCTAATGAAGGCCTTACACGTAAATCACGTGGTACCTCAAATTTAAGCTGAATTAATTACAAAGGTTAAATGTAATTCTGTTTTGCCATCTACTGACGTGTTGCAAAAACAACTTTTGGTTTTATCCGAAGAAATTGCCATGCAGAATACTGCCTTCCTGCGTATGTGAAATCAAAGAAGGATAGTTGTGCAATTACGTTGAAGTGAGTTGTTAATGTTTATCTTTTGTTGTTTCTATAATAGCTATGCGTTTTTGTTACTATGACCACTAACTATGTTGTAGTAGCTTTATTGATGTAGCTAGGGGCTAAATACTATGTTTTTAAATTCATGTATTTTTTCAGGTAAGAATTATTTTATATATAAGTGGGAAAAGTGTGCTGGCTAGCTAGCTAGCTATCCCAATTTTTGGTGCTGATTTGGATCTCTTTTTGATTGGTGCTGACTTTCACTAACTACCAAGCTAGCTAGCTACACAAGATAATGCTCTGTTTAGTGTGCCTTTTTCTCCAGCAACAAAAAACTGTTGTCCTGCTTTGCGAAATTTTCCACGAGGGGTTGTACACTCAACTCCTGTTCTTTTCGGAAAAGGAGGGCTAAAATAACTTCCAAATGACACTTTGTGATGCTACTTTAAATTAGCAATTATTTTCTTCAAAATGAAAAACTGCAACTAATCAGACTCTCCAAAAAGAAATTCAAATTCGAGAATTTGGATAATAAACGATAATATTTGTTAATTCAATATTAATCGATTTCGACAAAATGCATTCTGTATATATCGTCCACAGGTTTCAAAGTCATGTATCACCTGCTTAATATGTTACTTAGTTAACAAAGATATCAAAAGCCAGCTTGATTAAATTTATATACATATATTTATATATATATATAATATACCTTGTGCATCACATGGCATTGATTTGTATCTTCTTGATAAATTCCCTCTTCAAATCAAAAAAGCAAAGAGAGGTTAAGGAGACAATAATTGAACAACCTAGTGTTTATTATTGTAAAATTGTATTCATGTTTCTCAGTTTGTACTTTATTTTTTAGATCAGCTGTTATCAAACCATGCACCATCAACATTTTCAAAAAATCTTCAACAACAGTAAATTTTAAAGGCCTAAAAACTGAAATATTCAAATGTTAATACGTATTTATTTCTGAATTAATTGAATAATAATTCATTGGAATTGAACTTGTTCAGAAGTTATATTCAAATCGTCATGTTCATACATAACAAGATTTGTATCCTGGAATTTCGAGAATTTTCAAGATCAGTTTTAAAAATATCCAGTTGAAGTTTTTACTAATAGTAGAGTACTATATATTGTAAAAAAAAATTATTTTTTATTTTTTATTTATTAAGTTGTATTTTAACATTGCAGGTTAGTTACAATAATAATTAAGAATTATAGTATGCTCAATGATTTGTTTACCCCATTCTCCGTTTTCAATGTCTACTTTAAATTTTAGAATCTTCCAGCCTAATGACGGAAATCTTCAAGCCGCAGGGCTTCTTGTTTTCTTATTTGAAGTGTTTATGTGGTACTGCGGCGAAAATGTTTCGTTTCTGTTATCAAGGTCTAAAACGTCTGCATACGAGGTTGTTTTTTGTCCCCGTTTAAGCCTATTTCAGGGTCCGCAAAGCCCGTTTTAGCGAAACCCCCAGCTGTATATTCAAATTTTCTTAATAGGTCATAATGCTGCGCATCATGAATGATTTGACTAAAGATTTAGTTTTAACTAATTAGTACTGAATTTCGCAAAATTTATTATAGCAAATAGTATTAACCGCAAGTAAATTCCGCAAAAATAAGTGCCGTAAAAATTCTGTCCAAGCGTAACTTTGCATAGAGGGAATAGCATGTCCTATAAACACCATTCCTGCTAATTTTCAGGCGATTACAAAGCTGATACAAATGCGGTTAACTGGTGAAGCAATAGATCGTCACGTTAAAGAAAGGGTAATTCTTCCAAAAAAGCATTTCATTTTTACCATAGTAGTGACCATGATATAATGTACATATTTTGTGTTTTTTCTGTTCAGGTAAATCTTTTTCTTACTTTCATGTTTTACCCCAAGCTGGTGTACGTCCAGCATACACTTTAAAGTTCCACATGTGTGTGTTTTTTAATATTCATGCTACTCTGAATTGTGCTATCAGCTAATTTTTTTTTCTTAGCCAGAAAAAAACATTGCTTATCTTTCTTTGGAAAACAGCACACTTGGTTTTGACACCAAAGGTTTGTCTAACCGTGCTTTATGATAAAACGGTCTTTTTTTTAATACGTGCAGCTGATTTTGTGTTACAATTGTTGTTGAGCAAAATTATAGTTTATATTCTTTATTTGTTAGATCCTTCTGTAAACGATGCAGCCAAGATTATTCGACTGCTACAAATACATAATTTACGAAAATTACAAACAAGGATCAACCAAGCAATTGTTGCTGTCCAAAAGTTAAGTGCTAACCCAAAAACCGATCAGTCTTTGGGAAAAGTTGGAAGATAACATTTTGAAGAAGTTTCTATCTGTAATAATTTATTTTGCTATCTATCAAAACTGTCGTTTTGGTTTCGTCCTGCATTAATATTTCTACAACTGAGAAATGTTTTCAGAGTCTTCATAGCGCATTTTGACTCATGAGAAGTGGGCTATCTAACTTTCGATACATTTGGGCAAATTAGTCTTCCCAAAAAATGATAACAGGCAACATTCGCGAAAACGAATGTCCGAGAAAATAATAATAATCTCAGAAAATTAACGTAGTGGAAGGCACACATGTCTCCCAAAACTTTCAGTCATTCTCTGGAACATTGGGACAGAAGAAAGGCCTTCCCTTCCTTGGTGCTCATGATCTGGCATAAGATTGGCCCGAAATAGTCAACTCCCACTACTTCAAACGGGATTAGTTTTCGCGGGGATTAAATTTCGCGAGCTCGAAAATTCGCGAAATGTACGGGATTAATTTTCGCGAATTTTCGCGAATGAGCTATTTTTGAATATTTCGCGAGGACTTAATTTCGCGAAGAGGACCTTTTCAAAAAATTCGCGAGGACTTATTTTCGCGAATGAATGAAATTAAGAAGAATTTTTTTCATTGATGTAACATCTTTATTCACCTCACCATATACAAAAAAACGAAAACACGCAATATAAAGTACAAGTGTCAAAAGTAAATACTAGCTTCCATCGTTCACGATGACGATGAATTATGAAAAGACAAGCGAGTTCACCGCTGCCGTCAGAGGTTATCACTTCTATCGAAATATTTGGCGTCCATACATGACCGAAAATCTGGAGTGCTATCATGAATTTGGAAACGTGTTTGATATGTTTGCAATTAAAACTTGCAAAGCCAGTGGAGTAGTTGTTGGTCACCTACCTCGAGAGATTTCGCGCGCTACAAAGTTTCTGTTGGATCGTGGAGCGAAGGTTTCTGCAGAGCTAGTCATAACATCACATTATAGACGCTCGCCTCTAGTTCAAGGGGGTCTCGAGATATCATGTAAAGTTATAGTAAAAATGCCAGGAACAGTGAAAAATCAACTGCTGATGGGACGATATTTAGAAATTATCAAAGACTTGTATGCTGAACCGAAGAACGAAGTGATTTTAGGAAGCTTCCTTATGCCAGTACAACAACAAAAACAGCCGATGGCAAGACAACTTCATAGAGAGAAAGCAAAAGATTCGGGAGCAAGAGTACCAAAAAGAGCATGTCATGATATTAGAAGAATGTTTTCAATTGCTTCTGAGAAAAGACAGGAAAAACCAAAAACGACAAATCTCATGATAAACCCATTGTAATCGACTAATGTTTGTAAAAAGTAAATGTAGCTGCAATGGTGTTTTATTTTTTTCTCTCTCTCTCTACCAACCCACACGCATAAGTCAACGTTTCAGATGTTATTTGACAGTACTTTTTAAGAAAACTGGGAAAGAGGATATCGTGAAAGTGAAACAATAAGAGGAAAAATATTTCGTGCACTTTTTACATAACGAATTGGCTTGCTACGTGTTAAAAATGGCATTGTTTGGTTGTGATTCTGAAATTCAGCAAACGTTAAAAAAAGAAAAAAAATTCAAATTTTTCGCGAGCATTTAATTTCGCGAATGAGCTATGTTCAAATATTTCGCGAGGATTCATTTTCGCGAATGGCCGTTTTTCAAATTTTTCGCGAGGACTTAATTTCGCGAAAATGGCCCAAATTCGCGAAATTTAATCCCCGCGAAAATTAATCCCTTTAAAGTACATCGATTGAATCTTTGGGTAACAATCCGGGCGGTGGTCTTTCATAGGCCACGGCATGCTGCCTTTTGCAACCATAACACCCTTGTCTGATTTTCTTTATAACTTGTCCCATGCAAGGTTTTCTTTTGCGCATCCGTAACAATTTTCTTTAATTGTTTCGCTTCTGAATATGTTTTAACATATCGTTTCGTTTCGATGTCACTCAGTCAGTTCTCCTCATTTTTCATCTATTTTGAGCCTTCCCACCACATAGTTCCTAGCTTAGACATGGAACATCCGCTACTGCCAAGGTCAGCAGGGTTCTGCTCTGTTAGTACATGCCTCCATGTTATGTAGCGCTTTTCTTCGATTTTCGCAACACGAGTACTCACGCTTACAGCATCCACCTCTCACTCAATGTAATACGACTGTACTATCTGTCTATCCAAAGCACTCTCTTATAGGAAATTTCTTTAATGCGAATTTAGCATTCTCCAACAGATTTGCTGCCATATGAGATCTTTGCGTAACTCCTGACTGTTGGTAAACCACTAAATAAAAGTGTTGCAGACACTCCATCACCACTAGCATCATCGGAAGCATGAAGAACAACCTCAGGGTCTGCTTACCATAACTTCGTTCTTCCGTACCGGTTACATCGTCTTCCAATTCTTTCTTGTTTGAATTCCATTTCTGGAACTCAAATCCTGCATTTTCAAAGATGCACTTGGCAACCTTTTTCAATTCTGTTTCTTCTTCAACGTTTACACCACCTGAGATAAGTTTGTCTACGTAAAGATCGTTTTCTATTTCTTCTATTTTCCTCTGAACTCTGGTTGGTCTTTCTTACATTGCTCTTTCTCTAGATGTACGTTAATTGTCCTGTTCAGTAGGAAAGGGTGATTGTCCCATTTTAAATATTGCTCTAGCAAACCGCAACGGTTCCACTTTGCTTCTCATTTTATCAAAGGCCCAATTAAATCGAAGGCAATCTCTGTAGCTTTATGCAAAGATCGATTTGGCTCGCTCATATCCTTCACCATTGAATGGCAGTCCTTCGATGGATGTCTTGGCTTTAGTACTTAGAAGCTCCTTCAAGTAGGAGAACGTTGCCACAGATGTGAAGGTGGACTTATCTATCTCTGCATTGAATTTTCCCCAAAATCTCTGCCAGTCCAGATGGGTCGCCTTGAATTTCGATATAAGCAACTTGGGTAGTTTGACTGTGGCTCATCCTCCCGTGTCTTCTTTTGATTTGTTTTCAAATTTCAATCTCATTTCTAATTTCATTTTTTCCAACTTTATCTCTTCTTTAGACTTTTCTTTCTTTTCTCTTCCTCTTCTCTCTCCTATTGTAACCTCGAACTTTTGTCCTCTTCTTTCTTAATCAATCTGATTGCGTATTGCAGGTCGTCACACTGTTCTTCAAACACAGTCCGTTGTCTCGTCTCCAAATGTAGTAACCTCGCTTTCTTCTTTATTTTGTTGGAACGTAAGCATCTGAGTAGAGGTCTTTAAGGCGTCCACTCTGTCTCTGTGTTCCTTCATTGTTTTCAGAGTTCTTTCAATACACGAATTCACAGTTTCAGCTAACCATTGTTGAAATAAATCCTTCTTTTGTTACAACGCTCTTATTGAGAATTGAAAAAAGGAAGTAAACTGTTATGAATTAAGAAGGCTCTGACCATGAAGAAAAGTGAAATAATTTTTTTGTGAAATATTTTGAAAAGAAAAGTTACAATTTCTTTACATATGTTTTAAGTAGGGTTACTGGCAATAACATACTAAATTTTCATGCCGTGAGATTAATTATTTCTTCAGAAAATGAGAAATATTCATAATGCTCCTGGTCAAAGCCTTATTAAATTCACTCTGTTTACTTCCTTTTTTCAATACCGAAAAAGAGCGAACAACTTAAACTGTGAAGAGGTGTATTTCCTTCAATTTTCCCTTCTCCAATACCTTCGGCACAATCTTACCCACCAGGCTTAATATCAACATCTAAACTTTTCATCGATTGATTCAGAGTAGCCATTGCGTATTTATGTTAAACGTTGTCACTCGCTTCTACTTGATGCTTCTCCACTTGTTGTTGTACTTCTCCACTTGTAGAACTTCTCCACTTGTAGCCCGGGCTCTTGACGCTATTATCGGCATTACGGCGATTACGGTACAGGGCCGCGGAAAGTATAAAAAAAAAATTACAAGTCAATGATAAAGCCGTCGTCTGTCTGTCTCTGCGCAACATGGCGGAGCAAGTAGCGAGACATACGGAAAATCCCCGCGGCCCTGCACCTTTATTTCGAATCCCTGGCAGACCCCGTTTTTTTACCGGCCTTGCTTTGCCGCTCACGCGTAATAAACCAATCACGAGGCCCCATTTTCACTAATGACCAATCCAAGTGCTTCGCGGCCTCAACATGCCGACGGGAAGAAACATGCTACCCCTACGAAGGCCATTTTGGTTTGGAAGTGATGGTGTGAACTTTGTAGGTTTCCTTTCAATCCTTCTTATTTCTTCTGAGTACTTTTTATCCTATAGGATTATTTAGTTTGTTTTCACATGTTAAGGTGAATATTTCATCACGTTTTCTAGCTACGTATAAATCTTAAACAAACCAATTTTAAGTTTTTGGCTAGCTACAAAACGTACATTTTGAGGCAGCTAGCTATAGCTATCTTTATTTATTCCTATTCTTTTAAAGTTTTTATTCAGTTTGGTATATTGTTCTTTATTTTTATGTTGAAGTTGGGTCTACCTAGCTAGCTCCTTTTAGCTCTACCTCTGGCTAAAAAGTGAAAGTAGCTAAATGCAGTTTGGCTGAAACACAATTCTTAATTCTTATGCTAAATGCAGTTAGGCAGCTACCAATTTTATTACTGCTATGAAAGCTTATGCTGAAAAATAAAATTGCTGAGTATATATTTTTTTAACTGAACTTGATAAGGCCACCATCAAAAATATGTTATGTTCGCGTCCTGAAGACCCCGCAAAAATGAGTCGGTCGGTCGGGCGTATTTTTTCCCGGGATTTTCAGATGGGGGCAAAATTCGTTCCCAGGGCCAAAAAACAGTATAGCGCCACTCGACAGACCCTTTTTTCGCCGCCCTGTCTGTAAACTTGCCATGAGTACCCTAAAGATATTAATTTTTACGGGAATTAATTTTCGCGAGTTTTAGTCAATTTTGGGAAAATTAGTTCTCACGAATTTTTTTTTTCAAATATATATCGTTTGGATCAAAAAGTTTTTTCCGGGTTTTTTCCAACTTACCGACTCGTGTTTTTATTGCCAAAAGTGAGTCGGTCGGAGGACGCGAACATAACATATTTTTGATGGCGGCCTAACGACAGGCGGTTTCCTGATTTTTTTTAAACTGAAGTCGCAATAAAGTTTTTTAAAAAATGGTGTTATGCCTATACTCATGTGCGACACAGTCTAGCTGTACTAAGCGCTTAGTCCGGTGGTAACAACGGGCTGTTTCCTGTGTTTCTGTTTAACCGAAGTTGTGATAACGTTTTTTTCAGAAAAAAAGTACACACTGTTTACCTATACTAAGCGCTCAGCTTAACATTTTTTTGAACTTTTCCCGGGAACATTCCCTGAAAAATAAAGAAGGTTGGCCAGCTGCTTTCGCTATGACGGGGTAACATTGAATTGTAATCTGGGTTTTTATTTTACCTAAGTTGTCGAAAGTTATTTTTTGAATAGTATATTACACCGGAAACACCATAAAGTTGTGTGCACTTCACTTGATTTTCTACACACTATATGGCTGTACTAAAGCGCTTTACCTGAATGTGTGGCACAGTTGACGGTTCTTATTAATCACTCAATCTGGTGTTTAACGCTGGGTAACACAGCTACTTGTGGCTTAACCCGGCGTTTCAACAGAGTGTATCCTGTGTTTTGTAAACCAAAGCTTCAATAGTTTTTTTGAATAGGGTCTTAAGCCTAAACGCATGTGTCGCACGGTTTACCTGTACTAAGCGCTAAGTCCAGTGTCACAATTAATTTGTTAACCTTTACTGAAACTTATTTCGCAAAATAAAATAAAATTGACCAATTGTTTTTCCTATGACGGGGTAACAAATGGTTGTAAATTGTGTTTTTATTTTGGCTAAAGTTACAGTAGAGTTATATTTTCAAAAATACACTACAGCCGAAACACAAGTGTTGTGTGCGCTTTACTCGATTAACGACATACTGCATACCTGTACTAAAGCGCTCCACCTGACCGTGTAGTACAGTTTACGGCTCTTATTAAGCGCTCCACATAGTGTTCAATGGCGGGTCACACCTTGACTTGTGGCTTACCCCGGCTAGTCTATATAATAATAAGCCAGTTCCGTCTGTCTGTCTGTGACTTTTGCAAAGTGGATATCGTCATTTTCCTTTGATGTTGCCGAAAAAAATCTTTGATGTTGCCGTAAAATATATGTCTTCTTTGTCGTGAAAAGTTGCGAGTTTTGTGTGGTTTGTTAAATGAAGTTCTAGCACAAAGTAACGGAAATTGTGTTTGCAAAAAAGATGGCTGTTCTTTTTAAGCATTTTCTACTCTTTCCTTCAAAATAAATCTTTAAAAGGGGCATGGTATATAAATGAAGTATAGAAAGGTTTCTGTAAGGTTTGTTTATGTTTTTTTCAGTTTTGATGATATTATTGATGCGAGACATGTTTGTTAGCTAGCATCATAAAACCAACCACACCAACAACAACCTAATAGCTAGCTAGCTCGGACTTTATAAATATGTAGCCATGTTCTTTATACCTAGCTAAGTCTCCAGTTTATATTCAACTGACCAGCTATTAGCTGCTGTAGCTAGCTTATGTTAGCTTCAGTTTTATGTTGCTTTTTACATGTAAGCTAGCTACCGTAGTGTTATCTTAGTGGTCTTTGCTAAGAATGTGACTGTAACTTATTTCACTTGACATTTTAAGCTTAAATTAACAAGCCACAACAACTTTTAAAAAAGTATTACATAATATTTAAGAAGAGTTTAAGGACTGTTTTTAAGCAAATAATGTATTTTTCACATTTTGTGTATTCAAATAATGTATTTTTCACATTTTGTGTAACTAAACTTATATACATCGGTTACATGCAATATGACGAAACGATTTTTATTTAACATGTAATTCTGGTACCTTAAGTGTAGTGATTTTTGTTGTTCTAGATGTTCTGACTAAAATGTTTTTGTTTATGACATTTTGTCTTAATTAAGAAAAGTTTCAACTTTTTTGAGGGAGTACAACACCGAAAAAACTTGTGTTTTTTTTTTATATTTTGTATAAATTCTTACCGGGCAGGACTCTGTACAACATACCGAAATGACTGATTCCTCTCTATTTATAAATTTGATGCGTTCCAAATCGCAGTTTTTTGAAATTTTGGGTAATATTTAATGAGTAGTAATATTTAAGATGCAAATACTGATTTTTGTTGAATCAGAAGTATTTCCTACAACCATTCTTTTTTTACACTTTTGTGGAGAAAAAGTGTATGCAATATCATCAAAATAACTGATTTTGTTGCAAACTGTTTTTCTTTTTCACATTTTGGATTGAAATATTGTTATAAAGGGCATATATCAATAGACATATATATACCAAAATAATTAAATTCTGCAAACTTTGATTTTGTCGTTCACCTGTCATCTTTTATATTTTGATTAAACTTTTGAGGAAAACCATAGGAATTATTTAGAATTTGTATTTTGTGTTGCAAATTTAGTGCAAAAATTGACATAAAATGAACTGTTAAATTGATTGTTGTTGTTTTAACATGAATTATGACTCAAACTTTGTTTTTGCATTTCTAATTTGACTAATTAGCCTAAAAAATTTGCCAATTGGTTTTACACTCTGTTCTTTTTTATATATATTTTATGTGAACATAGGAGTACAAAAGTAAAGTTAGAAGCCACAAGAAGTTACTTCGAAAATGAAGAGTGGAGCTAGAAGTAGTATATAAAGAAAAGTTAGAAGTAGAAAATGAAAGCTTGGGTTTAAAGTAGATTTGGATTCACAAATAGTAAGAACTTTTTAGATATTTTTAGACGTTATGTTTTTATGTCGCTAGAGTTACGTGTCAGGCAGACTCGCATTTGCCAGGAAAAAGTCACTTAAAAGCTTCAAATTCTTTATATTTTATATTTTACCGCGTTTTTTATAAAAAATCTAGCATATTTTTTTACACTTTTTTGCATAATTAATGTTTCCCCTGGTGCGTAACTAATGTATTTGTCCTAAAATTCAAAATGCTACATAAAGCTGTTAACTGGCTATCAAACAAATGTGCTAGCGAAACTTTTGGTTTGTTGAACTTACTGCAAATGTCATAATTTTTATATTGCTATTGTTTCTCTTTATATGTGTTTTACTAAGCATAAATAGCTAGCTGGCTATATGCGTCTTCCCAGTTTAACTATATTTAACTGGGTATCTGTCTTATCTAATGTTACCTTCAAGCTCCGTATCTAAACCTAGCTAGCTAACTGATGTTATTCCTCTTTTAGCTCTTTATATCCACCTTAGTAGTCAAACTTAGGGATCTTATTTGAGCACGAATTATGATGTAACAAGCCACAAAATCTTTCAAAGACTTATTGAACTTTTAGGGTAGTGTGAGGAATAATTTTTCTCACGTTTTCTGCAAATTTTACTTTAAGAGGAATGATTTTGTAAAACTAAAGTGTGTGCGTTAATTGGAGTAAGTTTTATTGTTTTGTTGTTGACATCCTGTTAAACTTCTGTGAGCTTGCATGTAAATTACAAGGTTATATATTTTTATAAGGGTGGTGGTTGACATTTTTGGGGAAATTTACCTGGGTTTTTTACATTTGTGGTTAAAATTTCTCAGCAGAGAATAGTATGGTTGACGTTTATATTGTTTGTGTTGCAAACTGCTGTTTTTTAAATGCTGTGTAAACTTTTGTGGAAAAAGACCACATGCAAAATACTGAAAGAACAAACTTTTGTACAATTAGACTGTGAGCTGTTGTGTAAGTTTGATTTTTTTTATATTTTGTTTTATAAACTTTTTTTAAATTTTAAACTAACTGTAAGTAATGTAATTACGGGAATAAATATTTGGTGATGATAAAAAATTACTGTATGTTCAGACTAAACTGTTTAACTGTTGTGAGGGAGGACCATATGCAAGTATATATACTAAAAATAATAATTTGATATTCTACACTTTCCAAGTTGTATTTTTGTATGCACTTAAATGACTGCTTTTTCTGAGTTGAATTTGATGGGTTTCATATCAATTTTGTGGAAGATTTTATGGGTGAAGACAATATAGAACATGCCAATTGAACTGATTTTTGTTCATATTTTGATTTGCTCCTCATAAACCTTTGTGTTCTACATTTATTGTAAACTTTTGTGAGGAAGGACCATATATATATATACAATTTTTCAAAATAATGATTTTTGTTGATTTGAAATTTACTCCTTGCTGATTGCTTTTTCGACATTTCAGTTTAAAATGTTTGGTAAAGTCAGTACGGATCATTAGACAAAAAAATTGTTTTGTTAACTGGTTAATTTTTACATTTTGTGCATATTTTTGCGGGAGAGGATGGTATGCAACCGAATAAATGATTTTTCAAAGTTTAACTTTTTGTTTTTTGGTGTTTTGTGTTTGTTTAAGTTTGGCTTTTTGATATTGTTCAGGTTGTATTGTTGTATAAGCATTTAGGGAAAAGACAATGTTTAAAATGCATAAAGAACTTATTTCATAGATCTGTGCTTACTGTTGCAAGCCTTTCTTTTCGACATTTCAGATTAAAATATTGAAGGTTTTCAACATAATCACATAATAAGATGTAATACATATTTGAGATGTGTTATTTCTGACATTATTATTATTGTTGTCGTAACTGTCTGGGTTGTGACTGTCAATGTTGTAACTTTCTACTAACTAGATTTTACACCTTGCACGCCGTTGTTTTTCATATTTTGTCTGAAGTTTTGTTGGGAGGATTTAATGCGATTTGACATTTGATATTTTGTGTTAGATTTTAAGAACTTTTTTGTTAAATTATGACTTATATACTTTCTTTTTATGCATTTTCAGATCATTTTTTTTAGTAAAAGGCATATTCAATATACTGAAATATTTGCTGATGTCATCAAAATTCAAATGACAGAACTTTTCAATTGTTTTTCTGCCTAAGTGGATTTTTCCACGGGCCTAATCTACTAGTCTCTATAATAATACGCTAAGTGTGTCTGTCTGTCTGTGACAGGCAAAGTGGATGTCTTCATTTTCCTTTCATGTTGCCGAAAAATGCATGTCTCAAATGTTAAATATTCTGACGTTACGGCACTACGTCAATAACTCTACTTTAACGTCAATATCCTATATTAAATTAATGAAACCATTATAGTGCACCTAAAACTTTGAGGCCAAATAACTTGGAAACGAGGTGGTGACGTCAATGATTTTTCACCGCGTGGGTAACTAGGGACCACGTAGGACCAATGAAATGACCAATGAAATGATAAAGAAATTTTTTTCCGCGGAAAATGCATATGCAACGAGAGAAGATTCTACAACCTCAAACGTCTCAGTCGAGGAATATTCTTCTAACAACACCTCCGTTCATGACACTGAGACAATGGCTACGAATATTATTTTTAAAGATACGAACAATAATGCAGGAAAGATTCAGAAGTCGGCGGTTAATATAGGCATCTTTAATAGGACCTGTAATAGTTGTGGACGAATATTAAAGAGCGTGTCTGGACTTAAAAACCACCAGAGAAGTTGCACTGTTTTTAATTTAAAACAGAATTTGGAAGATAACGGAAACGACAGTGAAGCCACTACAGTGCTTTACAACGGTGATGATTTGACGAAAGCAGTGCCATCATCTTTACGTTTTAAAGGAATTTGGGGTCATCATACGATCCATGATTTGACAGTTATCCTAAATGCTACGTACGATGAAGTGGTCAAATGGAGACGGAATATGTTTATTTTGCCGAGCGGCTGGAAAGAAATTCATTGCTGAATGCACGAGACTTGTCGACTCATGGAACAACAACAGCGCATTACGGAATGTGGCTATTAAAGCGCTGATGGTCATGCCTTCCCTTCTTTTACAGAAACCAAGCAGGTCATCAAAATCGAAAGAACACTCTAATTGCTTGAATATTCGTTCGCAATCATGGATAGATGGCGATTTTGATGCACTTGTGAGAGAGTCCAGAGCGATTCAAAAAAATCTAATAGCTGGCAGAAATCAAAGAGTCTCTAGCAAAATCTTTTAGAGATTTGATGTTTTCAGGAAAAGTGAACGCGGCATTAAAGCTACTATCATGTGAAGGAAAACAGGGCATATTGCAAATTAATGATGATACTGAAAGAATTTTGAAAATGAAACACCCTGCGGCGAAAGAACGTTTTGATGAATTTCTTCTTCAAGGACCTGTTGAATTGATTGATAGTGCTGCATTTAATGAATTAACCGGTGATGCGATACGAAAAGCTGCCTTGAGAACGAAAGGTGCTGCTGGACCATCAAATCTGGACGCTGATGGGTGGAGAAGAATATTGGTGTCAAATCATTTGGTTCATACTCTACAGATTTATGCAATGCTATCGCTAAAATGACTAGAACCTTGTGTATGGAAGAAATTAGTGAGAGGGACAATTCTCTAGAATGCTATACCGCTTGTCGCCTTATACCCTTGGACAAATCACCTGGTGTGCGCCCCATTGGTATTGGGGAGGTATTAAGACGAATCATTGGCAAATCTACAATGTGTCTTGTTAAACGCGACGTTATCGATGCAGCTGGAAATCTCCAACTATGTGCTGGACAAGACTCCGGGTGCGAAGCAGCGGTTCATGCAATGAAGGATATATTCGAAGATGAAGAAACTGATGGTGTACTTTTAGTAGACGTATCAAATGCTTTTAATAGTTTGAACAGAAGAGTTTTATTGCACAATCTGAAAATTATTTGTCCGAAACTAGCTATTTATGTTACCAACTGCTATCAGACTCAAGCGAGATTATTTGTTACTGGTGGACTGGAGATATCATCTTGTGAGGGAACCACTCAGGGAGATCCTACAGCGATGGAAATATATGCACTTGGTATTCGCCCACTGCTAGAAGTGTTGATGATACACGAGGTAAAACATGTAGCTTATGCTGATGATATCAGTGCTGGGGGCGAGCTAGCCCGCTTAAAAAATTGGTGGAAAATGCTTATCGAAAAGGGCCCGTTAATTGGCTACTATCCAGAAGCGTCCAAATCATGGTTGATAGTTAAAGCTGACAAGGAGGAGCTGGCTAGAGAGGTATTCAAAAGCTTTAACATCAACATAACATCGGAAGGAATAAAACATCTTGGCGCCTCAATTGGTTCCCTTAAATACAAGAAACGTTACGTAGAAGACTAGGTCAATACATGGGTGAACGAACTGCTGAGTTTATCAGCAATTGCAGAAATTCAACCTCAAGCTGCTTATTCTGCCTTTATATCTGGATACAGGCATAAATTTAACTATTATATTCGTACAATACCTGGTATTTCGGAGTTGTTGCAACCAGTAGAAAATGTAATTCGCACAAAATTGATCCCAGCCTTATGTGATGGAAGGGCATGTAGCGATGACGAGAGAGTATTGTTGTCTCTTCCGGTGAAAATGGGAGGCCTTGGTTTGATAAATGTTGTTGAGATCTCGAAAATGGAATATGAATTTTCAAAACTTGTCACCAACGAACTCACGAAAGAGATAAAGCATCAACACTTGATGGTGACAACAAGTGCTTTGACGAGCAAACAAATTAAGTCAAAGGTTTCCAGGGAAAGAAATGTATTCTATTTAAACAAGCTAAAAGATGTGACGACACGATTATCCCAAGATGAAGCAAAATTAAACGAAATTGCAAGGTCGACTGGTGCTTCTAGTTGGTTATCAACTCTACCATTAAAAGACCATGGATTTTGCCTGAATAAGCGTGAATTTCTTGACAGTATTTCTTTACGTTACGGATGGAGCATTAAAGGATTGCCACTAGTTTGTGCTTGTGGCAAACAAAATTCGATTGAGCATGCATTGTCATGTCATGTTGGTGGTTTCGTAAATATTCGACACAACGAACTGCGCGATCTGATGGTTACCTTATTGCAGGAGGTATGCAGAGACATACGCTGTGAGCCTCCCCTGATTCCCCTGACCACTGAAGCAACTGATTTTCCCCGTTCTGCAGTTACAGACGCTGAAGCGAGAGCTGACATAAGTGTAAGAAGTTTTTGGCAGAGAGGACAACGAGCATTTTTAGATGTAAGGATTTTTAATCCCATTGCTCCAAGTTATCGACGCCAAACAATGTCATCATTATTTACTTCTCAAGAAAAAGAGAAAAAAAGATCTTATAACAGACGCATCATAGACGTCGAACATGGGACGTTTACACCTCTGATATTTAGCATCAACGGGGGTATGAGTCGAGAAACAAGTGTTTTCGTATCCAGACTAGCCGACATGATCGCGGAAAAAAGAGATGAAACAAAGGGAGAAGTTGTAGCGTGGCTGAGACGCAAAATTTCGTTTAGTTTGGTGCGTTCGGCAATTCTATGTCTGCGTGGTTCCAGAAACTATTCCGTCCGTAGTATGTGCGACGACGACGTGCGGATTACAAATGAGTTAGCAATAATCCGAGAAAGTTGAACTGTTAAATCGATATTTTAGTTTATGTTGTGTCGTTCAGTAATGTTAACTCTCAATGTTTTTTGTTATCTTTCCACGTATAACGTCTACGTCCTTTAGTGTTGTATTGTAAAATTAGTTAAATAAAGACACCACCTAGGACCAATTTGGTTAATTTTCCCAAACCTGGGTCCCCGAATCCGTTTCGGAATGGACGGATTGATGAGTCATCAAAAAACCTTCAAACCCTAATATCTGTGCAACCGTTTATCAAAAGTACATGATCCTATACATTTTCTTGATCAGCGTTTCAAGATCTATGCGATGAAGGCAACAGGTATACAAATTTCCAATAAATTTTTTTAGGTTTTTGGCGGGCCATTGCTGACGTCATTAAAATTTTTAAACCCTTATATCTCATTAACCGTTCATCAAAAGCAGATGATCATATACATTTTATTGATCAGCGCTTTAAGCTCTACGCAATAGAGGCAACGTAAAAACAAGCTTCTGGATAATTTTTTTTGTGGATGGGTTGCTGACGTCATCAAAATTCAAATAACGCTTCTTTTTCATTTTTATCCTGCCTCAGTGGATTTTTCCACGGGCTTTATCGACTAGTCTATATAATAATACGCCGGTTCTGTCTGTCTGTGACTGTTACAAAGACGATATTTTTTACCACCCGAATGCCCGAGTTTTTCGAGTTTTTTTGTTTTGTTTACATTTGTCTCGCAACCGTTAGAAACCACGTGATAGAAAATAAGCAGTATGATTCGTTCAAATACGTACTTTCGAACGGGACGGCATTCGAATAAAAAGTTCCGTTAGCGTAAAAACAAACAAACATAAAAATTTATCGACAAAGTTCTCGACACAAAAGGCGAACTGAAGAAGCGGTTAAAAAATGTCTTATTTTCGACGATCATTCCATTAAGTTCCAGCTCAAGAGAAAAATGCTCCCGAGCTTTCTACGCTCGAGCGGAAAATGCAGTCGTATGGAAACCTACCTTTAGTCATAAAAAAGTGCAGATATTAAGAGCAAGGAAAGTCAAAGTGAAGAAGTGGAGTGGATTAAAAAAGCATATAATTTGGAACAGGGTTAACATCGACACACAAAACAACAACAAAAGAACGGTCCCTTCGTCTTCAAAAAAGTGCAAAAAGTAAAGTAGTTCAAAAAAGCATATATAAAAAAGAAAAAAGAGACCAAGTGAAGAAGTAGAAGGAGAAGTAGAAAAGTGAAGTTGGAAGCCACAATAAGTTACTTCGGAAGTGAAGAGTGGAGCTAGAAGTAGTAAAGTAAAGTTAGAAGTACAAAATGAATGCTAGAGTTTCAAGTGAATTGGAATTGAGAAAAAGTAAGAACTTTTATATTTTTAGACGTCCCGTTTTTATATGTAGGACACTTAAAATTGTCAAGGAGAATCGTATTCTCAATAAAAAATCCATTACAGCTTCAAATTCTTAAAGTTTACCGCGTTTTTTATAAAGAAGCTAGCATATTTGTTTTGTTTTTTGCATAATTAATGTGTCTCCTGGTGCGTAACTAATGTATTTGTCCTAAAATTCAAAATGCTACATAAAGCTGTTAGCTGGATACAATGTGCTAGCGAAATAGAAAATTTTGGTTTGTTGAACTAACTGCAAATGTCATAATTTTTACATAGCTATTGTTTTCCTTTATATGTGTTTTACTAAGCACATGGCTAGCTATAGACGTAGCTAATTCTCCCCAGCTTAGTATATTTAACTGGGTTTCCTCTAGCTACTGTTAGCTAGCTAATGTTAGCTTCAAGAAGAAGGCAAGAAAGCTCCATCCCATAGTTAGCTCTAACCTATAAGTTATGTTGTTATTCCTCTTTTTTTTAGGTATTTATAGCTACCTTAGTAGTCAAACTTCTCTTCTTTTTTAAACACGAATTATGATGTAGCAAGCTACAATCACCCACATAATATATTGAGACTTTTCGATTTTTGACCAAAAAAAATTCACAAACTCGCACCACAAGTCTTCTCAAACTCGACGTACTGCCTCCAGGCTCACGGAACTTCAGCTTTAGCTTCTTAGGAAATTCTGAATTCAACTAGTGAAACCGAAAAGTTCACTAGAACGAAGCCTTACAGTGCTGCTATAGGCTAATTATAGCTTTTTACATGTTTAAACCGTCTCAGTTGGAAAAATGGACATTTGCGTCAACGGCCATTTCTGTTTTTTTGATAGAATTTCTAGTTTGTCTCAAAGATTATGTGGATGGTTGAAGCTACAAAATCGTTCTTGAACTTTTAGGATAGTGTGACTCATTGTTAATGCCCATAGAGTATAGTTTTTTTCACATTACCTGCAAACTTTACAAGGGGACCACATGCAATATCACAAGTGGAACAAATTTTGTAGAATTTAAAGTGTGTGTATGTGTTAAATAATTTTTTATTGTTTTGTTTCTGACATGCTGTTAAACTTTTGTCAGGCTACGTGTAAAGTGCCAAGTTGTTTTTACAGGGGTTATTGAATTAGATTAGAAATTTACGTGGGTTTATGACTTTGGGTTAAAAAAATTTATGAGAGGATGGTATGGTTGTCCGTTTATATTGTTTGTGTTTCAAAGTGCTGTTATTTGAAATTTTGGGTAAACTTTTATGGAAATAGACCACATGCAATACTAAAAGAACAAATTTTTGTAGAATTACACTTCATTGTAAGCTGTTGTGTAAGCTGATGTCTTTTTGTATTTCGCATTATAAACTTTTGTTGGAAAAAAGTATGTGATGTCATTTTTACTGGAAGAAAATTTCATGGTTTTTGTTTTTGTTGAGAATTTTACAAAATTTTGTATATATATATATAGTAATAATTGTTTGGTGATAACAAAAAAATTACTAAATGTTCTCACTAAAACTGTTTCTGTTTTTTGTATTTTGTAATGAATGGGCATAACCTCATAACCTTTTTGAGGAAAATTTATGGGTAATGGCAATATACAACATGCTGAATGTATAATACTGATTTTTTTGTTTCTTCAAAAAACCGATTTATTTTACATTTTGTGTAAACTTCTGTGAGAATGGACCGTAAATGTTTTCCAAAATAATGATCTTTGTCTATTTCAAATTTACTCCTTGCTCATTGCTTTTTTGACATTTCAGTTTAAAATGTTTGTAAAGGGCAGTACGGATCATCCGACAAAAATTAACCGGTTAGGATGGTTTAAATTTGATGTTTTCCAAACTATGACTTTTTTATATTGTTGTATAAGCATTTAGAGAAAAGACCATGTTTAAAATGTGTAAAGAGCTTATTTTCATAGATATGTGCCTTCTCTTGCAAGCCTTTCTTTTTGACACTTCAGATTAAAATATTGAAGGTATTTAACATAATCACATAAGATGTTGTCACTGTCGGTATTGTAACTGTAAGTGTTGTTACTGTCAGTTTTGTGAGTGTCGTTGTTGTAAATTTCTATCAACTAGATTTTACACCTTGCAAGCTGTTTTTCTTTACATTTTGTGTAAGTTTTGTGTCTGGGATTTAATGCGATTTGACATTTGACATTTTGTGTAAGATTTTAAGAACATTTTTGCTAAATTAGGAATTACACCTTGCACACGTACTTTTTTGACATTTTCAGATTTATTTTTTTGGTAAAGGTTAGTGTGCAATATACTAAAATATTTGCTGACGTCAATAAAATGATATGACAGATCTTTCCCATTGTCCTTCCTTCTGCCTGAGTGGATTTTTCCACGGGCCTTATCGACTAGTCTCTTTAATAATAGCCGTATTCCGTCTGTCTGTTTGTGCGTCTATTTGTCTTTTTGTTACGGAAACACGAAATGCGATATATAAAGGACGGGCGACCCCGTGGATTTTTCCACGGGTTAACAACTAGTCTCTATTATAATAGCCGTATTCCGTCTGTCTGTTTGTGCGCAACATGGCGTCGTAAGTAGCGAGGCGGACGGAAAATCCCCGCGGTCCTGCTGCTTTATTTTGGAGCCCCGGCAGACCCCGTTTTTTACGGCTTGGTTTTTACCGCTCACCCGTTTTAACCAATCACGAGGCTCGATTGTCACTAATAACCAATCCAAGTTCTTCGCGGCCTCAGCATGCCGACAGAGGACCCATGCTTAACTTACGAAGGTCATTTTTGGTTTAACAGTGATGTTGTGAGGTTTGTAGGTCTCCTTTTGATCCTTTTCTCTCTAAATACTTTGTACCTATAGGAATATTTAGTTTCTGTATGTTTTCACATGTTAAGGTGAATATTTCATCACGTTTTCTAGCTACGTATAAATCTTAAACAAACCAATTTTAAGTTTTTGGCTAGCTACAAAACGTAAATTTTGAGGCAGCTAGCTATAGCTATCTTTATTTATTCCTATTCTTTTAAAGTTTCTATTCAGTTTGGTATATTGTTATTTATTTTTATGTTGGAGTTGGGTCTATACCTAGCTAGCTCCTTTTAGCTACCTCTGGCTAAAAAGTGAAAGTAGCCAAATGCAGTTTGGCTGCAACACAATTCTTTATTCTTATGCTAAATGCAGTTAGCAGCGACCACTTTTATTACTGTTTTAAAAATTTATTCTGCAAAATAAAATTGCTGAGTAATTTCTTAAACTGAACCAGGTTATCGCCAGGCTGTTCACTGATTTCTTTTAAAACCGAAGCGATAAGGATTTTTGGAAAATGGTATTGCCCCTATGCTCATGTATGACACGATTTACCTGTTAAGTGCTCAGCCTGGTGTTAATGACGGGCTGTTTCCTGTGTTTTTATTTCATCCGTTGTGAAAAAAATTTTTTACTTGCAATAAACGTTCAAGAGATAGTAAAATGTATGTTCTGGGACAGGAAACGGGAAATGGGAAACGGGAAACAACAACAACAACAACAACAAGTCCCGGAATCCAGAAATCTCTAACTCCGGGAATCCCACCCCACCCCGAAACCGATAAATCTAACGCATGCGCACACACCGATACTAATATTGCTAACATCAACAAAATATAGCGCATGCGCAGTTGAGTAGGGGTATGTTCTGGGACAGGAAACGGGAAACGGGAAATGTAAAAACAACAAGTCCCAGAATCCCCGAAATCTCTAACTCCGGGAATCCCCGAAACCGATAAATCTAACGCATGCGCACACGCTATTAGTAATATTGCTGACATCAACAAAATCTAGGGCATGCGCAGTTGAGTAGGGGGGAAATCCAAAGCACTCTCTTATAGGAAATTTCTTTAATGCGAATTTAGCATTCTCCAACAGATTTGCTGCCATATGAGATCTTTGCGTAACTCCTGACTGTTGGTAAACCACTAAATAAAAGTGTTGCAGACACTCCATCACCACTAGCATCATCGGAAGCATGAAGAACAACCTCAGGGTCTGCTTACCATAACTTCGTTCTTCCGTACCGGTTACATCGTCTTCCAATTCTTTCTTGTTTGAATTCCATTTCTGGAACTCAAATCCTGCATTTTCAAAGATGCACTTGGCAACCTTTTTCAATTCTGTTTCTTCTTCAACGTTTACACCACCTGAGATAAGTTTGTCTACGTAAAGATCGTTTTCTATTTCTTCTATTTTCCTCTGAACTCTGGTTGGTCTTTCTTACATTGCTCTTTCTCTAGATGTACGTTAATTGTCCTGTTCAGTAGGAAAGGGTGATTGTCCCATTTTAAATATTGCTCTAGCAAACCGCAACGGTTCCACTTTGCTTCTCATTTTATCAAAGACCCAATTAAATCGAAGGCAATCTCTGTAGCTTTATGCAAAGATCGATTTGGCTCGCTCATATCCTTCACCATTGAATGGCAGTCCTTCGATGGATGTCTTGGCTTTAGTACTTAGAAGCTCCTTCAAGTAGGAGAACGTTGCCACAGATGTGAAGGTGGACTTATCTATCTCTGCATTGAATTTTCCCCAAAATCTCTGCCAGTCCAGATGGGTCGCCTTGAATTTCGATATAAGCAACTTGGGTAGTTTGACTGTGGCTCATCCTCCCGTGTCTTCTTTTGATTTGTTTTCAAATTTCAATCTCATTTCTAATTTCATTTTTTCCAACTTTATCTCTTCTTTAGACTTTTCTTTCTTTTCTCTTCCTCTTCTCTCTCCTATTGTAACCTCGAACTTTTGTCCTCTTCTTTCTTAATCAATCTGATTGCGTATTGCAGGTCGTCACACTGTTCTTCAAACACAGTCCGTTGTCTCGTCTCCAAATGTAGTAACCTCGCTTACTCAAAGCCGACCACCTCGTTGAAGTTGAAAGTGTTAAAAAATGAACCTGATTACCAGAGACATTCCAGAATTATTCAGGGTTAACGTCAATAAGACAAGAAGCGATGATTATTGTTCCCGTTTCCACCGGCTTTTTGTTTCCAGAATTTTTGGCTTGGCTGCGATCGCATCAGGGTTGTACTGGTACAACGGGAGCCTAAGCTGCGATGCGAAAGGATTGGATGCGGACCCCGGGTACCTACAATCTGTATGTTGGATGAGCGGGCTTTATCTATTCCCGCAGGTATTCAGATTACTTGGTGGGAAGCATGTGGCTCTGTCTACGCATATATATGGTATTCCTGATGATTTAAATGTGACGAAGGTATACGCTAATATGGAGGGGAGGCCATGTACCCGAAGAATGTTTATTGGTACCTGCGAGAACTTAAGGAAGCGCAGATTCACAACCTACATATGGACTCCATTCCTCATGATAGCTTGTGTGCTTGTTATTTCTATCCCATACTATATAAGTAGGTTTACTTCTGCGGGGGTGATCAGGTTCAAGAAGAACCTCGCAACTGCCGGGGACCCCAAGGTTCTACATGAGGAGTATTTTCATGATGGATATCCCGGATACAAGTACGTACTTCATAAGATGCCACCGGTGCTTTATCTGGCTGTGGATATTATAATCATGGTGGTACTTTCTAATCTCCTGGGGACAAATTTTTGGAAATACGGAGACGCTTGGCTTTCGTATGACGAGTATGAAAAGAGGAATCTTCACGGTGCGGCAATGTACCCCCTGGTACCGGACGATGTTTTCCCCCGATTCGGCATGTGTTCCTTGTATTCGAAGCATGCTGCAAGGAGAGTTGTCAGCAATAACCTCGTTGTGGCCGTATGCGAGGTGTCATCTCATGTGCTATACCAATACTCCTTCGTATTCATTTGGTTGGCAATGATATTTGGAATTACATCCTGCGTGGTGCAAATAATTTACAACATCGTGTCCGCCTGCATCCTATATTGTGCCAAAATGCGATATAGATTGTCAATGATGCAATGTGAGCTTCTCGATATCGTCAGGTCTACTGACCTTGTCATGTATCGACGGCTGAAAATGTACATGAATCGATGAGATCTGGAGATCACCGACTATCTTACAACCACGGGTTGTAAGATAAATGATGGAACAATGTGACGAGTGTGAAGTGACCCTGGATGAGTACGACCGATGCCTGCAATGCCAACGGAGGCTCCTTATACAGGGCAAAATGTTGTGCTGGTCCTGCTATTACTTATACATTACGTACAATGACGGCTACTGTCCATGTGCCAAACTCTAGTTGAACCCCAATATTAACAAAATAAAAGTATGTTTAAATTTGGTACCGAGAATGTTAATACGCGAGACTTTTATGCCACGGCGGCTCCCTTAAATATCAAAGATGTCAACAATGATAATATCGTGCTAAGCGATCCCGTGCCGGCCAACAGAGGTAAAGATGAGCGCACCGTACTTGGTTATAAAAATGGTGGTAAGATCCGGCATTTAACAATCATAACACCCAAGAAGCTCTATTCAAACGGTGTCTCGCGCTATAACGAAACATCGGCGCTCACCATGTCATTCGATATCTATAATCACCCCGAATGGCTGGAGAAATTTAATAGTATCATGACCACAGTACAAGCTTTGAAATTACAAACCTTTGCTACCCCGCCCGTGAAAAGAGCAAGTATATCACGGCTAAGGTGAAGGAATGGAATGGCAAAGTCAAGACGGACTTTCATTCCGGAGAAGTCCCGTTAGTGGAAAGCTGCGAGTGCCAAGCCATTCTAAAACTATCCTGCATCTACAAACAAGGCTCAAACTATCATATGCAGATCTATCTGGATGAGTGCAAGTATCAAACCGTAACATTAAAAACTACCCGCTACCTTTGCGATTCGGATGACGAGAGTGACAACAAGGACTCCTATTTTGGAATAGATTAAAAAAAATGCGTTATGTGGTTGTTCTTCAGCCATATAAAAAACATGTTCGTTACCGATTTAAAAAGGGAAGCCAAAGCGCTAAAGATCCGTAATATTTCGGCCATGAACAAGGCCGCCCTTATCGAAGCGATCCGAAAGGTGAAGTATAAGGACGCTTCAACACAAGCCGATGGTCCCTACTGCGAACCATGCGTTACCCTAGCTTGGGAGAAGAACCTAGAGCAGTATGCGCGAGAGTTATCTGAGAGGAAGAAACGTGTATGGTATGATAGATTCTATACAGTCGATCCAGATAGTGGGGAAGTACTCGCCTTCTAGTATGTTGAACAACATATTAGACTCCATATGCGGGTGGCTCATCTAAATACCACTTACATGTTGCACAGATTGAAGTTTTTTCATAAGCTCCTCCTTCGCCTCCTCACGCCCCTTCGCGACAAGCTGCTGTCTCTCACGATCATTGATGGCATTCACGGCTTGTTTCGTTCTTTGACGGACTTGTTCCTTCAGCAGCATGTATTTTTGCTTCTCCTGCATAATCAAGCTGAACTCATAGTCGCTGATCACCCCATTCTCCACAGCTTTGCTAATGAGGTCAACAACAGAGTTGAGCTTGGTCTCTGCAAATATCCTGATACTCTCGTGTTTCTTTGACTTGACATCTAGCCTCTTCCCCGCATTCCGCAGACCTGCTTGCCCTAGTCCTACGGCGATCGTGATACCACCCATGGCGACAGCCAGTGGCACCCCTATTCCTGAGATCATGCTGCCGATGCCAACACCCGAGGTGATGACTGATATAGCTAATAGCCCATGGTCAGTGAATCTAACCCACGTACCATGCATTTTGAACTTTTTAGCGAGCCTATCCCGCTCTTTTGATTCATTGCGGAGATACTGCTCTACCTCCTCGATTTTGCGCAGTCTGTACACTTGGCTTTCATCAAGCTCGTCACGTGCACTCGGTGATAAGCTCGGATAAAGCTTTGTAATCTCTGTCATTTATTCTATGAGCAAGTGCATTGTTAAGCCTGTAAACAAAATGTTCCTATCGTGGTACTCGTCAGCTAGCATGAACTCCAAGCGATCTGTGGAACCCTTCAAAGGGAGGTACACAGGGTTATCAAAACTCCACGTCAACATATCTCCCCAATCATTTAGCTCTTTGGTCGGGAGCAAGGCCAATATATCCGATTTCTCACCATTAAACAAGCTGTGCTCCTGATCAATCTGTGTACACTTGAGTCGTAGTCGCTGGTACACATCTGTTCTGTATGATCCATCATAGTCCCCCGCGGGTAATACTAGGCCAATATCATTATCCAAACCAAATATATCTCCCAGTTTTCGATCCATTATTGCCTTATAGCCCGTGCTAACACTAATCCTTGACATGCCGTTTCTAAGGATAGACACTTTGAGTTTATCCCCGGCTTGATTATTGATTATAGCCGCGAGATCCTCAACCCGATATAATCCTTTTTCGATCTTGATATGCACCTTCAATATTGCGCCCGCTTCCTGTTTAAATATCCTCAGGTTCATGACGTCGAACACATTGAGCCAAGTCCCCCTGATACTAATGGATTTCAGAGCGATCCTCGTGCCCTCCCCCAGATGAGGCTTGAATATCGTAGGCTTCTCTATATCTGTAACATACAGTTGTCTCATGTTTCTTTAAAAGAAACATGAATATCTACTCGTATAATCCAAAGGCAAAGTATGCACCTAATCATGGGCGATATTTGGAAAGACTCAAGGGTGAGCAACTCTCTGTTCAGAGCATTGTCATTGACGCTCAAGGGTCCGCATTTACGGCAAAGTTCCCGAACATCTTTGTCGACTACAAACTCCAGGGTACAGCCGTTGGAGTGTGGCAGAGTCACCCTTTCAGTATCTGGTCTACACAACTCAACTTTGCCACTTACTGCGCAACTTCCGCTTGCGGTATTTCCATGCAGCATCTCACTGCTGCGCAACCTTTGGTTCGTGCAGTTTATCTCTTCCACGTCTATTTTCAAATACGCAAAATCCTGGCGGAGCTCGAAGTGTCTTTACCGGGATCGGATAGATTTCAACGTCTCAACAATCCTTTCAATGAGCAAAAATTCCAGCATCTTGCACGTGAATTTGGAGTAAGCGACAGCGAGAGCGAGTGGAGGAATGAAAACCTCTTCAGTAGTTGGCAAGCCCATCGAGAGGACTACCCCGGCTCGGGTCCTAGCTATCTCGATGAGGACTCTTGGAGTCGATGGATTATCGAGACCTCCCAGGGTCTAACACGTGTTGGTATAGAGAGACTATCCCAATCCACGCGGTAATACGCGTATCTCATCCTGGAGAGCCAAGCCAACGCTAGGTCAAGCATCATTGGCGACCAGGGTAGTTCGATCGATGCCCAACGCTTGTACTTGACGACCCTTGAAGCGCTGATCCTCCGGCCTAGTAACAGGGGTGAGGAAATAAAGCGATTCCAAAATGTGCTCAAGTATGCACGTAGCAAGGTCGATTTCACGGTGGCTCATGGGGTATACATGATTCCTAGTGATATGGGCCTTCATATCGGGAATATCATGAATTTCACGAACAAAATTCTCATCAGCAAAGAGTACTTCTCCATCGGTGTTAATCTTGATATTAATCGCATGGCGGCACCGCAGGAGAACACTCCAGGATCGTCTGGCGGTTCCCCCGCTGCGGGGGAACCGGTGAAAGGCTCGATCGAATCCAAGAAAACTACACGAAAAATCCGCATGGGATGGACATGCGGCAGCCGCATGCCCTTGGAAGAGGGAAAAATCAGCATGAGGATACCAAAGCTGCCTTGGTTACAACAGGGGTAGGACTAATCCTTGCCTATATTTGGCTGAAAAAATAGGTCTAATGTATTGATCAACACATTAGACTCGAGCTTCGCGATCTATGATTTTTTACCCTTCTTAACATACGCGACAACGAAAGCGACAGCAGCCGCGATGGCCATATATAGATGCTTGGCTACGAATTCGACAATCTTCGCTGCTACTCGGAAGAAGAACGAGACAATGCTGCCTATGATCCCTGGTAGTGCTGCACCTACCTTACCTGCTAGGTACTTCAGGAACTTTCCGAGCCTTTCAAGCTGCTTTTGTACGAAGTCTTTCCCACTTGCTGCACCTCCCGCAGCACCGGCACCACCGGTACCCGTAACAGCGAGTACAATAGTGGAAATCAGTAGACCGATAGCCGAGACGATGCTCGCGATAGTTAAGCCTTGTTCCTTGAACAAGATCCCCAGCTTTTCCCGCAATGACGTGTCTTCTCCGGCGATTTTCATCAGAGTCTCTTTGATCCCTTTCAGTTGGCTCTGGATGCCTGAGGAAAGTAAACTGTGCGCTTTTCGTGCTTCTTCTTTCTTATCCTTTAGCTGTTCTAGCTCTTCATTGGCCTTCGCGATGTCTTCATTCCAGATGGTTAGCTGCCCTTCAGATACTCCAGGTGTGTCCTTCTTGCTCTCGAGCCTCTTCACCTTGGCTTCCGCTTTGTCGATCTCGCTATCGTAAAATATCATCTTGCTTTTGAGGTGCCTAAGGTTGCCCCGGAGCGTTTGAAGCTCGAGGTTGAGCCCTCTTCTTTCACGCTCCGTGAAGGTTCCATCCCTGCCAAAGGAATTATCTTCGATAAGGCTCTCCGTCTCATCTAGAACATTCCCGAGCAGCGGCAGCATATCGATGTCGTCGGGCTTTTCCACAACGCGATCTATATCGTCCATAAGTTTCTGGGATCTTATTTTACTGCCTTTGTTGGGTGTAGTGACGTAGTCGGGGAAACCCAAGCCGTGCACGAGCCGTACTTTCAAATTGGTTAAGATAACCCCGACAGCTCGCAACCCACCATTCTCCTTATAGATTAATGCTGTAATATCTTCATCCTGGAAAAACAGATGTCCCCCTCCATCCTAAAATCGTTGTAATATCTCGCCATTGGCTCCCCCAGCCTCGTATCCTGACCAAGATGGGTGTAGAGTTCGTCGACCTTCGATTTTACTAGCTCTCTCCTCTGTCTTGTTATTGTGTCTTGTTGACCCTGCTCTTCTGGCGCTAGCTCATCAGGCTGGATAGGCAGGTCCTCAGGCCTACTGAAAGTACTCTCCTGCCCCGCGTCATCTGAAATGTTTTCCTCCGGTGTAAAGTCATCTAATTCATAATTTTCAGCCATTTTATTCAACCCGCAAAACCCTAATAATAAACCATGAGTAACATGTACGGAACTAAACTAAATCCCGATGCAGAGGTCAAGACGATGCACAGCATGAAAGGGAAGAAGCAGCGTGTTAAAGTAAGTCACGTCCCCAGTACCATCAACCAGAATGAAGATTTGTACGTGGATGTACCAAACATGGGGCGGGACGATATCATTTTCCCAGGCTCTCTCAAGCTCCTTTTCAACTTGGAGCTTGAGGGTACGAATACGAAGAGAACCATCGTCAGCAACATTGGCAAAGCCCTGGTGCAAAACCTACGTATCACGTTGAACGGCAATGAGGTGCAGAATATCAGCGACTACAATGTGCTCGCTACCTATAGAGATCTCTGGCTGCCCAAGTTTGAGAGAGAAAACAACCTCATTCTGGAGGGGATCAATCCCAACGATGGTACCATTAGGGCCCTCCAGGTGAAAGCAACGGACCACGTTGGAACAGATGAGGAAAAAGCGATCGTGGCAGCGTATGGTAATACTTTCTGTATACCGCTAGGCAAAATGTTTGAGCTAACGAGAGACCTACCCTTCTACCAGGGAGGACTGCATGACAGACTACAATTCGTCCTGCATTTCAGCCCTTATGGTGATGTCATCAAAGATGCTGGTACGGCTGCTTCGGGGTCTACGGCAGCCAAACCAGCGGATGCTCAGTACAAGATTACCAATATTGCTCTAGAGTTTGACAAAGTGCACCACGAGGGGCTTAGCAGTGCTATGGTGTCACGATATTCAAGGCTAGCGCTACCTTATGAAAGGATCCTAAGAAGCAAGGTGGTGACCATGAAAAAGTCTGATACCTCATATAACCTCCAGATCGATACACCCGCAAAGAGCCTCAAGGGAGTGCTACTACTATTCGTAGACCCTGGGAGAGTCAAAGCTTACTCGGGTGTAAACGAGACATTTTACAACCCCAAGATCGAAAGAATCTCGATCACTGTCGAGGGTGAGCCTAACGAACTATACAGCCACGCCATGCTACCCAAGGATCATCTTGAACAAGTCTTTGAATTGTTCGGTAGCCATGACAGTGAGGTCACGATCGGGCAGTTCATGACTGAGAGATACGCGCTCTTCATCGATTTTCGTAGCTCTCCAGATAATACCCTCCATGGATCGGGTAGACCATTGCAGAGGTTGAGTGACGGCATCACGTTGCATATGACCAAGAAAGCTGACGGAAGTACCGGGGATATCAAGTGCTATGTCTACTTGCTGCAAGACGCCCAGCTCAACATCCTAGACGGGCGATTCCACGGAGTTGAGTACTAGAATAAAACATGGCGACAATCGGTGTTCTTGTTGCAGGTGCCGCGATTAATGCGTTGGCATTCTCCGGAAGTAATTTCCTATTCTCCAAACTCTCAGGGCATGGTGAGGCTGAGAGGAAGAGGCATGATAAAGCGATCGAACAGCTTCAAGCAGCTCAAGCACAATGGGTCCGGGACAGACAGGCCAAATTGGACTGGTATAACAAGCAGCGGGAGCTGCAGCGTCAAGCGGGTGAGAGCTTGAAAGAACTCGATGAAGGCATGCGAGAGTATTATATCGCAACGATCGAGAAAGCCCCCAAGCTCTCGGACTATTATATACCTTCCAAACAGCAGCAGGACGGTGAGCTGACTTTCATCGTGGGGTCACTGGCTTTTTTGGGTTTCGTGGCTTACAGGTATATGTAAGGTACCAGGGCAAGGTTTTGACATGTATAATATAAAGGCATGTCAAAATTATTTACCAAGGAGGAGGCTGAGAAACTCAGCCAAATCTATTACACTCCGGAACATCTCTGGACTGGACGGAAAGCTATCAAATTACTCTCCGAGCAGAGTGGTCTCTCCAAGAAGAGGGTGACTCATTGGATAACTCGTCAACTGCTCTGGCTCCGACATATCAAAGGCCCCAAAAAGATCGACTACCCGCACTTCACCATCACGAAGCCTAATGAGAAGTTGCCGACATGATCAAGGACATTTACAAAGCTGGACCTTTACGATATCCGAAGCCATTCCAGTGCGACAACGGTAGTGAGTTCAAGTCGGACGTGACGAAGCTGCTAGAGGGCAAAGGGGTCGAACTCAAGCGCGCAACTACCAAGTACCACCATACCTTCACGGCTTTTGTTGAGGCCTACAACAAGGTGCTCGCGCAGAGATTGTTCAAACCCCAAGATGCGCAAGAGCTTGCCTCTGACGAGACTAGTACCACATGGGTCAAGCACTTGTACAGCATCGTCAAAAGCATGAACAATAGCAAAACGGCTATGATAGACATGAAGCCCTCGAAAGCCATCAAGCTGGATGAAGTCCCGCTTATGAAAAGTGAACAGCACCCGGAGGAAAAGCCTCTACCAGATGACGGCTTATACTTGTACTTGCTGCAACCTGGAGAAGAGCACGGCGATGCTAAAAGACGCGCGACCGACGCTTGGTGGAGCAAGAAAACGTATAGACTGGACCGTATCGTGACAGGTACGAGGCTGTTATACTATCTGGCGGATGGGCCTGATCGGAGTTTTGTGGCGGAGGAGCTCATGCTAGTACCGGAGGGTGTAGAAGTACCTCCGGAGCATGTCAAGGAGTGGTAAATGTTTTTGTGGCCCTAGGGGCTACAAAACTACTCCTGTGGAGCCGCCAGGCGATGTGACTTAGTCTTTCATTCCGCAAGTGCCAAGAGACGTTCATGCGTATATGTAAGGCCTAGTCTGAAATGTCTCACACGCTCAGGGTTTACTTCAATACATCCACGCTCTCGAAGCCAATTGTAGTGAACGATAGAATTAGGGGTCTCTGCCATTACCACAATCTCGCTCTTGGGGTAATCTACAAGCTTGTTCCTTATTTTTTGCGCTACATATCCCTGTTGGCCACAGATGGCAAGGTAGGGCCAGGGATCATCGTTGTTCTTTTGGATAACGGCCATACTATTATCTTTTCCAGGGTCGTTGAGATGGGGTACGGCACGTTGTCGCAGCTCCTCAATTTCATCCCCGAGTGCCAGGAGCTGGTTGTCTCTGTCTTCGAGGTCGTCCTCGAGTATTGCGACAGCAGTATCTCTGTCCTCGATGGCCACGTCCTTTTCTTCGAGTAGCTTGCGCTTCTCCTTGACCTCATCTTCCAATTTTTCAACACCTTTTCCTGCTAGCCATATTGTCAAACCTACAGCCTTGGGCTTTCTTGATTTGCCAGCAATCTCGATGGCCCCTCCTAGAGTAACGAAGGCATCATGCGGATTTTTCCCTCTGCCAAGGGGGTAATTACTAATTACCGCTATTTCATGACGCGAAATGTTCGTGATATCTCGATACGACGCTGCAATTTTTCCAATTCCCAAAAACCTTCCGATATCGGCTCTTTTGAAATGAGGTTGCGAGTGCTCATCGAATAGGGTCTCGATGGCACCGGCAGGTATTGCGTTGAATAAGGCGAGTTGTGAGGACATTTTTTTTACTTGTAATGTCTTTGGAATCCGAAAATCTTTTTTATGGACGAATCTATAAAAAATTCAGGAGGAAGATATAAAGACCTGGTTGTTCTGTCAGTAAAACTGTGTGATTCACGTTAATACCAACCCTATCACAGTCCTCTATATATCACGCGTGCTGCCATGATGATGGATCCTACAGTGGCTAATGTCGCGACCTTTTTCGCACAGTCACGCACTTGGCACAATTCCCACAGTATGCTGCATAGTAGTTCATCCGTATCGGTGTCTTCCGGGTTAGACATGTTATCATAGGCTAGCTCGGCCTCAATTTTCTCAATCCGTTCCATAAGCTGCTTAATTGTGTCCTCTGTCATATTTATTTAGGGGTGGGAGCTCAACGAGGGGGTTGGAGACGACCCCCTCGTTCACATTTACCGGTCGATATTCTATAACATCTTATATATTGAGAACGCAATAAGAATGAAGGACCCCGCGGTGGCAAATAAAGTGACTTTTCTTGCGTACCCTCGCAGGCCGTACAATTCCTCCAAGCTCGCTTCAAGGGAGTGTTCCAGGTATGAATTTTTCTCGTCCTCCCACCTTATTTCATCCTTCATTTCCCTGATCTGTTCGATAAGATTTGTTACTACCACATCTGAATGAGACATATTTATTTAGTTGAGAATCAGTGCAAAATGCTCCAGCTCCTTGGATGCTCCAGCCTCACATATAAGCAAGCGTGTTTCGATCTTTTCAACCCAGCTTTGATAGTCTCCCAATCGTTAATCATGTTCGTTTCCTCGTCAATTAACTTCATATCACGGCGTTCGTGGGGGTAGCAGCGGAAGAGTTGTTTCTTTTGACGACGAAGGTTCTTTGGCAGGGCTGTATAACTCTGCGTTAATAACCACAAGCTATGACGTTTATGCCTTCCACTAATGGTGAGCTCGAGGAGCGAATTTCTGCGCTTATCCAGGGCTTCGTCGGCTATCATATCGTCAATGATGAAGAGGGTCTCTTCACCCGCAAGCAGCTTTGATAATTGCTCGATCCAATAGAACAATGAATCTTTGGGTTCTATAAGGAACACGTAGTCATCTTTCCAGAGCCAGGATCTTTCCAAGTAGGTCTTGTTCCACTGTATTGTAGGACAGAGAATGACGATGTTGTGGTAGTGTTGCTTGTATTCGCTCTCAAGCAAATCAAGGACTCGCTGTGTCTTACCGCACGAGGTGGGCCCTGTAAAGATCGCCGTATGTGGCTCTTTCACAATGTCAAGAACCATTTATTCTGTCTGCCGGTAGCAGATAGAACCTTGCACATTTAGTTGGAGATATATCGAAGGCCTCATGGCTATTTTGACCTTCCATAGGGTACCGGTAGTACCGGTGCCTCCTCTATTTTGGTTTAGGCACGATAGATGCGGGAAGCCACCCTTTGGAGACGGCCATCTCCCTTGAACCTCTACCTGCTGTAAAATAGGCCACCATTTTGAGGGCATCGCTCGAGTCCATCTTGGTGGAGGGGCGCGTGATGCCAAGGAACTTTTTGCCGGCCATCACGTAGGCAAATGTGAACCCAAGGTCCACGACTGTTTCATAGAGCATATCGATAATCTCTTTCTGCTGCGGCGTAACGTTTGTAGACATTTATATTATAGGGTCTAAGACATCTTGAAAATGTCGTGATCGGGCTGTCGCTCTTGCTTTTGTTTTTGCTTGGTTAGAGGTAATGGCTCTGGGGTTTCGTCAGGCTGGCGAGCCGGCTGTTTACGGAAAATATAGAACCCAACTCCTACGCAGGTGAGTATAGCAGCGAGACCTCCAGCGCTATAGATATACACTACCTGACTGCACAGTGGCTCCGGAAGAGGTTTTGACTGGAGATTCTACAGTACCCTCTTGTTGCTTCAGATCTTTCTTCATCTTTTTTAGTGCCGCCAATTTGTGGCCCCACGCGACTCTCCCCGGGTGCTTTGCTGGCTTCGTTATGACTGTTACTTCTTGCGTCTGTTCTACACTCATTTGTTATAACTCGTGAGAGTTACAAGAAATCACTTCCATCCACGTCAAGAAAACCCCTTCGGACCATATCTTCCCTCGTACTCCAGTGAATTCCTATAAGGTCTCGTCTCTAAAACACAGACGTGAGGCGGGAAACGAGCCGCCGCAGGTGTTATGGTGACGGTACCATGTACGCCCAAATCGGCAGATGTACTGCACCAATCCGAATAACTCAGGGGTGGTAACTTGTATAGATCTAGTGCCATGCTTTTTAAACGCTCATAACGTTCACGATTGTTCATTCGTATTTTCGATAGACTGTTTCCCATCTTTATTTCGCTGTTCATCCTCCTGCTCTTCAACCACTTTGGACGTGGGTAGTTGGCAGTGGTTAACTGTGTGAGCAGCTACTAGAAGAGGTGTTAGAAACTTACCAAAAGCGGAGTAGACGAGGAGGCCCAAGTCAGCCATGGAGTCCTTGATGATGGGGTCCTCTTCAATATCCTTAGACAAAGCCTCGGCGCTATCAAGCTGCACCACACGTGCTACAACTTTGCTGTACATGCTGATGGCTTGTGACGATAGGGCTTTTGCCGTCTTCTCACCTTTCTCTTTGAGTTCACGTTGAAGAAAGTCAGTGTAAAGCCTGTCCACCGTCTCGGGTGAGGCTTTGTCAAGGGTGGCATCTGAACACTTTTTCGGGAGCAAGTGCTTTTGCCCACAACGTATTGCATCTTTCAAGGCCCGACGTTTGTCAATGGGTTTGTCGCGTTGCTCTGGCGCTGGTGTATCAACTACATCAAATATCTCGGCAATATCAGACATCGTTTTTATTACACGTCGGTAACGAAAGAAACAAGCAAGGATCAAGACATAGGGTAGGAGTACAGCAACACATAGGCATAATTCCATTTTGTTTAGATGGTTGGTGAACAACCACCTAACGAGCATTCTAATTGGATATATAGCGATGACCCTAGTATAGTGGAGCCTCTCGAGTTGCACTTCTTTGCTTGGATATACCCCGTTCTCTCTATATTTGAGTGGGATTTTATGATCGAATTGCCACTGCCCTCGGTTGCTCCAGCTCATCCCACCTTTGAATTGGGCCTGGATATACCCTATAAAGGTGCAAATGTCGCATCCCAGGTACTCTTGGGAAGCTATTTCCGTATCACGCCTTAGAGCATCGCAGCTTAGGCTCCCGTTGTACCAGTACAACCCTGATGCGATCGCAGCCAAGCCAAAAATTCTGGAAACAAAAAGCCGGTGGAAACGGGAACAATAATCATCGCTTCTTGTCTTATTGACGTTAACCCTGAATAATTCTGGAATGTCTCTGGTAATCAGGTTCATTTTTTAACACTTTCAACTTCAACGAGGTGGTCGGCTTTGAGTAAGGGACTTTCCCCCCTACTCAACTGCGCATGCCCTAGATTTTGTTGATGTCAGCAATATTACTAATAGCGTGTGCGCATGCGTTAGATTTATCGGTTTCGGGGTGGGGTGGGATTCCCGGAGTTAGAGATTTCGGGGATTCTGGGACTTGTTGTTGTTGTTGTTGTTGTTTCCCGTTTCCCATTTCCCGTTTCCTGTCCCAGAACATACATTTTACTATCCCTGTTCAACCTGGTGTTCACAACAGGGTGTTTTTAGTGTTTTTTATTTAAATTGAAGTTGCGATAAGTTTTTTTTGTGAAAGGCTATTATGGCTATAATGCATGTGTGACAACATTTACATGTACTAAGTGCTCAGTCTGGTGTCATGATTAATTTGTTAAGATTTACTGAAACTTTATTCCGCAAAATAAAATAATATTGAATAATTTTTTTTATTATGACGGGGTAACAACAGGTTGTAAACTGTGTTTTTATTTCGGCTAAAATTGCAGTAAAGTTATATATATATATACTTTAAAAAATACATTACAACCGAAACACTATAATGTTGTGTGAGCTTTACTCGATTCACGACATATTCTGCATACCTGTGCTGGAGCGCTCCAATTATGCAGTTTTTTTAGCTGGATGGGGTAACGACAGGATTTTTCCTGTGTTTTAACTTAAACCGAAGTTGCAGTAAAGTTTTTTTGAGAAGGCTATTTATGCGCTCTTGGCCCGCTGCCATGATTAAGTTTGGAACTTTCACGAAAACTTATTCCGCAAAACAAAATAATATTGCCTGATTGTTTTTGCTATGACGGAGTAACAATGGTTTGTAAACTCTGTTTTTATTTTAGCTTTTTTTGCGGGAAATTTATTTTTAAAAAAATATTTTACAGTCGGAACACCACAATGGTGTATGCGCTTCACTTGATTTACGACTTAATGCATACCTGTACTAAAGCGCTCCACCTGACCCTGTCACACAGTTTGCAGTTCTTATTAAGCGCTTCTTAGGGCGTTCAACAACCGTTACTTTTGGCTTACCCCGGCGTTTCGACGCCGGGTTTCCCGGCTAGTCTCTTTAATTGCGCCCCGCCGAAGGGGCGCACATTTAGTGGACCGCGGGTATATAGTGTTTGTGTTGTGTATGGCAGAATTTTTTTTTCCACTCTCTACTTCGCGGGGGACTTCTGCTCGATCTTCCAACCCCCGGCTCTGATATAACACAACCTATGTGTTTGATACCACCAAGACAAAAAAACACTCATCGAGCAATTCTTTTTTTGTCTCGGTGTCCTTGTTGTCTCTAAAGATTTGAATGCGATAAAAAATGTTAATCGAGATTCTTTTGTTATGCTAATATGGAGCTTTGTAATATGAGGCTTCGTTTGCCTCGTTTAATGTGCTTAAATGTCGCTGCAGCCCACGTGAATTTATCTTCAAGAATAGATTTGTTTTTGTCTGAACCACGTTGTTGCTAAACCTGTTAACGGTAAGTAAGTGGAAGGATTACTTACTAATACCTACTAATTAAACTTAGGACGGTTCCTGGCGTTGATCCAAAGGTCGCAATTTAGGGATGCATCGAAATTTATAACTGGGAAGTTTTCTTGTGCCGTTGATACATTTTTTGAACTTTTTATTAATGCTGTATGTCAATACTTGCCTTCTTGTGAAGAAGGATGTTACATGTTAAGGTTGTTATCTGATGTTAAGGTACATTATGATCTCAATTATCTCTAAAGATTTCGTGTATATACGGCCATGACTAAAACTGCTTACATTTTGTTGGTCTTGCCTTCCTGATCTGGCTTGTCGTAGTAGCTTTACTGATGTAGCTAGGGAGCTAAATACTATTTTTTAAATTCCTCTAAAATTACTTTTACTAACTATATATCAAGCTAGCCAGCTAGCTAGCTACACAAAATAGTGCTTTAATTACCTTTAAAAAACCTTTGTCCTGCTTTGCATAATTTTATCAACAAGGGTCCTGATAAGCCGCATACGCCGTAAAAAGTTAGGGCGAGTCCGGCGTTTCGAAAAAATTCAAGTATTGGCTCGAAAAAACTCGCATAACCTAAAAGATGCCCGAAAAAAGCGCCTTCTTCCAACTGTCGTCCGCATTGTATGTTACAAGGAATTGCATTTCATGAATGCTCCGGGTGAGTTGGGAGAGTTCGGGAAAGTGCGTGCAGTTTCAGAGGACAACCAATAATTTCATTCAAAAAGCCGCCAAACTCACCCTTTTATATGCGGGCGTTTGCAGCTTATCGGCACCCTCTTTTTATCATGAGGGGCTGGATACCCGACTCCTGTTCTTTTGAGAAAAATGGGGCTAAAATAACTTCCGAAGGAACCTTTGTGAGGCTATTGCTATCAGGTAAAAAGATATTCGTCACAGGATTTTTTATATCTTCTGCAGAAAAGTTGTCGAAGCCGGACAAAAATTTATTGTTGCTTGCACTGAACAGTCAAGGTTAACTAATAATTAGCCAATAACATGATAGTTAGCCGTTGCAGTATAATTATACGCTACCCACAGTATAATTGTTGTTACAGGCTTCTTTGTGTTCTTAACTTTTCATGTTTTTTCTTAAAATCAGAATAGTGTCTTGTTAAATAACATGACATACTGCTACAGTAATACTATTATCTTCTTGGGACAAGCGTTTCTTGTTCCTATTTTTGGTTTTAATTGAAGTACAACTTTATGTGGATCTATATAAATATAGATGGCTGTGGGGAGATCGATAACGAAGAAATGTGTGGAAATTTAAGTCAAAAAAATTTATATCGTATAATTAGCTGTATGAGCGGCTAATTATACTGTACGCACCCTATATAAAATTATTCTGCATCGGCTAACCATTCTGTTACTGGCTAATTATCAGTTCTCCTTGAGTGCCTAATAGCCGGATATTTTGTTGAAAAAAATGGACCCTAATTTCTTGACCTTACCTAAAGTATCACAATATATTTTTCTAAGATTTCTTAGAAAAGACTTGATTTTAAAAATGTCATGAAAAGAACATCAATTTATTAAATTTGACAAATTTATTAATTGTGCGTTTATACCCTTTTTTGTTTCAACTTGTTGAGTTCAATTCGAAATTTCAAAAGTTAGATATGTTCAACTTTTTGAATTTGTCAAACAAAACAATGACCAATAAATTTCCGCAAAATCAAAAAAGGATAATAAACGATCAAATTTATTCAATAAATCGATTTCGACAAAATAAATCCTGTATTGTCCACAGGTTTGAAAATCATGTATCGCCTGCTTAAAATGTTACTTGTTTAACAATGATATCGAAAGCCAGCTTGACTAAATTTATGTACATATATTGATATAATATACCTTGTGCATCACATGGCATTGATTTGTATCTTTTTAATAAATTCTCACTTCAAATCAAAAAGGGAGACAATAATTACACAACCTGGTATTAATTCAGTTCCTGGTAAAATTGTATTCTTGTTTCTTATTTTTAAATGTACTTTCTTTTTCAGATCAACTGTTATCAAACCATGCACCATCAGCATTTTCGAAAAATCTTCAACGAGAGAGTAAATTTTAAAGGATTTTATTGGTAAATTATTGAGTAATAATTCATTGAAATTGAACTTGTTCAGAAGTTGTTATATTCGAATCGTCAAGTTCATACATAACAATCTGTATCCTAGAATTTCAAGAATTTTTCAGATCAGTTATAAAAATATCCAGTTAAAGTTTTTAGAATATATTACTATATATGTAAAAAAATTATTTCTTATTTTTTATTTATTACGTTGTATTATAGGTTAGTGACAATAATAATTGAGAATTAGGATACTTATGCTTTGTTTACCCATTGTTCTCCGTTTTCAAAGTCTATCTTTCAAATTTTAGAATCTTCCAGGCTAATGACGGAAATCTTCAAGCCGCAGGGCTTCTTATTTATAATTTTTCCCCTGGGAAATAAGCTTATCCACACAGTTACATGAAACATCCACCATTTTCCATTTTAAATTTCGATCCCGTTCTAAATTCGTATCTTTTAAATCGTTATTAGCAATTCGGGGCGCATTAGTGGTAACTATGGCTAGTAATAGCCGTATTCCGTCTGTCTGTTCGTGCGTCAAAAGCGACTCCTGTTACGGAAACACGAAATGCCATATATAAAGGACGGGCGACCCCGTGGATTATTCCACGGGTTAACGACTAGTCTCTATAATAATAGCCGTATTATGTGTGTTCAAAATGGTTGCGCGCAGTTTTTTCGGAAAATTATCGCGGGCCCCGATTTTTACGGACCTCCGTTTTTCGGTTGGGCGCATCTTAATTTCGGAATAATTTCGGAATCACGCCAGAACCGGATAAACAACATGCTACGGAGGCCATTTCAGTTTGGAAGTGATGGTGTCAAGTTTGCAGATCTGTTTGACCTTTTTGTCTTCTATAAGCTTTTTACTTTTGTAGTATTTCTTTTCTTTCTGTTTTCACATGTTTTTGCCCACATACAAATCTTAAATCATCAATTTTAAGAGTTTGGCAAGGAACGTAAATTTTGAATCAGCTTGGCTAGCTAGCTAGCTAACTTAGCTTTACTTATTCCTGTTCTTTTGACGTTTTTATTCAGTTTGGCATACTATTATTCATTCGTAATTAGTGTTGTGGCTATCTAATTAGCTCTTTAGCTACCTCTAACTTAAAAGTGACAGTAGCTAAACAGTTTGGCTATCAACAAAATTCCTAATAATAATTATGCTAAATACAGTCAGGTGGCTGCAGCTTTTATTACTGTTATGAAAATTTATTCTGCAAAATAAAATAGCTGAGTAATTTTTTTAACTGAACCAGGTTAACGCCAGGCTGTTCACTGATTTTTTTAAAAACTAAAGCGATACGGATTTTGGAAAATGGTATTACCCCTATGCTCATGTATGACACGATTCACCTGTTAAGCGCTCAGCCTGGTGTTAACGACAGGCTGTTTCCTGTGTTTTTATTTGAACCGTTGTGATAAAGTTTCTTTGGAAAATGTTATTACGCCTAATACTCATGTATGACATGATTTAACCTGTTAAGTGCTCAGCCTGGTGTTAATGACAGGCTGTTTCCTGTTTTATTTAAGCCGTTGCGATAAAGTTTTTTTTGGAAAATAGTATTATGCCTGTTACTCATGTGTGACACGGTTTACCTGCAATAAACGTTCAACACGGTGTAAATAGGCTGTTTTGTGTGCTTTTTATTTAAACCGAATTTGCAATAAATTTTTTTTGGAAAATGGTATTATGCCTATATGCCCGTTCAACTCTGTTTAACTGTACTAACCGCTCAGTCATGTGTTAACAATGGACTGTTTCTTGTGTTTTTATTTAAACATAGGCTGCAATGAAGTGTTTCTCAAAAGGGTTTTATCCCTACCCGCATGTGAGACTCCGTTTAACTGTACTTAGCGCTAAGCCTGGTTTCACAATTAATTTTTTAACTTTCACAGTTATTCCGCAAAATAAAATAATAGTGACCGGTTGTTTTTGCTATGACGGGTAACAACGGTTTGTAAACTCTGTTTTTATTTCACCTATCATTGCAGGAAAGTTGTTTTTTGAAAAATATGTTACAGTCGCCAAACTATAATGGTGTATGCGCTTCACTTGATTTACGGCATACTGTATACCTGTACTAAAGCGCTCCACCTGATCGTGTGACACAGTTTTCGGCTCTTATTAAGCGCTCAACAGAGTGTTCAACGCCGGGTCACACCTTGACTTGTGGCTTACCCCGGCGTTTCGACGCCGGGTTTCCCGGCTAGTCTCTATAATAATAGCCGTCGTCTGTCTGTCTGTTCAAAAGGGTTACCGATATCCCTTTGATCTTTCCGCGAGTTTTTACAAAACAGGGGGTTGTTTAATTGGAAATCGTATTGTTGATTCAAATAAATTTCAGAAATTAATTTATTTCCTGAATTAATTTAATTACTATAATTTATTAAACTTAATAAAAAAATAAATTAAGCGACTAAAATAAATGCATTATGTTAATACGCTAAATTTAATAATAATAATTAACCCCCGTGATCTTAATCGCAGGCGGACGGAAAATCCCCGCGGCCCTGCTGCTTTATTTTGGATCCCCGGCAGACCCCATTTTTTACGGCTTTGTTTTTACCGCTCACGCGTTATTAACCAATCACGAGGCTCGATTGGCACTAATAACCAATCCAAGTTCTTCGCGACGGAGGACCCATGCTTAACTTACAAGGTCATTTTTGGTTTAGCAGTGATGTTGTGAGGTTTGTAGGTCTCCTTTTGATCCTTTTCTCTCTAAATACTTTGTACCTATGGGAATATTTATTTTCTGTGTGTTTTCACATGTTAAGGTTAATAATTCATCACGTTTTCTAGCTACGTATAAATCTTAAACAAACCAATTTTAAGTGTTTAGCTAGCTAGCTAAAAACGTAGATTTTGAAACAACATGCTTAAGGCAGCTAGCTTTATTTATTCCTATACTTTTAAAGTTTTTATTCAGTTTGGTATATTATTATTTATTTTTATGTTGAAGTTGGGTCTACCTAGCTAGCTCCTCTTTTAGCTACATCCTGCTAAAAAGTGAAAGTAGCCAAATGCTGTTTGACTGCAACACAATTCTTATGTTCAGCAGTTAGGCAGCTACCAATTTTATTACTGGTATGAAAACTTGTGCTACAAAATAAAATTGTCAAGAATTTTTTTAACTGAAAATATGATAACGACAGGCGGTTTCCTGAATTTTTTTTAACCGAAGTTGTGATAAGTTTTTATAAAAATTGTGTTACACCTATATACCCATGTGCAACACGGTTTACCTGAGTGCCACGATTAATTTGTTACTGTTTACTGAAACTTATTCTGCAAAATAAAATAAATTGCTCGGGGTAACAACGGTACCAATTTTATTACTGCTATGAAAACTTGTGCTGCAAATTAAAATTGACACAGATATTTTAACTTTACATGTGTATCTTATATATGCTCACATAGCCTTTTTACTAACTAGACAGGGGGACCTGGCGTTGAAATGTCTGGTTTAGTCACAAGTAACTGTAACACCCGTCGTTAAACGTCTGGTGTAGAGCGATTTATACGTTTTGTAAACTGTGCCACACATTCATGTGGAGCGCTTTAGTACAAGTATGCAGTACATCATAAATTATGTGAAGCACACACAACAGTAAGATGTTTCAGGTGTAATATATTTTTCAAATAATAACTTTTCTTCAAAAATACAGTTTATATGTTGTGCCCATCTTAGCGAATTTCTCAAAATGTTTTACGCAAAACTTAAAAAGTGAAATTCAATTACTGCTATGAAAACTTGTGCTGCAAAATAAAATTGACACAGATTTTTTTAACTGAACATGATAACGACAGGCGTTTCCTGAATTTTTTTTAACCAAAGTTGCGATAAGTTTTTATAAAAATTGTGTTACAGCTATACTCATGTGCAACACGGTTTACCTGTACTAAGCGCTAAGTCCACTGTCACGATTAATTTGTTACTGTTTACTGAAACTTTTTCCGCAAAATAAAATAATATTGACTAATTGTTTTTGCTATTACGGGTTAACAACACAGGATGTAAACTGTGCTTTTATTTAGGCTAAAGTTGCAGTAAAGTTATATTTTCAAAAATACATTACAACCGAAACAATATAATGTTATGTGCGCTTTACTCGATTAACAACATATATACTGCATACCTAAAGCGCTCCACCTAAATGTGTGACACTGTTTGCCGTTTATATTATGCACTCCACTTGGCCTTCACCGCTAGGCCGCACAGTTTCACGACATACTGTATACCCGTACTAAAGCGCTTCACATGACCGTGTTAGCGGTCCTTATTAAGCGCTTCAGGGCGTTCAACAACAGTTACTTGTGGCTTACCCCGGCGTTTCGACGCCGGGTTTCCCGGCTAGTCTCTTTAATAATAGCCGTATTATGTGTGTTCAAAATGGTTGCGCGCAGCTTTTTTCGGAAAAATAGCGCGGGCCCGATTTTTACGGACCTGCGTTTTTCGGCTAGACGCCGCTTAATTTCGGAATAATTTCGGAATCGCGCCAGAACCGGATAAACAACATGCTACGGAGGCCATTTCAGTTTGGAAGTGATGGTGTCAAGTTTGCAGATCTGTTTGACCTTTTTGTCTTCTATAAGCTTTTTACTTTTGTAGTATTTCTTTTCCTTTCTGTTTTCACATGTTAAGGCACATATATTTACGGGTTTTTTTGCCCACATACAAATCTTAAATCATCAATTTTAAGAGTTTGGCAAGGAACGTAGATTTTAAATCAGCTTGGCTAGCTAGCTAGCTAACTTAGCTTTACTTATTCCTGTTCTTTCGACGTTTTTATTCAGTTTGGCATACTATTATTCATTCGTAATTGGTGTTGTGGCTACCTCTAACTAAAAGTGACAGTAGCCAAATACAGTTTGGCTATCAACAAAATTCCTAATAATAATTATGCTAAATACAGTCAGGTGGCTACAGCTTTTATTACTGTTATGAAAATTTATTCTGTAAAATAAAATTGCTGAGTAATTTTTTTAACTGAACCGGGTTAACGCCAGGCTGTTCACTGATTTTTTTTTAAAACTAAATCAATAAGGATTTTTGGAAAATGGTATTACCCCTATGCTCATGTATGACACGATTCACCTGTTAAGCGCTCAGCCTGGTGTTAACGACAGGCTGTTTCCTGTGTTTTTATTTGAACCGTTGTGATAAAGTTTCTTTGGAAAATGTTATTACGCCTAATACTCATGTATGACATGATTTAACCTGTTAAGTGCTCAGCTTGGTTCTAATGACGGGCTGTTTCCTGTGTTTTTATTTAAGCCGTTGCGGTAAAGTTTTTTTTGGAAAATAGTATTATGCCTGTTACTCATGTGTGACATGGTTTACCTGCAATAAACGTTCAACACGGTGTAAATAGGCTGTTTTGTGTGTTTTTTATTTAAACCGAAGTTGCGATGAAATTTTTTTGGAAAATGGTATTATGCCTATATGCCCGTTCAACTCTGTTTAACTGAACTAACCGCTCAGTCATGTGTTAACAATGGACTGTTTCTTATGTTTTTATTTAAACATAGGCTGCAATGAAGTGTTTTTCAAAATGGTTTTATCCCTACCCGCATGTGTGACTCCGTTTAACTGTACTTAGCGCTAAGCCTGGTGTCACAATTAATTTTTTAACTTTCACAGTTATTCCGCAAAATAAAATAATAGTGACCGGTTGTTTTTGTTATGACGGGGTAACAACGGTTTGTAAACTCTGTTTTTAGTTCAGCTATCATTGTGGGAAAGTTGTTTTTTAAAAAATATGTTACAGTCGCAAAACTATAATGGTGTATGCGCTTCACCTGATTTACTGCATACTGTATACCTGTACTTAAGCGCTCCACCTGATCGTGTGACACAGTTTACGGCTCTTATTAAGCGCTCAACAGAGTGTTCAACGCCGGGTCACACCTTCACTTGTGGCTTACCCTGGCGTTTCGACGCCGGGTTTCCCGGCTAGTCTCTTTAATAATAACCGTATTCCGTCTGTCTGTTTGTGCGCGAGAACAAAGTCGTGTTTCAGAAACACGAAATGCGATATATAATTTATTTTGCCTTTTTCGTGATTTCACAAAAGCTTTCGTTTAATTTAAAAATTCTTATACAAAAGTCATGGTTAATTAACTTTTAATGTTCCCTCGATGCAGTTTCTTTGTTATGAATACGTGCACGGTCAAAGTTACGGACAATTAACATTGCGTTGTCTATTTCGTTAACAGTTTTAATTATTCGCACCTTTTTTAAAGGCGCGTAATCACCCTTATCGAAAAAAATTAACATATACATTTTATTTATTTATTTCAAAGTTCAAACGGAGTTATGACTTTCCTGAAAATTTGAGGATGCAAAACGTACTAGAAATGGAAATAATGGTACTTTAATATCTTGAATTTATTGTGTTTTTTTTCCAGCCGCCATATTTAACGATCTTGTTGATCTCGTATTCTTGTCTAATAAGCGGGCCGTCGCAAAATGTTCGTGTGAAACCGTAGGTAAACAAACGGCCTTAACTTTAAATGAGCTCTGAGATGGAGTTCGATAAAATCGCCAATATGGTAGGCTCCGTTCACCATGCTGTTCTTTTTGGCTTGTTTTTTCTTTGCAAAACATGGCATCAAAAAGTGGAAAGAAATTTTGGTTCTGTTTAAAAAAGTGGCCGCGCGTAAAAACATCCGTATCACTTTCTCCATTTGGATTTAACTATGATTCTATTCGTCATTGTTTTTGGAGACCAGACAAAACAAAACAGAAAGAAGAAATCACAACATTGCCTCGTGGTTATTAATTATGATAATTAATCCTTATCACGCTCTTTCTTTTTTATTAGCATGACCAGGATTACTGCATATTAAAAGCCAAAAAACCCAACGGGGGAGAATGCTCATTGTGATAGTTGAAGATAGTTGAAGCACTATGGAGATAATTAAATTTAGAGCATGAAAGGGGAAATTCTGAAAATTTAGGTATTCTAATTGTCTAGCTCTGATACTGTCTCCATGAGGAAACGACTAACTGTTTGAACAAAGGAAAATAATCAAAAAGGAAGACAGCTAGCGAGGCGAAGCTGTCTTCAGAAACAACAACAAGAAGTGGTCAGTGTTGCAAAGAAGTCTGATTTCAGTAAGTTAAAACGTTTAAATAATAAAAAATAACGCAGTAACTTCAATTGATTTATGTGATTTATCATGTTCGGAACTTTGTGGATACATTTATAAAAGCATTACGATGGAAACACAGCTGCGGATACTGTCCCTCATTCATTATTTTTTCTGTGATGGCATGAATCCAGCAACCATGTGATCGATTTTGCCGTGCGTTTATTATCGCATGATTCGTGCAATGAAATGCAATGGCGGTTCTGTAGGCGAAGAGAAATTGGGGTAAGTTTGTTATTTCTATGAAACATTTGAACATGTTCTGGTTGTCAGTTTTCAATAAAATTTTCAGGATAATGTTTTCTTATGTATATCTTTTAATTTTTACAATAAAATAGGCACCTCTAAAAAAAGTTGCCTACAGGGTGATTACGCGCCTTTAAGAAATTACCAAAAACAAGTTTTATCATAAGAAGAAGAGAACAACAAATTTTTAAGAAGATTTTGTAAGTGAATTTTGTGTTTGTTCTTAACATGAATTAGAATTTTTCGTAAATTTTATTTCATTTTTAACCACTTACACTTTTTTTAAGAATTTTTGTGTGAAGCTTGGGGGTGCTTATTTTTTTGCTGAAATTGTTCTTATTATGTTTAAGTAAAAAGTGTAAGAAAATGTCAAATTTAGCTTTTTAAACGCTATTTAGAAGAGAAGCGTCTTTCTTAACCAAAACTATTGTCCGAAGAAAGATAAATGTGTAGCTTATACTGGTTCCGCGCCTATAAGTGTATTTTTTCACGGACTGTGGCTACCACAGTGTCATTTTATAACAGGTTCGCGAAATAATTACGGCGGCGAATTCCCGTGGATTGTCCCACGGGCTAACGACTAGTCTCTATTACCTTATCGGTAAAAAAAAAGTCGGTGTAAAAAAAAGTCGGCAAAAAATTTAGTCGGCAAAAAAGTTAGTCACTTAGCAAAAATTAGTCACTTTTTACCGGTTAATTTTTTTAATATTGGTCACTTATTACCGACTTTTTTGACACCGCTGAATTAAAAGAGAACAAAGATTCGTGAAATTTCCCTTGGAATGTGCCCAACAGTCATCCAGTTGTCAAAGAAATTATTCTTTATTTTAATGGCACATGCATAAGGATCACATTCACTTTGGAAAGTCAAAAAACTAAAAAATTGGAGGTTAAAAAGTAATTCAAAAAATCGGCAAATATTACTAGTCGGTAAAAAAAAAGTCGGTAAAAATTTTCGGTCGGCAAAAAAAAATGTCGGTAAAAAAATTGGTCGGTAAAAAATTTAGTCACCTAGCCAAAATTTGGTCACTTTTTGCCGACTTTTTTTTTACCGATAAGGTATAATAGCCGTATTTTGTCTGTCTCTGCGCGCAACATGGCGTCGCAAGTAGCGAGACCCGCGGAAAATCCCCGCGGCCCTGCAGCTTTATTTCGGATCCCCGGCAGACCCCGTTTTTTACCGGCCTTGCTTTACCGCTCACGCGTGATAGACCAATCACGAGGCTCCATTTGCACTAAGGACCAATCGAAGTGCTTCGCGGCCTCAATATGCCGACGGAAGGAAACATGCTTACCCCTACGAAGTCCATTTTGGTTTGGAAGTGATGTTGTGAGGTTTGTAGGTCTCCTTTCAATCCTTTTCTCTGTAAATACTTTGTATCTATAGGAATATTTATTTTCTGTGTGTTTTCACATGTTAAGGTTAATATTTCATCACGTTTTCTAGCCATGTATAAATCTTAAACAAACCAATTTTAAGTTTTTAGCTAGCTAAAAACGTAGATTTTGAAACAACATGCTTAAGGCAGCTGGCTATAGCTAGCTTTATTTATTCCTATACTTTTAAAGTTTTTATTCAGTTTGGTATATTGTTATTTATTTTTATGTTGAAGTTGTATCTACCTACCTAGCTAGCTAGCTACCTTCTTTTAGCTACCTCTGGCTAAAAAGTGTATATATATGAAAAACTTTACATGTGTATCTTATATATGCTCACATAGCCTTTTTACTAACTAGACAGGGGGACCTGGCGTTGAAATGTCTGGTTTAGTCACAAGTAACTGTAACACCCGTCGTTAAACGTCTGGTGTAGAGCGATTTATACGTTTTGTAAACTGTGCCACACATTCATGTGGAGCGCTTTAGTACAAGTATGCAGTACATCATAAATTATGTGAAGCACACACAACAGTAAGATGTTTCAGGTGTAATATATTTTTCAAATAATAACTTTTCTTCAAAAATACAGTTTATATGTTGTGCCCATCTTAGCGAATTTCTCAAAATGTTTCACGCAAAACTTAAAAAGTGAATTTCAATCCAGGGTGAGCGCTTAGTATAGGTAAACAATGTTGCACATCCATATAGGTTTGATACCATTTCAAACATAAAATTAGCGCAACTTCTGTTAAATAGAAACACAGGTAACAGCTTGTTGTTAACACTGGGCTGAGTGATTTGTACAGGTATACTGTTTCGCACATACGTTTCGGCATAATACCCATTTCCAAAAAACTGTCCTAACTTCGGTTCAAACAGACAGTTAACAACCTGTTGTTATCCTACCCACCTAAAACAATTTTACTTTGTGGAAAATTTTGTAACATTTAAAAATACAGTTTATAACCTGTTTTTACCCTCTCAAAGCAAAAAAAAAACTATATACAATATTTTATGGGAAAAGTTTCTGTGAAAGATCAAAAATTAATCGTGACATCTGATAGGCATAACACATTTTCCAAAAAACCTTTATTGCAACTTCGGTTTAAAAAAACACAGCGGAAACAGCCCGTTGTTACCCTGTCCAGCTAAAAATCAAACAGCAGTATATGTTTATTTTGCAAACAAGTTTTCATGACAGCAGGATAAAAAGCTCTTATTCCAAACTGAACAAAAACGTCGTTAGAGCCGCATTGGTGTAAAGATCAGGTCAAGTTACAGAAACAGAAATTATTGGGACATTATTTGTATACATGTCGTGAAATTAAGTAAGTAATAATGAATACATTTGGAGATTTTCAATACATGTTGACGATTGAACGAGAACCGCTATTCAGAATTTAAAAAGCCTCAGTAATAACAAATGTCGATGTTGTAAAAATTTCCCGATATATATATATATTGAAATAATTTTTGCATCTGTAACTTGAGCCGCACTGATGTATGCTCAGCGGCAGGGTTAAGAAAGTTTATTTCCTGACGTGTGTACAATATATATAGCTAGCTACAATCGTCCACGAAAATATGGCTCTCTATTCCCCCTGAATGTTAAGAACTGCCCTTTTGTGGCTATGCAACGTAAACAATTACACGCGACGTACCTGTATATAAACATTGATCACGAGTGAGAACAGAACGTACTATCTGCAAAATATCTAGGTGGCTATGTTCTTTTGCTGACTTTGCTAAACTTTTTGGTTCTTGGTTTTTGGTATAAAATTGCCAGAGACAACACATTTTGTGGACGATTGTAGCTAGAACAAGCTATATGATCGGACATTCCTACAGAGTAGAATTATCTCACTCACTGTGTAGTATATATGTATAATAGCTAGCTAGAGGGTAGGTAGAAAATCTGTCCCAAAGAATTTTTCTATGCTAGCTATGTTGCTGATTTTATGCCAGCAAAAATAGCAATTTATTGCTAGCTACATGGGTAGTTTTATCCCAGCTAAGTAGTTAATTTTATGCTAGCCTTGTAGCTAGTTTGATGCTAGCTGTACTGCATTGTTTGTTTGTTTTTATGCTAGCTAACTCTAACAGTAGCTAGAGCTAGCTATATGCTATCTAAGTTCTATTATTATTCTATCTAAATCTGCAGTTTTAAGCTAGCTAGCTTTAGGTGTGAGTGAGAATAAGAATGGGTTCATTACATGTAAAAAATAGTGATATACTAGCTAGCTAAACATACCTTTTCTTCGTTTTCTTGAAAATGACCTTCCAGAAGTTTCGATATGGCTTAGATTAACGAAAGGTTGAGTTTGAGGCGGTATGTATCCGAGAAAAGGTCATGTGATATTAGTAAAAGTGATTTATGTATCACGTGGCTAAAAAGTGTAGGCTGACTAACTCTTAACTGGAAACGGTACAAATTACGCTAGGCCATCTTTAAATAAACAAAAGCACTCCCTCGGTGTGTCAATAAAAACACACCTTGTCTCGCTTAATTTAGCAATTATATAGGAGAATGACCGGATTAAAGTACTGGGCAACCCAGTCCAAAAAAAAAGTGGCACGAAAATTCAATGATTTTGATGTACAGTGGGGGCGGAAATCCTATACCCTCTCCTCCGTCCCTTATATTTGGCTTATTTAATGAGGAAATGGGCTCCGCTTCTCTCCGCAATCAATATAGAAAGTGTTGCGGAGCGTGGGACTGAGTCCCCTAGGTTCGCAAGCGAAAAATTTTAGATGCCCCTTTCGGTTGAATCGTATAATGAATCGTATAAAAAACAAAGTTCCCACATGCTCCATGGTATATAATCGATTAAACGGTTTCATCTTCGCCTTGATGAAACATTTCCTGGGGATTCTGCATTAGCAGTACCGCAGTGTGTTCAGGACGCAATATTGCATGGGCCAGTGACATATTTTGTTTAGAACCTGATGTATCAGAAAATGCTAAAATCGGTTAAACGGAACAAGAATGGTGTCCGACATCAGTGTACAGTTCGGGTCAAGTTACAAAAACGGAAAATATTTCTTTATCGGGAAATTATTTCCTGGTTTAGAAATTATGAGAATTCCTGATCAGGAAATTTTTTCATTTTTATGAAATTTGTTCTGATTGAACCCAAAAAATGAATGATATATATATATATATTTGAAGATTTTCAGTAGGTGTTGATGATTGCACGAGAACCGCTTGTCAGAATTTATATAAACGCCTCGGTAATGTACACGTTAAAAAAGTTTCCTGATATATCAGGAAACTTTTCCCCCTACGGAAATTATTTCAATATATATATATATATATATATTGAAATAATTTCCGTTTCTGTAACTTGAGCCGCACTGTATTTCCTGGACGTGCGTACAATATATATAGCTACAATCGTACACAAAAATATGGCTCTCCATTCCCCCTCAATGTTAAGAACTGTCCTTTGTGGCTGAGCAACGTAAACGAATACATATAAACATTGATCACAAGTGAGAATGGAACGTACTATCTGCAAAATATGCAGCTAGATATTTTCTTTTGCTGACTTTGCTAAACTTTTTGGTTTTTGGTATAAAATTGTCAGAGACAAGAAATTTTGTGGATGATTATAGCTAGAACAAGCTATGTGATGGGACATTCCTACAGAGTAGAAGTATCTCACTCAAAAAATAGCTAATTTTATGCTAGCCACGTTGGTAGTTTCATCCCAGTTAAGTAGTTAATTTTATGCTAGCTATGTTATCTGTCTGAAAGAATTTTTCAAGCTAGTATGTAGCTAGCTAGCTAATTTTATGCTACATTCAAGTTAAAATTGCCAAGGACCAACATATTTTGTGGAGACGGATGTAACTACCAAGCATAAGCTATGTGATGGACATTCCTAATTAGAGCAGAATTATGTCACTAACTGTGGGAGAATGTGGAATAGCTAGATAGCTCGAAAATCTGTCATAAAGAATTCTCTGATGATGTAGCATAAGAGAAAATTTTTAATAGGTAGTTTTATGCTAGCTTAGCTCCTACTGTTGTGCTAGCTAACTTTAGGTGTAAGTAAGGCTAAATAAGGGGTTCATAACATGTAAAAAATAGTGATATACTACTAGGTACAAAACCTCCACTTCTTTCTTGAAAAATCTCCTATCGTTTCTAGCCAGCTACGCTTAGCACCATCTTTAAAAAACAACAAAAACTCCATCTTCGTGCTAAAAAAATACGTTGTCGCGCTCAATTTGAAACTTACGGGAAAAATTACCAGACAAAGTTACTGGGAAACACAGTCAAATATGTCTGAATTTCGTAGTGGGGGGAGAGTGCTGGATATTTTTGATGTATAGGGGCGAGACGCGGAAATCCTATACAGCCTTATATTTGGCTTATATAATGAGGAAATGGGCTCCGCTACGCTCCGTTCGCTGGCGCTCACTACGCTTTGCTCCGCAAAAATACGTACAAACATAGCTAGCAAATGTTGTTCATATATATCAAAACCATAGTCCAAACGCTTGAGGCTCAAATTTTAAGAAACTCCATCCAGGCTAAACCAAATGCTTAGGTTTCTTTTAAAAAAATATGTAGCTAACTAGCTATGGCAAGAAATATCTCACTGAAGGTGTCTGCTAGCTACCTAGTATGTGGTACTAGCACTAGCTAGGTAGCTAATACATAGACTAGAAAATATCAGTATAAGTCTGTTAGCTAGCTTTAGGCTATCATCATCAAAATATGTTATATGTTCGCGTCCAGAAGTTCCTGTAAAAATGAGTCGGTCGGGCGGTCCGGCGGTCCGATTTTTCCGGGTTTTTTCCAACTTGCCGACTCGGGTTTTTATTACCACAAGCAAAGGGGTTCATTGTATGTAAAAAATAACATACTAGCTACTACATAGATAGCTAGCTGGCTAGCTAGGTTGTTAGCTAGGTATTCAATAAACTAGTATAGAAAGTGTTGCGGAGAGGTTGCCAAGGCAAAGGCATTAAGCACGGCAAGGAAAGGGCACGGCAAAGGCAGGCAAGGAAACAGGAAGAGGAATCGGAAGGCAGGGGGAGGCAAGGCAGGGGGAGGCACAGGCATGGGAGGCACAGGCAAGGGCATAGTATAGAAAGTGTTGCGGAGAGGTTGCCAAGGCAAAGGCATTAAGCACGGCAAGGAAAGGGCACGGCAAAGGCGGGCAAGGAAACGGGAAGAGGAATCAGCAAGGCAGAGGTAGGCAAGGCATGGGAGGCACAGGCAAGGGCATAGTAGGCAGGCACCAGAAAAGGCATAGGAAGGGTAGGCAAAGGCACGGTCAGTGCTGGCAAGGCCAGGGAACGGCAAGGCAGGGGCAGGCACCTTAATAGAAAATCTCCCCCCTACAACTCAAAGATTACGTATACTCAATATATATCTAAGATATGTAGTATCATATTAGGCCAGGAGTATAGAAAATATTGAGGTGCAATTATTTCAAATTCAATAGCTCAAAAAAAGGTCTCAAATTTATATCAGGTCAATATACAGTGAATCATGTTAGCAGAATTATGTGCCAATACAAGTATTTAAACAATCGGTCATAACGCCGAAAAAACTATCATTTTTTGATAAATCTGAGATAAAAATTAACTTGCTTCCTATGACAACAACATTAAAAAGTCAAGAATTAGAAATAATCAGAGAAGTCCACGAGAAAGGCAAAACATTTTAGTAAAAAACGCCTTTTTTGGTTTCTTGTGCCTACCAGGTTTATCAACACAAAACGTTTTACCATAAAGTGATATAGATCTTACAAAGACAAAGCATTTTTGGGCTCTATAAATGAAAGTGATGAATGTACGCAATTTCCCCCTCTACGACTCAAAGATTACCTATTATACTCAATATAGCTAATATCATATACTTATGAATACCTGCTTGTTGTAGATGCAAGATAATTATATTTTTTCTAGCCCTGTCCAGGATTTGAACCTGGATCTCTCATTTGCATGAGTGTCATAGCCATTAGACCAACAGGGCATGAATATATATATATGAAAAACTTTACATGTGTATCTTATATATGCTCACATAGCCTTTTTACTAACTAGACAGGGGGACCTGGCGTTGAAATGTCTGGTTTAGTCACAAGTAACTGTAACACCCGTCGTTAAACGTCTGGTGTAGAGCGATTTATACGTTTTGTAAACTGTGCCACACATTCATGTGGAGCGCTTTAGTACAAGTATGCAGTACATCATAAATTATGTGAAGCACACACAACAGTAAGATGTTTCAGGTGTAATATATTTTTCAAATAATAACTTTTCTTCAAAAATACAGTTTATATGTTGTGCCCATCTTAGCGAATTTCTCAAAATGTTTCACGCAAAACTTAAAAAGTGAATTTCAATCCAGGGTGAGCGCTTAGTATAGGTAAACAATGTTGCACATCCATATAGGTTTGATACCATTTCAAACATAAAATTAGCGCAACTTCTGTTAAATAGAAACACAGGTAACAGCTTGTTAACACTGGGCTGAGTGATTTGTACAGGTATACTGTTTCGCACATACGTTTCGGCATAATACCCATTTCCAAAAAACTGTCCTAACTTCGGTTCAAACAGACAGTTAACAACCTGTTGTTATCCTACCCACCTAAAACAATTTTACTTTGTGGAAAATTTTGTAACATTTAAAAATACAGTTTATAACCTGTTTTTACCCTCTCAAAGCAAAAAAAAAACTATATACAATATTTTATGGGAAAAGTTTCTGTGAAAGATCAAAAATTAATCGTGACATCTGATAGGCATAACACATTTTCCAAAAAACCTTTATTGCAACTTCGGTTTAAAAAAACACAGCGGAAACAGCCCGTTGTTACCCTGTCCAGCTAAAAATCAAACAGCAGTATATGTTTATTTTGCAAACAAGTTTTCATGACAGCAGGATAAAAAGCTCTTATTCCAAACTGAACAAAAACGTCGTTAGAGCCGCATTGGTGTAAAGATCAGGTCAAGTTACAGAAACAGAAATTATTGGGACATTATTTGTATACATGTCGTGAAATTAAGTAAGTAATAATGAATACATTTGGAGATTTTCAATACATGTTGACGATTGAACGAGAACCGCTATTCAGAATTTAAAAAGCCTCAGTAATAACAAATGTCGATGTTGTAAAAATTTCCCGATATATATATATATTGAAATAATTTTTGCATCTGTAACTTGAGCCGCACTGATGTATGCTCAGCGGCAGGGTTAAGAAAGTTTATTTCCTGACGTGTGTACAATATATATAGCTAGCTACAATCGTCCACGAAAATATGGCTCTCTATTCCCCCTGAATGTTAAGAACTGCCCTTTTGTGGCTATGCAACGTAAACAATTACACGCGACGTACCTGTATATAAACATTGATCACGAGTGAGAACAGAACGTACTATCTGCAAAATATTTAGCTAGATATGTTCTTTTGCTGACATTGCTAAACTTTTTGGTTCTTGTTTTTTGGTATAAAATTGCTAGAGACAACAAATTTTGTGGACGATAGTAGCTAGAACGAACTATGTGATGGGATATTCCTACAGAGTAGAATTATCTCACTCACTGTGTGTAGTGCATATAGCTAGATTTTTTAGTAGTAGCTAAAAAATCTGTCCAAAATAATTTTTTTATGCTAGGTATGTAGTTGATTTTATGCTAGCTACATTAGCTAATTTTATGCTAGCTTTGTAGCTTTTTTTATGCTAGCTATATGACACTGTTTGCTCTTTTTTATGCGAGCTATAGCTAGCACAAAAAAGAGCAAACAAAGCTAGCTATGCTATCTAAGTTCTGTTATTATTCCAGCTAAGTCGGAAGTTTTATGCTAGCTAGCTTTAGGTGTGAGAAAGGCGAAGAAGGGGATCATTACATGTAAAAAATAGTGATATATTAGCTAGCTAAACATACCCTTTCTTCGTTTCTTGAAAATGACCTTCCGTCCATTACGACCAACAAGCCAATATGGCCATATCAATGCAATTTTCATTTCAAGCGCTATGTATCTGGAGAAATGTCACGTGATATTAGTAAGAGTGACCGTGGCTAAAGCTCTGTGCCGACCTGATCTCAACTGAAAACGGCGTGTCTCGATCAACCAGAGTTTCACGGAAGAAATGACCTTAAAAAAAATTGGATAAGTGGGGCAAAAATGGGTCCAAAAACGCCGACGTTTTGAAATTTTGATGTATTGGGAGAAAATCACGGAAATACGTCACGCTCTAATATATTTATGGGAACGAGGAAAATAGCTCCGCTTTGCTCCGCAACTAGTATAGAAAGTGTTGCGGAGCGTGGGACTGAGTCCCCTAGGTTCGCAAGCGAAAAATTTTAGATGCCCCTCTCAATTGAATCGTATAATGAATCGTATAAAAAACAAAGTTCCCACGTGCTTCATGGTAATCGATCAAACGGTTTCATCTTCGATTTGATGAAACATTTCCTAGACGTGCGTACAATTATATATATAACTACAATCATCCACAAAAATATGGCTCTCTATTCCCCCTCATGTTTAACACTGACCTTTGTGGCTCAGCAAGGTAAACGATTACACGTGACATACCTTTATGAACGTACTATCTGCAAAATATCGAGCTAGCTAGCTATGTTCTTTTTTTGCTGACTTTCTAAACTTTTTAGTTCTTGGTTTTTGGAATAAAATTGCCAGCAGAGACCAGAAATTTTGTGGATGATTGTAGCTAGAACAAGCTATGTGATGGGACATTCCTACAGAGTAGAATTATCTCACTCACTGTGTAGTATATGTATAGTTAGAAAATCTGTCCAAAAGAATTTTTCTATGCTGCTATTATGTAGCTGATTTTATGCAACAAAAATAGCTAATTTTATGTTAGCTACATTGGTAGTTTTATCCCAGTTAAGTAGTTAATTCTATGCTAGCTTTGTAGCTAGTGTATTATGGTAGCTATATGGCACTGTTTGGTCTTTTTTATGCTAGCTAGTTAGCATAAAAATGAGCAAACAAGAAGTAGCTAGGTAGCTTTAGCTATATGCTATCTAAGTTCTATTATTATTCCAGCTAAGTCGGCAGTTTTATACTAGCTAGCTTTAGGTGTGAGAAAGGCGAAGAAGGGGATCATTACATGTAAAAAAATAGTGATATATTAGCTAGCTAAACATACCCTTTCTTCGGTTCTTGAAAATGCCCTTCCGTCCATTACGACCAACAAGCCAATATGGCCATATCAACGCAATTTTCATTTCAAGCGCTATGTATCTGGAGAAATGTCACGTGATATTAGTAAGAGTGACCGTGGCTAAAGCTCTGTGCCGACCTGATCTCAACTGAAAACGGCGTGTCTCGATCAACCAGATTTTCACGGAAGAAATGACCTTAAAAAAAAGTTGGATAAGTGGGGCAAAAATGGGTCCAAAAACGCCGACGTTTTGAAATTTTGATGTATTGGGAGAAAATCACGGAAATACGTCACGCTCTAATGTATTTATGGGAACGAGGAAAATAGCTCCGCTGCGCTCCGTGCGCTAGCGCGCACTCCGCTTTGCTCCGCAAAAATTCCCTTCAGCTTTCTTTATAGCTAGCTAGCTAGGTAGAGCTACGCTGGACAAAGTATCCATATATATATAACGAAAAGAAGAAAGCACTAAAAGTTAATAACTTAAGATAAAGTATATCTAATGAGAATTAAATAAGGATATTACTACCTGAGATTGATAGATATAAAAGGTAAACTTTTCCAGTAAAATTCTCGTGGTCTTTCTCAAGTAAAATTCTCGTGGTCCTTCTCACATCGTTGCCATATTTAAAAATCAACAAAAACTCCATCGCCGCGCTAAATTCACGTTGTCTCGCTCAATCAGAAGCTTACGTAAAGAATGACCAGATTAAACTACTGGGCAACCCTGTCAAAAATTTACCAAAATTAAAAAAATTTGATGTATAGTGGGGAAATCCTATATACTCTCCTCCGTCCCTTTAATTTGGCTTATATAATGAGGAAATAGGCTCCGCTTTGCTCCGCAAAAACACATTTTGATATGTATATTTCTTCGTTATATGGAAATATTTGTTGCACGTAATATGCGAATATGTTGCAACAATGGTTTTATATCGCCAGAAACTACAATGAAACTAGCATAAAAAAATTTATTTTGTCTGCTCAAACATGAATGATTGAAGTGATAGTAGACTTTTTAAATTCATTAGAGTATGTTTGTTTTTTCGTTGTAGGGTCGACATAACCACGATTAAATTTTGTATATTGTCCAAAATTTTCTCCACAACCATAGCAAGTTGATACACCCTTGTGGGCGTAGTTGGGAAGGAACAAGACATAATCATTATCTGTTGGCACAGGTGGTGCTGGTTTATTAACTGTTGTTTAAGGTGGAATAGGTTGCGTTGATGGTAGTATTGAAGATGCTTGTATGCAGATAATATATTGGTTGCGTTGAATATGAAGTATGTGTCTGTGAAGTCGTTGAAACAATAGTAGGCTGCGATAACGGTAGTGTAGATAGTTTTTGATATTAGGTCTCTTTTTTTCACATTGCTTCAAAAAAAGTTCGACCATTCAACTTTGCATGCAATGCAGACAGTATGCGCACATATTTCGAAACTTTTAAACCGAAAGCAAATTTCACAACAAGTTAAAATGTTTTTTTTTTGTTCATTCCAACACTGTGAATGGTTGTTTTTTGTTTTTATCATTTGTCACATAATATGTATCGCCAAATACTTTGATGAACGTACGTCTTGCTTCGAATAAACCAACATATCATCCCTGATATGTTAGGTTGAAAAAACAATAAAATAATGAGAAAAAATTAGAATTTTTTTTAAAATAAAACATTGCCGAAAAAAATTAATAAATAAAAAAAATCAGGGTATCGGGTCTCGGGTCTCGGGTCTCGGGTATCGGTATCAGGGTATTGGGTCTCGGGTGTCGGGTCTCGGGTATCACATAGGGTATCGGGTCTCACTTTTCTCATATGCCAAAATTTTGAGGCATATGAGAAAAGTGAGACCCGATACCCTATGTGATACCCGAGACCCGAGACCCGAGACCCAATACCCTGATACCCTGATACCGATACCCGAGACCCGATACCCTGATTTTTTTTATTTATTAACTTTTTCGGCGATGTTTTATTTTAATAAAAATTCTAATTTTTTCTCATTATTTTCTTGTTTTTTCAACCTAACATATCAGAGATGATATGTTGGTTTATTTGAAGCAAGACGTACGTTCATCAAAGTATTTGGCGATACATATTATGTGAAAAATGATAAAAACAAACAACAACCATTCACAGTGTTGGAATGAACAAAAAAAAAACATTTTAACTTGTTGTTAAATTTGCTTTCGGTTTAAAAGTTTCGAAATATGTGCGCATACTGTCTGCATTGCATGCAAAGTTGAATGGTCGAACTTTTTTTGAAGCAATGTGAAAAAAAGAGACCTAATATCAAAAAATATCTACACTACCGTTATCGCAGCCTACTATTGTTTCAACGACTTCACAGACACATACTTCATATTCAACGCAACCAATATATTATCTGCATACAAGCATCTTCAATACTACCATCAACGCAACCTATTCCACCTTAAACAACAGTTAATAAACCAGCACCACCTGTGCCAACAGATAATGATTATGTCTTGTTCCTTCCCAACTACGCCCCCAGAGTGTATCAACTTGCTATGGTTGTGGAGGAAATTTTGGACAATATACAAAATTTAATCGTGGTTTCAAAAACCAAAAGGAGTTATGTCGACCCTACAACGAAAAAACAAACATACTCTAATGAATTTAAAAAGTCTACTATCACTTCAATCATTCATGTTTGAGCAGACAAAATATTTCCATATAACGAAGAAATATACATATCAAAATGTGTTTTTATCATCGTTCATATTAAAAAATAATAATAATAATAATAAAAAAATATCAGGGTATCGGGTCTCGGGTCTCGGTATCAGGTTATTGGGTCTCGGGTCTCGGGTATCGGGTATCACATAGGGTATCGGGTCAACCTCGTTCCCAGGGCTCTTTTTTCACTTTTTTTATGGCTGACGGCGCTCAAGAAAGAAGGGTATCGGGTCTCACTTTTCTCATATGCCAAATTTTGATGTATACGTGCGGAAATCCTATACACTCTCCTCCGTCCCTTATATTTGGCTTATTTAATGAGGAAATGGGCTCCGCTACTCTCCGCAATCAATATAGAAAGTGTTGCGGAGAGGTTGCCAAGGCAAAGGCTTTAAGCACGGCAAGGAAAGGGCATGGCAAAGGCAAGGAAGGAAAGAGGAATCGGCAAGGCAGTGGTAGGCAAGGCATGGAAGGCAAAGCATAGTAGGCAGGATCGAGAAAAGCCATAGGAAGGGTAGGCAAAGGCAGGCAAGGAAACAGGAAGAGGAATCAGCAAGGCAGGGTTAGGCAAGGCAAGGGAACGGCAAGGCAGGGGCAGGCACCTTAATAGAAAATCTCCCCCCTACAACTCAAAATTACATATACTCAATATATCTAAGATATGTATCATATTAGTCCGGGAGCATAGAAAATATTGAGGTGCAAATATTTCAAATTAAATAGCTCAAACAAAGGTCTCAAATTTATATCCGGTCAATATATATATATTGAATCATTTCAGCAGAATTATGTGCCAATACAAGTATTTAAACAATCGGTCATAACGCCAAAAAAACTATCATTTTTTGATAAATCTGATATTAAAAGTTAACTTGGTTCCAATAACAACAACATTAAAAAGTCAAGATAAGAAATAATCAGAGAAGTCCACGAAAAAGGCAAAACTTTTACCTGGTTGCTGTAGGTGCAAGATAATTATGTTTTCCCTAGCCCTGTCCAGGATGTGAACCTGGATCTCTCATTTGCATGAGTGTCATAGCCATTAGACCAACAGGGCATGAAAATATATATATGAAAAACTTTACATGTGTATCTTATATATGCTCACATAGCCTTTTTACTAACTAGACATGCGCTTTAGTACAAGTATGCAGTATATCATAAATTATTTGAAGCACACACAACAGTAAGATGTTTCAGGTGTAATATATTTTTCAAATAATAACTTTTCTTCAAAAAGTGAATTTCAATCCAGGGTGAGTGCTTAGTACAGGTAAACAATGTCGCACATCCATATAGGTTTAATACCATTTCAAACAAAAAATTAGCACAACGTATGTTAAATAGGATAACACTGGACTGAGTGATTTGTACAGGTATACTGTTTCGCACATACGTTTCGGCATAATACCCATTTTCAAAAAACTATCCTAACTTCGGTTCAAACAAACGGACAGTTAACAAAATTTTCGTGACATTTAAAAATAAAAATACAGTTTATAACCTGTTTTTACCCTCTTAAAGCAAAAAAAACCTACAATATTTTATGGGAAACGTTTCTGTAAAAGATCAAAAATTAATCGTGACATCTGATAGGTGTCACACATTTTCCAAAAAACCTTTATTGCAACTTTGGTTGAAAAAAACACAGCGGAAACAGCCCGTTGTTACCCTGGCTAGCTAAAAATCAGACAGCAGTATATGTTTATTTTGCAAACAAGTTTTCATGACAGTAGGATAAATAGCTCTTATTCCAAACTGAACAAAAACGTCATTAGAGCCGCATTGGTGTAAAGATCAGGTCAAGTTACAGAAACAGAAATTATTGGGACATTATTTGTATACATATTGTGAAATTAAGTAAGAAATAATGAATACATTTGGAGATTTTCAATACATGTTGACGATTGAACGAGAACCGCTATTCAGAATTTAAAAAGCCTCAGTGATAACAAATGTCGATGTTGTAAAAATTTCTGATATATATATATATATTGAAATAAGTTTCGCTTCTGTAACTTGAGCCGCACTGATGTATGCTCAGCGGCAGGGTTAAAAAAGTTTATTTCCTGACGTGTGTACAATATATATAGCTAGCTACAATCGTCCACGAAAATATAGCTCTCTATTCCCCCTTAATGTTAAGAACTGCCCTTTTGTGGCTATGCAAGGTAAACAATTACACGTGACATACCTGTATATAAACATTGATCACGAGTGAGAACAGAACGTACTATCTGCAAAATATCTAGCTGGCTATGGTCTTTTGCTGACTTTGCTAAACTTTTTGGTTCTTGGTTTTTGGTATAAAATTGCCAGACACAACACATTTTGTGGACGATTGTAGCTAGAACAAGCTATATGATGGGACATTCCGACAGAGTAGAATTATCTCACTCATCACTGTGTAGTATATATGTATAATATCTAGTTAGAGGGTAGGTAGAAAATCTGTCCCAAATAATTTTTCTATGCTAGCTATGTTGCCGATTTTATGCCAGCAAAAATAGCAATTTATTGCTAGCTACATGGGTAGTTTTATCCCAGCTAAGTAGTTAATTTTATGCTAGCCTTGTAGCTAGTTTGATGCCAGTTATATTGCATTGTTTGTTTTTATGCTAGCTATATGCTATCTAAGTTCTATTATTATTCTATCTATATCTGCAGTTTTAAGCTAGCTAGCCTTAGGTGTGAGTGAGAATGAGAATGGGTTCATTACATGTAAAAAATAGTGATACTAGCTAGCTAAACATAGCCTTTCTTCGTTTTCTTGAAAAAGCTCTTCCGTCAGTTGCAATATAGCTTAGATTGACGAAAGTTTGAGTTTGAGGCGGTATGTTATCAGAGAAAAAGTCACGTGATATTAGTAAAAGAGAGCTATTTATCACGTGGTTAAAGCTGGCATATGAGAAAAGTGAGACCCGATACCCTATGTGATACCCGAGACCCGATACCCGAGACCCAATACCCTGATACCCGAGACCCGATACCCTGATTTTTTTTATTTATTAATTTTTTTCGGCGATGTTTTATTTTAATAAAAATTCTAATTTTTTCTCATTATTTTATTGTTTTTTCAACCTAACATATCAGAGATGATATGTTGGTTTATTTGAAGCAAGACGTACGTTCATCAAAGTATTTGGCGATACATATTATGTGAAAAATGATAAAAACAAAAAACAACCATTCACAGTGTTGGAATGAACAAAAAAAAAACATTTTAACTTGTTGTGAAATTTGCTTTCGGTTTAAAAGTTTCGAAATATGTGCGCATACTGTCTGCATTGCATGCAAAGTTGAATGGTCGAACTTTTTTGAAGCAATGTGAAAAAAAGAGACCTAATATCAAAAACTATCTACACTACCGTTATCGCAGCCTACTATTGTTTCAACGACTTCACAGACACATACTTCATATTCAACGCAACCAATATATTATCTGCATACAAGCATCTTCAATACTACCATCAACGCAACCTATTCCACCTTAAACAACAGTTAATAAACCAGCACCACCTGTGCCAACAGATAATGATTATGTCTTGTTCCTTCCCAACTACGCCCACAAGAGTGTATCAACTTGCTATGGTTGTGGAGAAAATTTTGGACAATATACAAAATTTAATCGTGGTTATGTCGACCCTACAACGAAAAAACAAACATACTCTAATGAATTTAAAAAGTCTACTATCACTTCAATCATTCATGTTTGAGCAGACAAAATAATTTTTTTTATGCTAGTTTCATTGTAGTTTCTGGCGATATAAAAACATTGTTGCAACATATTCGCATATTACGTGCAACAAATATTTCCATATAACGAAGAAATATACATATCAAAATGTGTTTTTATCATCGTTCATATTAAAAAAATAATAATAATAATAATAAAAAAATATCAGGGTATCGGGTCTCGGGAATCGGTATCAGGGTATTGGGTCTCGGGTATCGGGTATCGGGTATCACATAGGGTATCGGGTCTCACTTTTCTCATATGCCGTTAAAGCTAACTTGATATCAACTGAAATTCCCCAATCGGCCATCTTTTAAAAAAACAACAGCACTCCATCGCCGTGTTGTCATGATGAATGAGAAATTTACGAAAAAATAACCAGATTAAACTAATGGGTAACCAAGTTTCTTAAATTGACGAAAATGAAGGAATTACGTAAGGGCGCGAAGCGCCCGCAATGTAATTCCGATTTTATAAATAAAATCGAAAGAAGATCTAATACTGAATCCTTACAACCCAATCGGCGATCTACAAGAAGCTCATACCACTGCAGCGCAGACATATGCACGCAGAGTTCATAACCTTGAACATTTGTGAAGGGTGAAAAACTCTATGTTCGTTCAATTTGAAAGGGAATGCAAACAATGAAAAAATAATGATTAACACTCATGTTAATTATTCACAAAAAAACAACAACAAACAATGTTGATATGTATACAGAATTGTCTAACGGTGCCAATTCGATGATCTGCGTGCGAAGTTGTACTTTGAATCTAAAATACAAATTGACCATAAAGAATAATAACAGGCGTGGGTGGGAGGGCAGTATTAGATCTTCTTTCGATTTTATTTATAAAATCGGAATTACATTGCGGGCGCTTCGCGCCCTTACGTAATTCCTTCATTTTATTTCATAAAATCTCAATCGATCTAATACTGAATCCTTACAACCCAATCGGCTCAACTACATTCAGCTAGTGGAGCCCGGACCTCCTTCCTCAGTTCGTAGCGTGCCTGTTCTAACAAAAACGGAATTCTGGAAATTCTCATACTTAGTTGTAGTACAAATTTCTTTTCTATAAAAACGCTGCCAAGTAGATTTTTTAGACCAAGAGCCTCGTTCTAAAATTGCTTTAACTGATAGCCCGGCCTGTTCTGCCTTGGATGTGCAGGCAGATCTGGTTGAATGTGCAGTAAAAACTTTGGTATCTATACCAGCTTTGGAGAGAACGGTCTTAATCCAACCAGCTATAGCCAGGATACCCAGCGTAATTTTTCTTACCACCGGGAAATCGGAGTAGTTAAGGTGGGAAAAATTACGCTGGGTCTCAAACGATTTTTCTGCGGCCAAAATCTGGCCGCGCTTTTTGATTGGCTAATTCTATTGTTCTTTGCTCACGTGGTCCATGTCGGGGAAAGCCCCCTTCATCCGAATATTCCAGCGAGTGGTTTCACTCACCCTAACAAACATTAGTAAACTATAAAGTTTATACCAGAGTAAGATGTGGCCAAGCTTGGTAAACAACTCGCAGATAAATTAAAATGGCTTCCGAAGCGATTAGTCACATTGTCCAATTTAAACTCGGGGTTTCCGCTGAGTCATTCGTTTGCGTCTAAGCTTTAGTTTGAGAGAAACTCATTTTATCAACTCGAAGAAGAAAGCTTAGTTAACTAGGCTAAACCAGCTATTGTGGAACTAACCACACCTTTGTGAGGACTAACAGTGCTCAAAAATAATTGAGAATCCCCAGAATTCTTTCTCCAATCCCTAGTGCGTTCCAAATAAATGTCTAATGTTTTAACCACACATAAATCCTCATCGTTTGGATAACTGGCAAAAACAACAAAGGGATTAGACTGTCCTTGTCTCCATGATTTATGAAGTTTACTAAAGATAAACTTATATTCATCATGAGTTTTTGTCATAAACTTAGTATCCAAATGATGAAGTCCTAGGGATCTGGATGCTGAAGTCAAAGCTAGCAACATGGCCAATTTTAAAGACAATGACCTCATAGAAATCTGATTGTTGTCACTAAAGTTTTTCTTTATATAGTCAATAACAATCTGTACATCCCAAATAAAAGTATGTTTCGGCTGAGGAGGTTTTTCATTGAAAACACCTGTAATAAGTGAACTAACTCTGGGATGCTCCCCAACTGTCACTCCATCAATTTTATCATGGAATGCAGAAATGGCCGATCTGTGACAACAAATAGTTCTATATTCATAACCTTCTTTAAACAGATCAGCTAAATAATTCAATACAAATTTTAAAGGGCAGTGAAATGGATCAACTTTTTGTTCCACACACCAACCAGCCCACTTATTCCAGGACGACGAGTAATTTGCATTAGTACCCTTTCGTCGAGAACCGATGAGGAGCCTGGAAGCCACTGTTGAAACTCCTTCCTCAAGCAAAGTTTGCCGGAAAGCATCCAGGCCGCTAACTGTAATGTGCCTGTCTCTACCATCGGGTGATTTTCCCCTTTTGGATTTTTTAAAAGATCTTGACAGAGTGGCAGTAGGAATGGGTTTCCTACTGACAGATGTAACAGTTCCGGGTACCATGTTTGTGACTGCCATGTTGGTGTTATCAGAATGAGTAAAGGAACATGTTCTCTCTCCACTTTTTGCAGTACCCTGTGAATCAGAGCAAACGGAGGAAAAGCATACAGACATTTTTGATCCCAATTGTGGCAAAAAGCATCTATCCCTATACTGTACGGATCTGCCTTCCACGAATAATACATTGGTACTTGATGAGAAAGGCGTGATGCAAAAAGATCTATTGTGGGGACTCCCACCCTCAGAGAAATCTGATTGAAAATGCTTGGACACCTGCCTGGCAGATATTCTGCAGTAATCGTGATCTGATGTAGCATAAGAAAATCCCAAATTTCTTTGGATATTTTTATCATTGTCAAATTTTTTGTTCCCCCCATTTTGAGAAGATAAGACAATGCAGTCATGTTGTCGGTTTGAATATGAATCGATGCAAAATGTTTCCTTTTGTGGAACGACAAAAGGGCTAGTTTGATGGCTAGTAGTTCCAGAACATTGATATGCAAAATCTGTTCTGTCTCGGACCACATCCCTCCTGTCCTTATGCCTTGGCACACTGCTCCCCAGCCCTTCAAGGAAGCATCGGTGTGTAACAACAGTTGTGCTTGAGGTTGAACAAGAGTGCGCCCGTTGTACAATTCCAAATTTTTCACCCACCATAAAAGCTCCTCTTGAGAGTTCTGGTTCAATTGTATCTGGGTGGCGTAAGATTTTGAATTTTTTAACCCCCAAATTTGTTGCTGCTGAAGAAAACGAAATTCCAGACGGGCTGGAAGCACTGCCTGAATAGTTGAAGACAGAACTCCCAACAACTGAGTTATCTCCAAAATGGTCGCACGTTTTGCCTTGTACAGACTCAAGCACTGGTTTTGAATTTTCAAAACCTTTCCCTTTGGTAGAGTCAAACACATGGTTAGTGAGTTCACAGTCATTCCCAGGAACTCTATTTCCTGGGTTGGAATAAGAAGTGATTTTTTTAAATTCACTAGGAATCCCAGATGTTGTAGAAGATAAATCACAGTATCCCGTGCCATGAGGACCTCCTCTTTGGACCGTCCTAAAATCAACATGTCGTCTAGATATATAACTATACGTATCATCAAACGACGCAGAATGGCTATTGGAACTTTCAACAACTTTTAGCCTAGTTAACTAAGCTTTCTTCCTCGAGTTGATAAAATGAGTTTCTCTCAAACTAAAGCTTAGACGCAAACGAATGACTCAGCGGAAACCCCGAGTTTAAATTGGACAATGTGACTAATCGCTTCGGAGGCCATTTTAATTTATCTGTGGGTTGTTTACCAGGCTTGGCCACATCTTACTGTGGTAAAAACTTTATAGTTTACTAATGTTTGTTAGGGTGAGTGAAACCACTCGCTGGAATATTCGGATGAAAAGGGCTTTCCCCGACATGGACCACGTGAGCAAAAAACAATAGAATTAGCCAATCAAAAAGCGCGGCCAGATTTTGGCCGCAGAAAAATTGTTTGAGACCCAGCGTAATTTTTCCCACCTTAACTACTCCGATTTCCCGGTGGTAAGAAAAATTACGCTGGGTCTCCTGGCTAAACAACTTTGTGAAAATACGTGGGGCAGGACCCAAACCGAAACAAAGACAGAGGAATTCGTACAGGTTTCCACTCCATTCGAATCTCACAAATTTCTTGGAAAATTCGTGCAAAGGAACCATGAAGTAAGCATCCTTTAGATCTAATTTGCACATCCAATCCCCTTCTTTTAGGAGATATTTCAGTGAATGTAAACCTTCCATTTTGAAATGGTTGTAGGGTACAAATTTGTTGAGTTGTTTTAGATTTATGACTGGGTGATTTCCTCCATCTTTTTTCCCCACAAGGAAAAGATTGCTTATAAACTGTCCTGCTACAGGACTTACTTTTTTGATGGCTCCTTTTCTCAACATTTCTGTCACTTCTCCATCTACCATGTTTTTTTCTTGTTGACTCAATGTCGGGGGCCGAGGCACCCTTGTTTGAGTCGGTGCCGAAATGAATGGTATTGCGTAACCTTGGACTATTGACAACAGACTTTTGTCCTGAGTCAGTCTTCTCCAGGCTGGAAGAAAATGTTTTATACGCCCAGCCAGAGGGGCCTTTGGAATTTTTAGGCCTGAAAACAGATTTAGAATTACCGGATGAACCCGAGTGAGGTCCTCCGAGTTCACCCATTTCTCGGTTTGTGGTAGTGGCAGTGACAGATTGTTGAAACAAGGATCCTTTTCTAATACTTGAAAAGGAATTACCTTTATAGTATGGCTGTCGTGACGTGTATTCTGTTCGCCCCCCACCATTCGTCTTGAAATGGGAGGGGCCCCCTCGAAAGGGCTTTTTGTTGAACCACCTCTTTTTCGAACCTGATGATGATGAGGGTTTATCCGGAGGTGGCACGACCATACAATCTTGCTTGATATTCTTGTTCGTCTCTGTCATATGTTCTCTGTACTTTTTACCAAAAAGGTCATCGTCATGCATCTGCAGGAGTGATGCTTTGTCCTTCAAAGTTTGTGACGCTTGAGCGGTTGACACATTCGATATAGCAGTCAAAACATTCTTACGACGTTCATAGGTCAACATGTTTAAGCATTGTCCCACCATAGTTACAGACTTCTCGACTGCTGAAGCCACTTCTTCTGGATTTGGCAAGTCCGCCTCCTCACCAGAGGTACGCACAAGCTCCACCATCTGCCATACCTTGGAAAGGGGCCCCATTATGTCACCCACTTTATCTTGAATCTTCTTCAAGGTTTTATCCAGCTCATAACCTTGATGGTTTTGCCTTTTCAAGATGGTGACCAAAGTTTCGTCCAATGATTTTATGGCATCCAAGTTCGACGGTCTCGGAGCCTCAAACATAATTTGCTCCTTTAGTTCCTTGTCTGGAATGAACTGTTCAGATGCCTCGTTGGCATACTCAGCGAGTTCCTCAGGAAGGGACCACTTATGTGCATCCTCTTCCCGGGTAACTTTAAAACGTTTATACTGCTGATGCCTCTCAAGGCCATCAGTCTCCGCAAGGCCATCAGCCTTGCGTTTGCCAGTTGTTGTTTGGCTATTATCTTCCATGTTAGGTTCTTCCCTACTATCGTCAATCTGATCAACAGCAGGATCAACAACATTGGAAGAATCCATCTTGATGAAATTTATTATTCACTAGTCGGTGATGTCGGTGAAATAACTCGATTGATATGAATCTTTCGAAAATGAATTTCTCGGAGCTCCTTCCTCGATCGCGAAGAAATTGTAAAGAGGAAGGAGGTCCGGGCTCCACTAGCTGAATGTAGTTGAGCCGATTGGGTTGTAAGGATTCAGTATTAGATCGATTGAGATTTTATGAAATAAAATTGAAAATTTTGATGTATACGTGCGGAAATCCTATACACTCTCCTCCGTCCCTTATATTTGGCTTATTTAATGAGGAAATGGGCTCCGCTACGCTCCGTGCGCTGGCGCGCACTCCGCTTCTCTCCGCAAAAATAATTTAGACATTTTCAAAACAATAACAAAAGATATATACACGTAAAAGATAAATCCTTTTTTATAAGAACACTCAACTTGAAGGAAACCTTTAAATATTCTTTGCTTTGACAATTTAAAGCCTCAAAATTTTCTTAGATTGTTCTTAATTTTCTTAATTTAACGGAGAATTTCGGTACTTCTTGATATTTACAAAGCCTTAAATAGCTTTGTTGTGGCCTTAATGTTCTATAAGATAAACAATTTCTTGTTTCTGGGATATTTCGTTCACGTCAAATTTGGGTAGACTGCTAGCAGCTGGTGGTATGGCTGGAATCTTTAAAAAAGCCATCTCTTATAAAAATACACTAAAACTCAGATACTTAAAAAACATCATTTCGCTATACTTCATAACTTATTAACACATGTGTTATGTGGTGTTCGTGCTTTACCGTTCTTTTCTGTACTTTTATGTATGTGACGTCATAGTGTGTTGGTAGAATGTAAATACCTTAGGTGGATAAATTTTGGCGGGGATTTAATTTGGCGAATGATCAATTTTATAAAATTTGGCGAGGATTTAATTTGGCGAATACAAAAAATGTTTATTTTGGCGGGGATTTATTTTGGCGAATGACACAAAGAAATGAATATTTATGGTCTTGAAATGTTTTATAAAAAATAAGAATAAACGTATATATAAACACAAGATTTACCTGTAACAATCCTCTTTATACTTGTATTATAAAACTTGTTGTAAATATAAATAAAAGTTCGTTTTTGGGGGAAAAAAAACATATATTTTTTTTTTAATTAAAAAAAACGTATTTTTTTTAAATTTGGCGGGGATTTAATTTGGCGAATTGTCAGTTATCAAAATTTTGGCGGGTATTTAATTTGGCGAATTTCGCCGAAATTCGCCAAATTCGCCAAATTTAATCCTCGCCAAAATTTATCCACTTGGTATGGAGTTTAGAAAAGAGTTTTGTGTGAGACTTCCAGAGTAGCCATTGTGATTTGAGGGAAAACACGCCGTTTATGCAGTCACTTCGTAATAAATAGGGGCTGAATTTTTCACAGAATCTTTGTTTACTAAGTTTACCAGTTTTAGGTGAGTTTGTGCTACTTTAGCTTTAGTTTAATTTAGATACTTGCAGTTCTTGTTTAATCGAAGCCTCTTCTGTGAAAGTTTGACCATGAAACATCCGTGTTTTCCCTCAACTGAAAGTTGTACCACGTAACATATGGAGTTATATGTGGGACAATATTCGTGTATGGTTTTCGTCGCGTCGTTATACTTTTCGTTGTGTCGTATCTTTCTTCATGGTGTGATTTTCTTCGCAGCGTAATAGTTTTCGTCGTGGCTTATTACTCTTGTTGGTTGATCTCATGTTTCGTCGTGTCGTATGTCACTTCGTGGGGTATTTCACATTATGGCGAAATAGTTATGCTTTTTTTACACGGAATTACTAATTTCGTAAAGCTTTTACACAATATATTTCACTTTTTTTCTAGTGGATTTGGTCTTTCTACTGGGGAGAGCTAGCTATTATTTTTGTTATTTTCTTTTAATAAACGATACATTCTTAGCTATAGAGATAGGAAAATGTATGTTCTGGCGCAGTCGCTCTCGGGAAACGGGAAACGGGGGAATTCCCCATTGCTCATTTGCTGTATGATAGGGAAATTCCCCCAAATAATTAGCGCATGCGCACACGCCGATAGTGATAATGCTGACATCAACAAAAATTCGAGCATGCGCAATAAGATGCGTTAGTTTTTGACCTCGTTGAAATCGAAAAGTCTATATAATAAATAGAGGATGAACGCGCACACAGTCAAAGAATTAAAAAATATCGCAAAAGGTCGTGGACTTGTGAGATATTCCAAGCTATGCAAGGCTGAATTGGTTGCCCTGCTGGAGGAGCAACCTAGGGAGGCTATACCACCAACACTGGAGGATATGGACCTATTTGAGAGACAGGAAATGTCGAAGACCCGTCCAACTATAGGAGGTAAAATTAGGGAATGGCACAACTCGCTATTACCCCCATCCGAGATGGACCTATTTGAGAAGCAAAAACTGTCGAAAAATCGTTCGGTTGTGAGGGATAAGATGAAAGGATGGTACAACTGGTTAGTTGAGGCTGTCCCCAAACCTATAAGGGAGGGGGTCAAGAGGACCTATGCAGCCTTTAAACGTGGGGTGATGGAGCTCTATAACGGGGCGGCCGGCGCGAAGCCTACACTGCACGACGAAGTCGAACAGGAGGCCGAGGAAGACTACCTGGAAGACATCCAAAAACTATATGAGGAGCATGACTACACACCCCAGGAACATAAGCATGCTCATCATAGAACCTTCCGAAGTTTCCGCATCCCCGGCATGGAAGGGGCTGACGTTGACGGGTATATAGGGATGGTGCGACCCAACGTGAAAACCTTGGTGGAGCAGCAAGTAGTAGAGATGGGGTCGACGAAGATCCAGCTGTCACTATCGATCTTGTGGAAGAAGCCAACAAATGTGGAAGAAGCCAATGATGGGGAGTACATCGAGGTGAAGAAGGTCTTCCACAGCAATATGGCCTCGGTCTTCCAGGGTAGCGACATAGATGACATGTTGGATACGGTGTTTGCCCAAATCAAAACACATGTGGAGAATCCGGCACTACCTAAAAGTGGCTTCACGATCTCTCGCATCCTGCATCTCGATGTGGACTTCCATAAGCTACGGCTAACGAGGGGTTCATCGTACATCGAAGCACCCAAATGGATAGCCTAGAAAAAGGCCATCATCAATCCAGCGAACGAAGACGAGGAGTGCTTCAGGTGGGCCATTATAGCATCCCTGCATCATGAGGAGATTGAAAGGGATCCACAGAGAATCACCAAGCTGAGACCTTACGTAGGCCTCTACAATTGGGAGGGTATTGAGTACCCCACCAGCACCATGAGTATATACAAGTTCGAGAAGAATAACAAGGAGATTGCGGTGAACGTCATGTACGTGACGGGAAAGAGCATCAACATCCTACGCCGATCTCCCCATAACAGACGTACCAAGCAGGTGAATCTACTGCTCATTACGGATGACAAGAAGAATCACTATACAGCCGTCAAAAACCTATCACGGCTCCTAGGCAAGGAGACCTCGAAAAATACAGCAATAATGCACTTCTGCCTGAACTGCTTACAGGCCTTTCCCACAATCGAGTCGAGAGAAAAGCACCACCGATACTGCACCGATCACGAGGCTGTGAAAATCAAGATGCCATCAGAGGCCGAAAAATGGCTCTACTACAGAGATGGTCAGCAACAATTCAAGGTACCCTTTGCCATCTATGCCGACTTCGAGAGTCTGCTGGTTCCGGTAGAGGAAGCAAGGGAGATCAAGACGAAGAAGCTGAACAAACATATACCATCCGGTTGGTGCACATATAGTACCTTTGCTTATGGAGATGTTCCGGACCCTCTTACAGTGTACCGCGGCGAGGACTGTGTGTCGAGGTTCGTCAACCATCTTGAGGATGAGGTCAAACGTCTCTACGCTACCTACACACAGCAGGACATGAAGCCTCTAACGGAGGTGCTAAAAAGGGAGCACAACGAGGCTGCCGCATGCCATATTTGCATGAAGTCCTTCGATGACGACAAGAATTACAAAGTTCGGGACCATTGCCACTACACAGGACTCTACAGGGGTGCAGCCCATAACAGCTGCAACCTCAAGTACAAGATACCCAGCCACATACCCGTGATCTTCCACAACCTCTCGGGATATGATGCCCACTTGTTCATCCGAGAGCTAGGCGAAAATTATAATACGGAGGACATTGGTTGTATCGCCGAGAACACGGAGAAGTACATCAGCCTCAACGTCAAAATCAATGTACCCCTTGGGGGTATGGGATATGGCGATGGTGAGACGTATAAGACAATCGAAATCAGATTCATCGACAGCTGTCGATTCTTGGCTAAATTGGCGGGCAACCTCAACGATGAACAGTGTAAAAATCTCCATTGGTTTTTCAATGAGGATGACATGTTTCAACTCATGCGCAAAAAGGGTGTCTACCCCTACGAGTACATGGATGATTGGCAAAAATTTGAAGAGTTGGAGCTACCACCCAAGGAGGCGTTCTACAGCAAGCTGAATATGGGGGGTATCAGCGATGAGGATTATGCCTACGCGGACAGAGTATGGAATTGTATCACCCCAGAGGGGGATAAAGTCACCATGGGGGACTACCACGATGTGTACCTCAGCACAGACGTCCTGCTATTGGCAGACGTCTTCGAGACGTTTCGAGACGTTTGCTTGGACAACTACAAGCTCGACCCTGCCCACTTCTACAGCGCGTCTGGTCTGGCTTGGAAGGCTGCATTGAAATTTACGAGTATAAGGCTGGAACTTCTCACCGATCCAGACATGCTCCTCATGTTTGAAAAAGGTATCCGCGGTGGTATAGTCCAAGCTGTACACCGTTATGCAAAGGCCAATAATAGGTACATGGGAGACCAGTATAATCCGGAGGTTGAATCCTCCTACTTGCAGTACCTCGACGCCAACAACCTGTACGGATGGGCAATGAGGCAGGATCTACCCACTGACGGGTTCAAATGGGTATCGAAGGTAGAGACATTCACTGAAAAGCGCATAGGGAAGCTCGTTGAAGACAACAAGCATGGCTACATATTGGAAGTTGACATCGACTATCCAGAGAGATTACATGACATACACAATGAGTTGCCGTTCCTACCCGAACGCAAGAAGATCCACGGTGTTGAGAAGCTGGTCCCGAATTTGGAAAACAAACGTCGATATGTGGTGCATATCAGAGCCCTTCACGAGGCCATAAAACATGGCCTCGATTTGAAGAAGGTCCATAGAGTCATCCAGTTCAACCAGAAGGCATGGCTTCGAGGGTACATCGATCACAACACGGGGTTGAGAAAAAACGCGAGGAACGAGTTCGAGAAGGACTTCTACAAACTCATGAATCTCTCGGTGTTTGGCAAGACCATGGAGAATGTAAGAAACCACCACAACATCCAGTTAGTCACGAGCGAGGAGAGGTACACGAAGATCGTGATGAAGCCGAACTTCAAAGGTGTAAATCGCTTTAGCAAGCATCTCCTAGGGGTTGAAATGGGCAAGACTGAGGTGAAGATGAACAAGCCCATCTACATTGGTCAAGCTATATTGGACATGTCGAAGCAAGTTATGTATGAGTTCCACTACGACTACATGCAGCCCAAGTATGGTAGCAAACTGCGGCTCTGCTATATGGATACAGACTCGTTCGTATACCACATTCGAACCCACGACTTTTACGAGGATATCGCGAACGACGTCGAGACCCGCTTCGATACAAGTGCCTATAATCCTGACGATGGAAGGCCTCTCCCCATAGGGAAAAACAAGAAGGTCGTGGGCTTGATGAAGGACGAGCTAGGTGGTAAAATTATGACCGAGTTCATCACCCTCAGGGCCAAGGCATACGCCTACAAGAGCCTTACACCGGAGGGCGGAGATCGCAAGGCCAAGGGTGTTAAGAGATGCATCACCGCCAAATCAATCACCTTCGACGACTATCAGCGATGCCTGGAAGAGGGGGTTGATATTTACAAAACCTGGGCCACAATTCAAAATAAGGGCCATAAGGTCTATACCCAGGAAGTGAACAAACTGGCACTCAACAGGGCAGACGACAAACGTATTGTACAACATGACCAATTTACAACACTTGCCCGTGGTCATTACCGCTTGGCGTCTACAGGGAAATAAAATGGATATATGCCTACTAATCGCCATAGTCCTACCGTATGCCCTGATCGCCTACCTACTTTTTCGAGACCGACTACTACTAATAAAGATGTCGGAGCTTGCACAAGTATTCGACACAGCCTCTGCAGAATACGAACATGTCGAGAAACCCATCGACAGAGTCGCAGACTGCGCTAGCAAACGTAGTACCCTGAAGGAGGCCCTACGCAAAGGCAAGGGACAATTGCTGCCCAAAAATGCACGGAAGGGTTTATCGACAAGGCTCCCGAGGAGGCCATCGACAAGGTCTATACAGAGTATGTACAGCGGGAAGTCCATGAAAAGGGGGAGAAGACAGCTAGGGCGTTGTCCTCGCACGTAATCAGTCTATACACCAAGGCCGTGGGCAGCGTAATTCAGCTCGACAGCGCAGAGGGTCTGAGAGCGGACATTGAAGAGGACCCGATCATCAAGGACAGTATGGCAGACTTGGGTATCCTCGTGTATATGGTCTTTGGGAAGTTTATGGCACCGCTGTTAGTAGCTACTCACACTGTTAACCACTGCCAACTCACCGCGACCAAGGTGTGTGAAGAGCAGGAGGGGGAGGAGGCTAAGGAGGAAGAGTCGTAGAGATCTACATTTAAATATCTTATGGCTCTTGAGGGTCATAAGATAAATGAGCGAGGAACCCAATCAACCAATTATCAAGAAGAACGAGGGTCGTGTTGCTGCTGGCAAGAGACTTGCCGAATGGAACCGCAATAACAAGGCCAACTTGCAGAAGAACGTGGGCAAAAGTACTTCCCAAGAGGGTCAGGAACCTGCGACAGGTCCTCACAAGCCCCCCGGCGCAGGCTATCTCTATAGCGCAGGCGGTCTCGCTGTCATACTCACCTGTGTAGGAGTTGGGTTCTATATTTTCCATAAACAGCCGGCTCGCCAGCCTGACGAAATCCCAGAGCCATCGCCTAGCAGCTCCAAGCAAAAACAAAAGCAAACGCGACAGCCTGATATCGACATTTTCAAGATGTCTTAGCCCCCCTAATAAATGACAACCATCGTTACACCGAAAGAGAAGGAGATAATCGATATGCTCTATGAGACTGTCGTGGACCTTGGGTTCACGTTTGCATACGCGATGGCGGGGAAGAAGTTTCTAGGCATCACGAGCCCCAGCACCAAGATGGACACGAGCGACGCCCTCAAGATGGTAGCTTACTTCTCCGCGGGAAGAGCCTCAAGAGAGATGGTCGTTCAAAAAGGGTGGATCCCTGCATCTATCGTACCAAAGCCAAAATAAGTGGAGGGGGTCCGACATATTAGGTTTCAGAGGGGTGCCGGTAGTACCGGCGCCACGCATTACCCTGGGTGGTGGGGTTCTAAACCCCACCAGGGAGCATCGAAACAATCATGATGCATTCGTCACCTGCTAACGTGCAAGGTTCTATCTGCTACCGGCAGATAGAATAAATGGTTCTTGACATAGTGAAAGAGCCCTGCACTAGTATTTTCACAGGGCCCACCTCGTGTGGCAAAACTCAGTGTGTATTGAACCTCCTGGAGAAGGAGTACAGACACCACTTCAACAATATCATCATTCTCTGTCCTACCCTACGCTGGAACAGCACCTACTTGGAAAGATCCTGGCTCTGGAGAGATGACTATATCTTCCTGATAGACCCTGGTGATCAGCTCTTCTATTGGATCGAGCAACTATCAAAGCTCCTAGCGGGCGAAGAGACGTTGTTCATCATTGATGACATGATTGCGGACGAGAACCTTGACAAAAAGCGACAACCCCTGCTCGAGCTCACCATCAGTGGTCGCCACAAACGTCACAGTTTATGGCTACCCACGCAGTCGTATACGGTCATCCCCAAGAACCTCCGCAGGCAGATGAAACAGCTCTTCATGTGGTACCCTCATATCCGATCGGACATGAAGATGATAGACGAAGAAACGAACATGATCAACGATTGGGAGACTATCAAAGCTGAGTTGAAAAAGGGCAAGCATTCTTGCTTGTACGTGAGGCTGGAGCATCCTCGAACCTGGAAGATCCTCGATTAAGCTTGATATATCAGTGGGGTGTGGCTGTGTATGTAGTACGTACACCCAGCCGGGTCAAAATAGCCATGATATCTTCGTCACGCTTGGGGGTGCTCTGGCGACTATTACAAGAACCATTTCAGCCTTCGCTCACAAGTTCGGCTATGCTGTGCGCATCGCCTGCGGCTCCACAGGAGTACTGACGGAACCAGGTCTTTATATCTTCCTCCTGAATTTTGTATAGATTCGTCCATACAAAAGATTTTCGGATTCCAAAAATATTACAAGTCAAAAATGTCTTCACAGCTTTCCCTTGAATTTAACAATAGCAAACTATATACCGTGACTATCAACGGTCGCACCTGGACCCGTGCCAAGGAAGTAGTACATGGTGCGCTGGGGTACAAAAAAGACACGTCCGATACCATCCGCAAGCACTGCAGTCTGGAAAATCACGCTCACAAGTGTCAACTCACTGGTTCCCCCGCTGCGGGGGAACCAGTAAACTGGCCATCCAACTCTCAAAAGTACGACCTCTACATCAATGAGGAGGGTATGTACGAGTTGGTTTTTGGAAGCCAGCAACCCAGGGCAAGAAGGTTTAGGAAATACTGCTGCAACACGATGTTTCCAAAAATCCGTGATCAGCTACATCGCCAAGCCCTTGAGGATAGGGATATTGCCCTGGCATTCCTTAATGATGAGGTTGAAGACAGGGATTACCAGCTCATGATACTCGGGGATGACCTAGAAGACAGGGATCGACAACTTGAGGAACTCGAGGATGACCTCCAGGAGAGGGACGCTGAAATTGAGAAGCTGCGACAACGTGCCGTACCCCATCTCAACGATCCTGGAAAAGACAATAGTATGGCTGTTATCCGGAAGAACACCGATGATCCCTGGCCCTACCTTGCCATCTGTGGTCAACAGGGGTATGTAGCCCAAGAGATTAGGAACAAACTTGTTGATTACCCCAAGGGTGAGATTGTGGTACTGGCAGAGACCCCGAATTCTATAGTTCACTACAATTGGCTTCGAGAACGTGGGTGTATTGAAGTAAATCCTGAGCGTGTGAGACATTTCAGGCTAGGCGAACACTACACGCATGAACGTCTCCTGGCACTCGCGGAATGAGTGGGAACCGGTAGGTAACGCTTTTGTAGCCTGATAGAGCCACAAAAACATCTAGCACTCTTTGACATGCTCCGGAGGTACTTCAACATCCTCCGGGATCAGCATGAGCTCCTCCGAGACGAAGCTTCGATCAGGTGCTTTTGCTTCTGCAGTAGCAGTAGCTCCTGGAACTGTGCTCCCGGAACTGCGATACTCCTATGGAGCCGCTAGGCGATCCGCGTTGCTGCTAGGCGATCCATCCGCCAGATAGTACAGCAGACGGGTGCCAGCCACGATATGATCGAGTCTATACGTTTTCTTACTCCACCATGCGTCATTGGCACGTCGTCTTTGATCACCGTGTTCTTCCCCCGGTTGTAGCAGATACAAGTAAAGACCATCCTCAGGTAACGGCTTTTCCTTCGGATACTCCTGTGGAGCCGCTAGGCGATCTGGGGGATGCCCACTTTTACGAGCGGGACATCATCCATCTTGATGGCCTTCGAAGGTTTCATATCGATCATGGCAGTCTTGGTATTGTTCAAACTTTTCACGATAGTGTACAAGTGCTTGACCCATGTGGTACTTTGCTCATCAGAGACCAGCTCTTGCGCATCTTGAGGTTTGAACAGTCTCTGCGTAAGCACCTTGTTGTAGGATTCGACAAACGCCGTAAAAGTGTGGTGGTACTTGGTGGTTGCCCGCTTAATCTCGACGCCCTTGCCCTCTAGGAGTTTCGTAACGTCAGACTTGAACTCACTACCATTGTTGCACTGGAAGGTCTTGGGGTATCGGAGACCACCGGGCTTCGCGTAAATGTCCTTGATCATAGCAGCGACTTCGCTGGCTTTTTTGGTGCGTAGGGGCCTGGCTACCTTGTAGCGCGAGGCTACATCAATGCCCGTCAAAATGTATTTGTAGGTGCTACCATAGAGTTTGTCGTGGGGCATGTAGAGCAAGTCAAACTGATGCATTTCATTGCGCTTTGTAATGGTGAAATGAGGGTAGTTGATGCGCTTGGGTCCTCGAATATGTCGGAGCCAGAGCAGTTGACGAGTCAGGCAATGAATCACCCTCTTTTTGGGGAGACTACTCTCCTTCGCGAGTAATTTGATGGCTTTCCGTCCAGTCCAGAGATGTTCCGGAGTGTAGTAAATTTGGCTTAGCCTTTCAGCTTCTTCCTTGGCAACTAGTGATTTTGACATGTTTTTATTATACATGTCAAAAACGTTTTACATATACCTGTATACCACAAAGCCGAGGAGAGTCAGGGATCCTACGATGAACGTCAGCTCACCGTCTTGTTGTTGCTTGGAAGGTGTGTAAAAATTCTTTAGTTGTGGGGCCTTCTCCTCGGAGGCAATGTAGTACTGGTATAGATCGTCATCGAGCTCCTTCAAGCTCTCCCCCGCTTGTCTTTTTACTTCTCGTTGTTTACCGAACCAATCCAATTTAGCCTGCCTATCTCTGATCCATTGAGCCTGCGCAGTATTGAGCTTTTCTACCGCTTCATCATGTCGTTTCCTTTCGGCCTCCCCATGCCCCGAGAGTTTACTGAATAGGTAATTTGAGCCGCTGAATGCCAGTGCATTGATTAGTGCACCCCCAGCCATTATCGCGAGTGTTGCCATTTATTGTTTGAACTTCTTGCATTCTTTGCACCTGGATTTTCTTTTTTGATGTTTGCAGATTTGACTACCCTTGCACTCCTTGCAATAGGCCCTCCGCCTATCATGAGGGCAGATTTAACTGCCCTTGCACTCCTTGCACTTGCCCCTCTGCCTTTCATGTTTGCAGATTTGACTACCCTTGCACTCCTTGCAATAGGCCCTCAGCCTATCATGAGGGCAGAATTGACTGCCCTTGCACTCCTTGCACTGGGCCTTCTGCCTTTCATGTTTGCAGATTTGACTGCCCTTGCACTCCTTGCAATAGCCCCTCAGCCTTTCATGTGCGCAGAATTGACTGCCCTTGCACTCCTTGCACTGGGGCCTCTGCCTATCATGAGGGCAGATTTGACTGCCCTTGTACTCCTTGCACTGGGGCCTCTGCCTATCATGAGGGCAGATTTGACTGCCCTTGCACTCCTTGCACTTGGCCCTCTGCCTTTCATGTTTGCAGATTTGACTGCCCTTGCACTCTTTGCACTGTGGTTTTCGCCTATCATGAGGGCACTTTGTAAGCTCACGTGTCTTGGCAACATCTAGACATTTGATGCACAATTTTGTTTGTTTACCATTTTTCATCACCTTGAATGCATCTGGTGAAAGGCTCTTTTTACATTTTGAACAGCTCTTGTTTTCCATATTATTTTGTATTTATCCCATGGGGTAAATACAAAATTGTGGTCACTACCATTTACTTTCAGTACTCCACTCCGTGAAAGCGCCCATCCAAAATGTTCAGCTGCGCGTCTTGCAGCAAGTACACGTAACAGCGTATGTCGCCGCTCCCGTCGGCTTTCTTGGTCATGTGGAGGGTTATACCGTCACTGAGTCTCTGTAGGGGTCTCCCAGAACCGTGAAGGGTATTATCTGGGGACGACCTAAAGTCGATGAAGAGCGCGTATCTCTCAGTCATGAACTGCCCGATCGTGACCTCAGAGTCATGGCTACCAAACAATTCAAAGACTTGTTCAAGATGGACCTTTGGTAGCATGGCGTGGCTGTATAGCTCGTTTGGCTCACCTTCGACAGTGATCGAGATTTTTTCGATCTTCGGGTTGTAAAATGTCTCGTTGACGCCCGAGTAGGCCTTAACCTTCGCGGGGTCAACGAATAGTAGTAGCACTCCCTTGAGACTCTTGGCGGGTGTATCGATCTGGAGTTATAGCTGGAATCAGACTTTTTAATAGTGACCACCTTGCTTCTCAGGATCCTTTCATAGGGTAGCGCTAGCCTCGAATATCGTGACATCATAGCACTGCTAAGCCCCTCGTGGTGCACTTTGTCAAACTCTAGAGCAATGTTGGTAATCTTGTACTGGGCGTCGGCTGGTTTGGCTGCTGTAGACCCTGATGCAGATGTACCTCCATCTTTGATGACATCACCATAAGGGCTGAAATGCAGGACGAATTGTAGCCTGTCGTGGAGTCCTCCCTGGTAGAAGGGTAGGTCTCTCGTCAACTCGAACATCTTGCCTAATGGGATACAGAAAGTGTTGCCATACGCCGCCACGATCGTTTTTTCCTCATCTGTCCCAACGTGGTCCGTTGCTTTTACCTGGAGGGCTCTGATGGTACCATCGTTGGGATTGATGCCTTCCAGAATGAGGTTGTTTTCACGATCGAACCACAAGTCCCGGTACACTGCCAGGGTATTGTAGTCGCTGATATTCTGCACCTCGTTGCCGTTCAAGGTGATACGCAAATTCTGCACCAGGGCCTTGCCAATGTTGCTGACAATGGTTCTTCTCGTGTTCGTGCCCTCAAGCTCCAGGTTGAAAAGGAGTTTGAAAGAGCCTGGGAAAATTACGTCGTCCCGCCCCATATTTGGTACATCCACGTACAAGTCTTCATTTTGATTGATCGTACTAGGGATGTGGGAGACTTTAACACGCTGCTTCTTCCCTTTCATCCCCAGCATGGTCTTGACTTCTGTGTAGGGATCAAGTTTAGTTCTGTACATAGTTTATTAGTAGGGTCTTGCGGGTTGAATAAAATGGCTGAAAATCCAGGATATGAATTAGACGACCGTACGTCAGAGGGAAACAATCCAGACGACGCGGAGCAGGGGAGTACTTTCACTACACCGGGACCCTCAGCACAACTTCCAGCAACCACGGGGCCTTCAACCCAGGGAGAACAACAAGGTGCTACAGAGTCCAACCTTCCGGAGCAGAGGAAAGAGCTACTAAAATCAGAGATCGACGCTTTCTATAAACACCTTGGTGAGGAGCTGGGGCAGCCAAGCGCGATACATTACGATGCTTTCGAGATGAAGGAGGGGGTCAGCTGGTTGTTAAAGAGATAGTGAAAGGGGGTATAACCTTCGGGGAAATAGTGCTTACGAATCAGGATGGTACATTAAAAGCCTTTAACACGATACGAAAGTTGTTAGGCAAAGGACGTCTGCGGGCCATAGGTTTTGACGATTATATTACACCTATCACGGCAGAGGCCGGGAGGCTCGTGGGCAACATAGATCGTATCGAGGTAAATGCGGACACTGTCGAGATGGAGCCACTGCTCGGGAACGTGCTCGACGAGACGGAGAGCTTCATTGAAGATACTTCGTTTGGAGGACCCGAGATCTTCACGGATCGCGAGAGAAGGGGACTCGACAGCGGGGTTCGAACGATCCGGGGTCAGCTGAGGATGCTGAACAGCAAGATACTCGTGAGAGATAGTCAGATTGAAAGAGTACAAAAAAAGGTGGAGAGGCTCGAGAGAAAGAAGAAGACGCCTGGAATAACCAAGGAACAGATAAAGATTGAGGAAGGGAATATAGCCTTGGCTTGGGAAGAGTTAAAGAAACTGCGGAATGAGAAGAAAGCCATACGAGAGCAACACGGTATAATGTCCTCCGTGATTCAGAGCCAACTGAAGCACATCAAAGATACTCTGATGAAGATCGCTGGGGATGACACATCACTGCTGGAAAAGCTCAAGATCTTGTTCAAGGAACAAGACTTGACTATCGCGAGCATCGTTTCCGCCGTTGGCTTGCTCGTATCAACCATCGTGCTCGCTGTTACTGGTGGAGGTGCAGGTGCCGCGGGAGGTGCCGCTGGGGGTAAGGGTTTTGTACAAAAGCAGCTCGAAAGACTCAGAAAGTTCCTCAAATACCTAGCAGGTAAGGCAGGTGCGGCGCTGCCAGGGATTATTGGCAGCGTTGTCTCGTTCTTCTTTAGAGTTGCGGCGAGAGTTGTCGAATACGTAGCCAAGCACTTGTACATGGCCATCGCTGCCGCCGTTGCTTTCGTTGTGGCATACGTTGGGGGTAGGGGAGCAACGCGGAACATAGTTAGTTCCAAAGACTCGTAGATCGTGAAGGACTACTCCTGTGGAGTCGCCAGGCGATCTAGTATGTTATCAACACACTAGAACGTTGCGATTATTTTTTAAGCCAAATATAGCAAAGGATTAGGCCTACCCCTGTTGCAACCAAGACAGCTCTGTTGTCCTCATGCTGATTTTTCCCGCCTCCTTGGAGGTCGGTGGGGCCCTTCCGCTGGGCCCCTTGCATACTCGAGGTGGTTGGTTTCAAACCAACCCTTATTTCTCGCCTTGGGGGTTCCCTCTGTTCAGGTTTATCTACCGCATGTTTGACGACCTGCTCGAGATGCCCAGAACCCAGCATGCCATGCTGGGTAGGCTTGATAGCTGCCGCATGCTGGATAGCTCGCTCTGTAGGCTTGTTATTCACATCAACACGTACCCTCACATTTACATTGGCAGGTGCTATGAGGATGTTGTTGTTATACCCCACAATTTTACCAATACGCAATTCAAGGTCCGAGGGCAGCTTGTATACGCTGGGCATGACGGCAAAATTCACCGGTGTTCGAGCATATTGCAACACCTTCTGGAATTCCGTGATGTCATGTCCTACGTTCTCTTGGCGCTTTACCATGGCTTCAAATTTTTGCATCAATATTTGCCTTGCCGTGTAGTTGTCTGCGCCCGAGCCGAGTAGGGGTGCCTTTGCAACTGCTTGGGATCCAAGCAACAAGATCACGTAGACGCCAATACTTTCGCTTAGCTTGGTCAGGCCCTCTGATGTCAAGCCCTGACTTGTTGGGGTGATGAATTTGGCCCAATCACCCTCAACTTGGGGCCACCATCTACCGTTGGTGAGTGACGCCGATACCGACTTGGTCTTGTAGAGACTATTAGGGTCAGCGCCATATTCACGACATACTTGCGCATACCCAAATGTGGAGTAGGGGTTTTTATAGCGTGAGAACCCATCGTTGAAAGACATGGGTACCTTCATCCTTGCTAGGATGCGTCGCATGTGATAGTACACATGAAATTTGAAGATGGTATTGACAAGCGGTACCGAGCCTGTTAGGTGTTTAGCAGAGATGCCCAAGGCAGTGCTCGCGCAATGGGTTGCGAAGTTCACTTGGATGTTCCAGTAGTCGAGGGCTTGACCTTTCGTCCAGCCTTGTATGACAGGGTCGTTCAAGTACGTACTTGTCACCTTGATGGGGTATTTGGTGAACTCAGGGAAAGAGATAGGGATATGTGAGTCAGTAGAGACGTACAGGTCTTGGTGCTCCAAGTTGGTTACACCCAGTGGCCATTCACCCCTGTTGGATGCATACTTTGCTTTCGGGTTGTAGGAGTAAATGTTCATCTTTTCTTGTTAGAGAAAGATGAGACAACTATACATCACCGATATATATAACCCTACGATATTCGAAGACCATCTAGGGCAGGATACAAGGATCGCTCTAAAGTCGATCAGTATTCGACCTACGTGGTCAAACATCCACACCAAGAGCGAGATCAACATCCATAAGTCGGGCAGCAATCTGAATATAGGGCCATTGGAAGTCCTCATCTCTATTGAGCCAGGTTTATATCGAATCGAGGATCTCGCGGCTATTGTCAACAACCAAGCAGGGGACAGGATGAAGCTATTCGTACTCACGAACGGACGCTGCAGGCTTAGAGTTAACAAGGGGTACGCTGTGATAATAGGTCAGCCACTGCAGGACATTATGGGGCGGGCCTTTGATAATAAGGTAAAGTTTACAGCGGGCGACCATGACAGCTTCTACAAAACTGATGCTCACCATCGGCTGAGACTCGTTTGCCCTCAGTTGGATGAAGGCGACTGCCTGCTAGATGGAAGCAAATCTAAGATTCTCGCCTTGCTTCCCACCAAGGAGTTAAATGCTTGGGGGGACATGATAACCTGGAGTTTTGACACTCCAATCTACCTTCCTTTGAAGGGCTCCACAGATCAACTGGAATTCATGCTGACGGACGAGCTTAATCACGATAATAATGTAGCCTTCGTAACGATGCATCTTCTTATAGAATAAATGAATGATGTAACCAAGCTTTATCCGAGTTTACCGAGCGCTCCCGAGGGGGAGCCCGATGAAAGCCAAGTGTACAGACTCCAGAAAATCGAGGAGGTAGAGCAGTACCTCCGCAATGAATCAAAGGAGCGGGATAAACTCGCTAAAAACTTCAAGATGCATGGTACGTGGGTTAGATTCACTGACCATGGGCTATTAGCTATAAGTTTCATCACCTCAGGTGTTGGTATTGGTAGCATCTTGTCAGGAATTGGGGTACCGCTGGCTGTAGCGATGGGTGGTATCACGATCGCTGTAGGATTAGGACAAGCCGGTCTGCGGAATGCCGGCAAGAGGCTGGATGTCAAGTCAAAGAAGCACGAGAGCATCAGGCTACTCGCGGAGACCAAATTGAATAGTGTTGTCGATCTAATCAGCAAAGCTGTTGAGAATGGGGTGATCAGCGACTATGAGTTCAGCTTGATCATGCAGGAGAAGCAGAAATACATGCTGCTGAAGGAGCAAGTCCGTCAACGCACGAAACAAGCCGTGAATGCCATTAATGATCGGGAGAGACAGCAGCTTGTCGCAAAGGGGCGTGAAGAAGCCAAGGATGAACTGTTAAAAAAACTTCAATCTGCACAGTATGTAAGTTCTACTTAGAGGAGCCGCCTAAATACACAGTCTAATATGTTGACCAACATATTAGATCATCTACACCTCGAGCAATTCTCCAGTGTCTTGATCGATGACAAGCCCGCAGTCATGCACAACACGTCTCTGTCTTTCAGCGAGCGAGCTCGAGTATTGCTCGAGATTTTTCTGCCACGCGTGAAGGGTGCATGGTTTACAATAGGGACCGTCTGTTTGCGTTGAGGCGTCCTTGTACTTGACCTTGCGGATCATTTCCATAAGAGGGGCCTTGTTGAGAGTGGAATACCCCTTTAGGCCCAGTGATTGTGCTTCTTTCAAGAGTTTTGTAACCTTCATGTTTGTTTGTATGGATGTTTCACCAACCATACAAAGCTTTGCGCCTTTACAAGACAGTGAAACCCTCGTCTTCGTCATCATCTTCTGAGTCACTATATAAGCAGCAGTAAACTCGTCAACCTTTTTATATTTGCACTCTTCCAAGTAGGTCTGCATGTAATAATTACAACCCTGCCTGTAGATACTCGCCAGTTTGATGATGGCCTTGCATGTACAGCCATCCTGCGGTACCTTCTTCTTGTGAGAGTTGGTTCTAACTTTACCATCCCCCGTCTTGAGCTTAGTGCTCAGGTATCGATCTTTTTTTACGCTAGTGCTGGTTAACGGATGTCCTCCCAAGTAAGCCGCTTTGTTCAGGATTTTATCGTAGTTTTCTAACCACTCGGGGTGTTCACCAAGATCGAAAGACATCGTGAGTGCGGAGTCTTCGGAGTAGCATGATACACCCCTGGAATAGACCTTTTCAGGGATCTTAAGCAGTAGCGTTGCCTGGTTGCCGTTTGTAGCCTGATAACCAATAACGAATCGTTCATCCTTGCCTTTGTTTGCTGGAATGGGTTCGCTCAACACGAGGTTTTCAATATTTAGCGGAGCTGCATTGTTGTAAAAGTCCATTGATTTAACAGTTTGTTCACCGAATTTCATCATCCTTTATATTTGGATGCTGAAATCTCAACTAGGATTTCTCTAAGTGGTCACAGTGCAAGGACAACTGCCGCCATTGTAAGTGATGTACTCTTGATAGCAGTACCAACAAAGCAGCTTGGATCTTATAAGAAGTCTGCGTCCGCAGTGACATCTGTCGTACTCGTCGAGTACTCGATCACAGTCATCGCAGTGTTCCTTCATCATTTATTTGACATGCTCCGCCATTCAAGTCTCCCGCGACCCACTCCACAATATCTCGAGATCCTTCTTTTCCTCTTCCGTAAAGCACCAGTCTATAACCCTGTCGGGATGCCACGTTATTGGGCCTAGCTCATCCCTAATACTGGCCTTCTCCCTTTTTCTCGAGCGATAGGCTTCGAGCAGCCAGGGATCAGTGCTACGGTTACACATGTCCAGGGTCACGAACCAATCGGGAACAAACTCGAGCAGCCAGGGATACTTTTCAATAGCCCCGGTACACATTTCCTGGGTCTTGAAATGATCCGGAACATCCCCGAGCATCCATGACCTCCGTTCAACCGCCCCATTGCACATTTCCTGGGTCTTGAAATGATCCGGAACATCCCCGAGCAGCCATGACCTCCGTTCAACCGCCTTGTTACACATTTCCCGAGTTTTGAAATGATCCGGAACATCCCCGAGCAGCCATGACCTCCGTTCAACCGCCTTGTTACACATTTCCCGAGTCTTGAAATGATCCGGAACATCCCCGAGCAGCCATGACCTCCGCTCAACCGCCTTGTTACACATTTCCCGAGTCTTGAAATGATCCGGAACATCCCTGAGCATCCATGACCTCCGTTCAACCGCCCCATTGCACATTTCCTGGGTCTTGAAATGGTCAGGGACATCGATGATCAGCCATGACCTCCGTCCAACCGCCCCATTGCACATTTCCTGGGTCTTGAAATGATCCGGAACATCCCCGAGCATCCATGACCTCCGTTCAACCGCCCCATTGCACATTTCCTGGGTCTTGAAATGGTCAGGGACATATCGCAGCCGCTGGGCTCCTCTTGAACTGTCCTGGTGTACATTTCCTGGGTCTTGACCTGGTCTTCTGGTGCCGACACGGTGTGGTATAGTTTGATAATGGCGTTCCAGAAGTAGTCCATCTTTATTATGGGTAGCTTTCAAATAGCGCGGTCGAGCTTTGAGTAAGGGACTTACCTTACTCAACTGCGCATGCTCGAATTTTTGTTGATGTCAGCATTATCACTATCGGCGTGTGCGCATGCGCTAATTATTTGGGGGAATTTCCCTATCATACAGCAAATGAGTAATGCGGAATTCCCCCGTTTCCCGTTTCCCGAGAGCGACTGCGCCAGAACATACATTTTCCTATCTCTGCTATAGATTTAGCTAGCTATACATTTTTAGCATGCTACACTGTATAATCTATTATCTATTTTGTAGTTTAAATGGATTCTGATTAAAATATCAAAAATCAAGTAAACTAATACATAAACATAAATTATTACATAAAACTCTTACACAATTACATAATTTCTTCGTAATCACAAATGTAAAACTAACTTGAAAATAAAATATAATTTTTAGCACTAAACAAAAGGTTTTGTTTATTTTACCGCACTTTATTCATGTGACTTGGATTTCTTGTAAGCGCTACACGAATTAAGTAATTTCGTGTTAAAAACGCATAAAAATTTTTCGCTACGAAGTAAAATACGCCGCAAAGTGAAATACGTCGCGACGAACACAAATACGACTCGACGAAACGTAAAACCACCTCACAAAGAGCGGAGATGGTGTAGTGGTAGCGCATTCAACTTGTAATCATAAGGTTTCAGGTTCGAGTCCCCACTCCGGCGCACTTTAAATGCAGTGTTGTCAGCCCATTTGGTGCCATCTACGGACCGCTAACCGGCTTGTGTGGCAGGCAAGCAAGTTAGAGCAATGCTATACGTATCTCTGGCGGTAATGTAACATAGTTACAGTCGGAGGGGAGGAAGAGCCAACCGTTAGGATGGAATCCCCAAGGACGTTGAAATTTCCCGTTACTTACTTACTTACTTACTTACTTACTTACTAACTTACTTACTCAATTTCTATATATGGTCCCTCGTGTTCATTCCTTGAGAGTTGAGCAGGGGGTTTGCGCGAATGTAATGGAGGACTCATTTATGGTACAGAATGACAAGAAGAACGTCTTTTCGAGTCAGAAAGCAATTTTTAATCATGATTGGTTATTTTGTTGAAGTAATTCTTACTTGAAGGCTACTTAATGAACATGAGGTACAAACGCTATTTTGTGCAATACATTACCGTAGATGCTAAAATGCTGATTTCCCACGACTTGTTAGTGAATTCCCTTGAATTTTTGCACCATTACACTCAATTCCACCCAAGACACAAAATATAACTTACAAAAATCTTTTTTTTTTTCGCGCCTGAATGCCGAGTCACAAACATGTCCCATTACTCTATCAGCATGACCAAATTGGAGTCGTTTTTCATATCGAAACTGCTCATACTATGAAAAGAAAAACTTGCATGATAGGGGAATAAAAATGCTTTTGTTTTAAAGTAACACAAGTGGGTGACATCTCCTCAAAATTTTAGGAATAAATAATGCCGCCTTCATAGCGTAATTTGCAATAGTTTTGGGTGTATTTTTTTGCAATAAAACGAGAGTAAGGGAGCAAATGAAAAACTTTATTGGTGCGCATGCGAAATTCTTTCAGAAAAAAATTGGAATTGATATGGATAGATTTTTTTGGGAGGAACATAATTATGTCAGTCATATAACATTAATCACGCGGGGTAACACTTTAATTGTGAATTTTAATCTGGGGAATAGGTAGCGCATGAGGGACAGTGCGCCATTTACTCACTGAACATGCGGGACATATTATTAGGATATATTTTTTGTGTTTCTGTTTTAGGATCGGAATTTATTTTAAACCGATGTTTTGGGACATAAATAAGGTACACAAAAATAATTTATTTAAAACAAAAATTAATTTGTATTGATGCATAATACGTAGAATTCTTCTTAAGTTAACTCAGCACATGAGGGACAATTCATGGATATTTTTCAAGATGTTAAAATGTTATATCACGCCGTCATTGGGCAAATTTACTTTACAGAGTAGGAAAATTGAACTTTTAACTACCATAAATAAAATTTTCGTCATTGCTCACCCCTGTTGACATTTTCACCTGTGAATGGTTCTTCACGATTGGACATCCGAGCATGAAAGGCGGAATTTAATCAGTACGTATAATGATGAAATTTTGAAGGTACTAAATTGTAAATTGGTTGCATATTGCTGGACAGCGAACATGATTATATCACGATCGCAAAAACTGCAAAGCACAAACGCAAACCCACTAATAATCTCAAGTTTTAAGCATAACGCTAGAAAAAATGATCCCATAAAGTTTAAATTTTATACTTGACTTAAAGACGCATATCAGGGCGTCTGTTGTTGAGGTTTTATTTGATGCCGTTTATTTCAAGATTAACATTTTGTTTTTTTACTAATAATTACAGCAAATTTCAGCTCCGTTGCTGCTAAATTCATTAAATTGGTTATTCAATAAAGAATGTGTATGAACGTCCCATTTTATTAGGATTGTTTATTGACAGGGAAGATTTTCCAAATTTAATTTTGAAGAAGGGAAACATTATTCTGATGGGCGTTTACTCAAACCGTTACGTTATCATATGCGAGCGATCATCTTTGAGACATTCCTTTCAAGATATGGCTCAATTGCAAATAACGTAATTCTAAATAAGTTTCTTTTATATTCGAATTATTTACGCTCCATAAGTAAAAATCGCAGAAGGAGGTCAAATTATAGTGCATATCCTTATTGCGTTTTTTTTCTTTCGATTAGGTATAAAATAGAATAACAACGAAAGTATAAACAAGAAAAGAAGAATTAGCAATGCCGCAATTAAAACTCATCTCTATAATAATAGCCGTATTCTGTTCAAAATGGTTGCGCGCAGCATTTTTCGAAAAATTATCGCGGGGCCCGATTTTTACGGTCCTCCGTTTTTCGGTTGGACGCAGCATAATTTCGGAATAATTTCGGAATCACGCCAGAACCGGATAAACAACGGAAACATGCTACGGAGGCCATTTTAGTTTGGAGGTGATGTTGTCCGGTTCGTAAGTCTCCTTTTGACCTTTTTCTCTTCTAAATACTTTGCATCTATAGGAATATTTATTTTGATGTTTTTACATGTTAAGATTAACATATCGTCACGTTTTCTAGCAATGTATAAATCTTAAACAAACCAATTTTCAGATTTTAGCTAGGAACATACATTTCCGGGCAGCATTCTGCTAGCTGGAAGCTATAGCTAGCTAGCTATAGCTAGCCTTATTTATTCCCATTCTTTTGATGTTTTTATTCAGTTTGGCATATCAATATTTATTTTTATGCTTCGGTTGTGGCTAGCTCTTTATAGCTATTTCTGGCTAAAAAGTGAAAGTAGCCAAATGCAGTTTTTAGCTAGCTACAACAAAATTCTTATGCTAAATGCAGTTAGGTAGCTACACCTTTTATTACTATCATGAAAACTTATTCTGCAAAATTAAATGGCGGAGTGATATTTTTAACTGGACGGGGTAACGACAAGCTGTTTTCTGTGTTTTTATTTAAACCGAAGTTGCGATAAATTTTTTTTGGAAAATGGTATTATGCCTATATGCCCGTTCAACTCTGTTCAATTCTGTTTAACTGTACTAACCGCTCAGCCATGTGTTAACAATGGACTGTTACTTGTGTTTTTATTTAAACAGAGGCTGCAATGAGGTGTTTTACAAAAGGGTATTATCCCTACCCGCATGTGCAACTCCGTTTAACTGTACTTAGCGCTAAGCCTGGTGTCACGATTAATCTTTTAAATTTCACAAAATTTTATTCCGCAAAATAAAATAATAGTGACCGGTTGTTTTTGCTATGACGGGGTAACAACGGTTTTTAAACTCTGTTTTTATTTCAGCTATCGTTGCGGGAAAGTTATTTTTTGAAAAATATGTTACAGTCGCAACACACTATAATGGTGTATGCGCTTCACTTGATTTGCGACATCTGTGTATCTGTACTAAAGCGATCCATCTGATCGTGTGGCACAGTTTACAACTCTTATTATTATATACCTGTCAACTCATTTTATATACAATAAATCTAAATGTTCCGTACAACCGTGCAACAACTGACGCGATATTCCACGCTTGTTTTGGTATTTTCAATTTGCAATGCAATGACTTCTGTAAAATGCAATGACTTCCGTAAACAAAAACGAAATCGAGATATCGTTACTCTCTTTCATGCCTTCTATTTGGTAAAAATGCAATAGAAAAATAAAAAATGTCTCACAAAAAAAGAGATGTTAGGTATATAATAAAGCATATATTGCATGCCTGTTCGTCGAATATCAGATTTGTCCACTCTTGGTGAGGCAATATTCCACTCGGCTGGGCCTCGTGGAATATTGCTCACCTCGAGTGGATAAATCTTGATATTCAACGAACGGTCCTGCAATATCTGCTTATTGTTCAACGCCGGGTCACACCTTAACTTGTGGCTTACGCCGGCGTTTCGACGCCGGGTTTCCCGGCTAGTCTCTTTAATAATAGCCGTATTCCGTCTGTCTGTTTCTGCGCGAGAAAAACGTCGTGTTGCGGAAACACGAAGTGCGATATATAAAGGACGGGCGACCCCGTGGATTTTTCCACGGGTTTACGACTAGTCTCTATTATAATAGCCGTGTACGTCTGTCCGTCACGCAAAATAGCTACTAATATTCCTTTGATCTCTCCGCGATTTTTAAAAACCAGGGGTTGTTTAATCGAAAATCTTATTATTGATTAAAATATATTCGAGAAATTAATTTATTTTCTTAAATAATTTAATTATTTTAATTTACTAATCTTAATTAAATAAATAAATTAGGTGATTGAAATGAACGCATTATTTAAATACGCTATTTTTAATAATAATTAACCCGTGATCTCAATTGCCAATTCCGCTCGGGAGCCACAGAAAACAAGTGGGACAGTTTTATTACTTTTTTTTTTAACGCTTGCACGTAGTATACCAATTGAAACGTCCAATTCTTTGAAACACCAATCCAAGATTTTCGCGGCCTGACGATGCCAACGAAGGAACATGATGACGAAGGCCATTTAGGTTTTAAAAGTGGTCGTGGCCAGTGCTGGGTTTAAAGGTCTGTTTGACCTTTTTTGTCTTCTAAAAGCTTTTTATTTTGTAATATTTCTATATATGTATATATATATATATGTTCTTACATGTTAAAATAAATATATGGTCACATTTTTTAGCCATGTACAAATCTTAAACGCATCAGTTTTTGGATTTTTGGCTAGGAACGAAGATTTTTTAAGATCATTCTACAGCCAGCTAGCTATAGCTACCCTCACTTATTACTATTCAGTGTGGTATAACAGCTTTTTAACCTAGCCAATATTATTTATTTTTATGTCGAAGTTGTGTTTATCTAGCTCTCCTTGGCTACCTCTGGATAAAAAGTGAAAGAAGCCACATGCATTGTTTGGCTGCAACACAATTCTTAATTCTTATGCTAAATAAATGCAGTTCGGCAGCTACCACCTTTATTACTGTTATGAAAACTTATGCTGCAAAATAAAATTGCTTAGTAATTTTTTGACTGAACAGGATAACGGCAGGCGGTTTCCTGACTTTTTTTAACCAAAGTCGCGATAAAGTTTTTTTAAAAAATGGTGTTACGCCTATATACTCATATGCGACACGGTTTACCTGTACTAAGGTAAACAATGTCGCGCTGCCTGGAGTAACATTCATTTGTGAACTTTCAGTAACATTTGTATACCTGTACTAAAGTGCACCACCTGAATGTGTGGCACAGTACGGTTCTTATTAATTGTGCCACAGAGTTTGTGGCTTACCCCGGCGTGCGACCCTGGATCCCCAGGCTAGTTTTATAAATACGTCTTAAAAGGATTGAGAAAAAAAGTGATAAGAAAGACGTAAGAAAACCGGGCATAAAAAAGACGTCGTGTATTTATTGTTCGGTGATATTTAAGATAATTTTAAAAAATCCAAACCAAGTTTTCGCCAAAAAAATTGCGATTATCTCAAAATAAAATACTGTTAGCCTTAAAAATGTACCAAAATTTGTCTTCAACAACAAAATCGAATCGCTTCACCAAACCTAATTGCGTTATATTGCATTATTCTCAACATAATAAGGGATAATAAGGATTTCACATATTATTGAAAACGAAACTTCTTCAATGATTTTCGTAAGATTGGAAGACGTGGGTTCATAAAAAAGTTTAAAATTCAAGAAAGATTCCAATGTAGAATAACTAGTTTGTTTTTTTCGCTAAGAATTTAAAATTTGAAACGACGAAATTTCATGATACCACTCCTTTAAAGAGACTAGAAACAAAGCAAACTCGTTCTCAACGCATTTTTTTCTGTTTATGAAATGTGAGATGTGTTGACTAGATTTTAATTCATGTGATAACCTAAGTGGTTTTAAACATGATTGAAGCCTAAACAAAAAATAAATCCTAGGAAAACACGTATGCGTAAATAGTCTTTAATGTTTCTGGTGATATTTTTTTCTCTCGGTTCTAACTTTTATAAGTAGCCTTCTTATTCCAATCTTCTTATACAATTCTGCTAAACAGGATCTTTTACAGATTTTAAGAACTATTTCTAAAGAAATATTCTTCCTTGCTTTGATTAGATCTTTAAATTCCCGACGAATTAACGCATTCTCTTCATCCGAATATACAAGCCTTTTACACACATCATCATCATCATCTTCGCTTGAGGTGTCTGGAACAACATTACTATCATCAACATTTTTATCTTCCTCCATAATGCCAGATTTTTCAACATTTTTTCTCTTGAGGTAACGGATCTAAAATAATATGTAAAAACATCTCTATAACTTTTTGGAATCAAACTAGCGATATAACAAGGAATATTGTAGATAAGACAGCATTACTCATAAAATAACAAACAAAATCCTGATCTTAAGTTCAATTTTGAAAACGTGCTTAAATAAATGAGGCAAATCTTATAAAAGTAGACTTTTAATTTACCTTATCTACCAATTGCTTTTCTGTAAAATCCTGTAGCTCTGGACAAACAGCCATCTTTTCTCGAATAATATCGATAGCAATAACTTCCCCAGGGAAGATGTCTAGAAGTCTTTCATCCGAACACTCGTTCTTTTTGTTAAAAATTGGTCCGTATGATTCCTTGTACTTTCGCACTAGTTTGTGCTACAGATTTCTTCTTTTCCTGCAGATAGTAGTCCACTCTCTGCGGTTCTTACGTCGTGGTTCATCAAGTTAGCCAGGTCTTTTTTTAGTCCTGGCTCATTTTCATGTACAGCAGTTGTTGTCAACTTCCTAATGATAGTGGCATTTAGCTTTTTACTCATGTCGAAGCCAGCTGATTTCCAAAAGTTATTCATTTGAGTGCTGATCATAGAAGGTGCCATTTTTTTTTCCGGACCAGCTAGGGAAAACTGGATCTTTATCTTCAAAGGTAATGTCTTCCACTCTATTTCGAATGTGTTCAAACAAAATTCATCAGATGGTTCATCAAGGAAGAATCAATTGCCAGCATAGCTGGACCAGACGTTGCCGCCGTTTTGTGATCTTTCACAGCGATTATGTAACTACCATTTTTCTGTTTTTCAGCAGAGCGGTATTCTGCCATTGTCATATTACTGATACAACCAGATCTTGACGCATTATTCAAAACAGCGTAAGTAATTAAATAATCGCGAGCTAAACAGAATTCTTTTCTAGATGGACACTTATCGCGACATTTGAACCAGTCAATGGTTTTTAATGCCTCCTTCTTTTTGTCTGACTCATCTAGCTGGCAAATCTCTTCGGGTGTTGGAAGATTAGCAAGTAATTCCAATTGCTTCTCGTTTTTAGCTATCTTAATTTTTTTGTTGTAGTTCTGACTCCATCGATTTACAATGCTTTTCATCTTATTAATTTCGATTGGTGTAACTTTGACGTACTCCGGAGCGGTAATAATGACAAACTCGTAGAATAGCTTGACTGAGCCGAGGTATGTCTTAATAGTACCAGGTTTTCTTCCCTTATCTTCAAACCAGGTGATCCATTGATTTAAGTCCGGCCTCGAAAATAGCTTTGCGTAATTTTGTCCGGATGAGTCGAGGAAGTGGAGAATGCTCATGATGACATTTTTGTGTTGGTTTGCGTCTCTAATCTTTTGAATCCCCCGTCACACGACATAAGCCATTCTTGAAACAAAGCCAAAAATTGTTCTTCCATTTTTGAAATAACGATAACTTTGTCATCAAGGTCTTCGTAATCGCAATCCTCCTCAAGACAAGAATCCACATCTGACTCAACAGTTACGGCAACGTCATTTTCCATTGTTCCTACTCTTCTAAAATCACGAAAAGAAATGAAAATTAGGATGCGTCAATGAATTTTATGACTTAAAACAACAAAATACGTTAAACTGCAGAAGGTTTCGCAGTTGCTATACCCAAAGAAATCATGAAAGTAAAAGTAAAAAATAAACGATACATAGTCAAAATAGTTATACAGAGTCAGTACTAGTTTACGATTAAGTTATGACAAAAACCCACCTCTCGTTGTATTCTACCATCATATCGCTTAGATCATCACAACTACTCTGCACTGGCGGATATATATCTTCGCCCCCTTCTTGTGCTACGTTTTGTTCAGAGAGGTCTGTTGGTAGAGGTTGTGGTTTTGAAGAGTGAACTTCCTGTGCTTGTGACAGATGATATTTGTACATAACCCCACTCAGATTATGAAATTGCTTTAAATGATTTTCCATACGAACTACCTCCTTCTGACAAAACAAAACGGGCAACGCCTCCTTGTGCGCTTCCGTACTTTTGATTTTCGTTGATCCGGAGGTAGTTTCGGCCGCTCCACGTTTAGATTATAATTTACTCTTGCACATGAAGCTTGCACCTCAGTCCATCTATGTATAGTTATGAGGTGCTCTTTCAAGTGACTTCTTTTTCTAAAAACAAGTTCATTAAGAAAATAAAGTTAGATCTAATTTGGAAAAAGGAAACTGAAGGAAACTTTTTAACTAAAATCTAAGAATAAAACAAAAGAGCTATTCATGAAGCGTCCTCTATTCGGAAAACTTTATTTTTAAAAACTCAATTTTTACTAAAGTTTACAAAAATATATTTAATATAATATACTATTGTTTCTTCTGTCGTATAGGAAATCAATTATAAATATTTTTGAAAATGTGCTTACGATTATTCTCCGCGAACATAACAAATTCTGACATTTTCAAAACATTATTTATTAAATTTGCGAAATTTGATCCATACACGCAAGGGACTTCCTAGCTGCTCAAAAGAGTTTGCACAAAAGAAAATTTCAGTAAATATAGTCTTTCCTGGTATAATACTCCCACAAAGAATAATTCCAAAAAGTGTAGAACTATATGCGCGTAAAGAAATTTCTCTGGAAGAACTCTGCATATTGTTGCCTAATGGAATTTTTAAAAACGAAAACTTACGCATTACAATCTTTTACTGGACATGTTACTTTTCGTCTTCCTTTTTTTTCAGTTGGGAGTGTTTTTTTACTAAACAAAATAAAATTAGGATATTATTGAATGAATTGATGTATAACTATAAAAATTTAGTATTTTCTAGGATGTGCAGAGCACAAAAGCTATAAACTAAACCAAGATTAACCCCTACCTTTTCTCTACAACTTGACATGAAGAGTTTGTAAAGCTCTAAAAAGACGCAAGTATGAATAAACCATAGATTAAGAACAGTCAAAAAGTATATACCTTAGTCGTAATAATTAATATGTTAATAATTAATTATGAAAAAGGGTTAGCCCTTTTTTATAATAAATTACATAAAAACAAACGTGTTGCGTGAAAATTAAAACGTTTGAAATATTTAGTTAATTTTATTAATACAAATGTAAGGTAACCTACTCCAATCCACGTAGTCATTCTCTAACATCTTCTTCCATGTCGTAATAAGGAGTTGTTGAATTCTACGATGGTTTGGAATATGTAATACATGTTTAGATTATTTTAAATCAATTGGTTTAGTTTCAATGCAAAAATAACTCGCTGAAAGAGACAAATAATAGTTTTATGCGTAGTTGGAATACAATTAAGTTAAAACCTACACGGATTGCATCCTGTAAAAACTTTGTTACTTGTTTCTTTATCATGTTTGAATTCTAGACGGAATTTCAAAAATTAAATGTTTCTTTTTAAATGAAGGAATAATTCACGGTAGCTACGTATAGACTATACCATAATCAACACACCTTCAAAAAAACATTTATTTTCCTCTTGTTTATTAGGATCTAAGTATTCGTTCTCCTTTGCATCACGATTTTTAAATTGTAGTGTTGGAGATATTTCCATACTAACAGAAGCACCATCTGTTACTGCCTTTGAATTATCTTTCTCTGTTGTTTTCGTCGTTAAATTCTACAAATTTGGACATTTGCAGTTAAGTTAAATATTTACCAAATAAAGACAAACCCTCATTATAATGGCTCAGAAAATATATCAGAGAAAATTTTAAACATACCATTTCGTGTTCCTCATTATCAGCAACGTTACCATCTTTAATTTGAATAGTTGGAAATACTTGCATACTCACACCAGAATAATCATCTGTTACTGACTTTGCTTTATCTTTCTCTGTTGTTTTCGTCGTTAAATTCTACAGATTTGGACATTTTCAAAAGTTAATTCCCAAATCCAAACAAATAAGTAGTCAAGAATCAATGGCTCATTAAGTACATTTATGAACAATGTTGTCATACCATTTCATTGCATTTGTTATTATCCAATGAAGTACTGGTTGCATCTTTAAGCTCAACGCCCATTTCGCCTGTGTTTTTCTTGGCTTGAATACCTAAATTATTATCAAGCAAAGGTGGATCGGAATTTCTCAACTTTGAATTGTAACTTTCACAAATTTTGAAACATAAATTTTTGTGCTTGTTTCTTTGAAAAGTTAATGAAACGCTACATAATTTGTTAAATTCAAACTTACGTGATTTGATATGTTGTAATACTGGATCCTGAAAAAAAGAACACATATTTTCCATCATAAATGTTTTAAAATGTACCGCTATCACTAAATTTAGAAAAAAATTGATCATACTGTAGTTTTGTTCACCGCAAATTCTTTATGTAGCTCAACATATTCTTCTAAAAGTGTAGATAAAAGGGTATGCAGTAATAACAAATACATAGCGTTTTCATTTGCATCAAAAGTAGGCATGGGTTTTACCATCAGTAATTTCCGGTGATTGTATCATTAGATGTTTGACTAAATCAGACATGCTACTGTATTGAAAATCTACAGTGTCATCTTCTTCCTCCTCATTTAAACATTCAATATTTTCTTCCAACACTTTTATCGCCTCATCAGTTATATAGTTTCTGAAAAATAGATGAAAATACCATCTTTACATAACTTTCAGTAAACAGAAACTATATATATTTATATTTTAGTTATCACACAGTGCTGAAAAAAATATTGCAATTTTTTATGTTCTCGTTGCATATTGCACGAGCCTTTAAGCAACTGAAATATATGAGAACATAAAAAGGAAAGAATTACCAGATATTTTTTTTAGAGAACATGTGTGATAATTTATAATAACTCCTTCACCCTGCTATAAATATAATTTGATACGCCTATGCCATAAATGAAAACTTAAAGTATATCTCTAGTGGTGAGCAAGTGCTAATGACTTTCATGTGCTAATGACTATTTATCTATGTGAACAAAACATTCTTGAACCACAAACACACGTCTTGTTTATCCAAGCCAATGGATTTACCTAACAAGTTAATATTACTACAAGAGACAAAAATATAAGGTTTTTCCATGCAAAACCAGTCAATCGGAAAAGAAATATAATCTCTTTGCACTTTGAATAAGTGAATATGGCACTCATTTTACAGTATTTTTCAGTATCAAATTGCAAGAAAAACTAGTATATATAAATTATATTATAAATACCTTCAATAACAGCATCAGATGTTACAGTTAATGATTTGACTTTTTGTTCTTGTGTTTTATTACTTGAGGGATGCAAATGATATAAATTGTATTTCTTTTTGTAATCTTTATGCTAAAGAAATTCAAACCATTTCTTATTCAAATTGTTCATTAATTTTACAAACATAAAAAAAACATTTAAAAATAAATGATTATAGAAAAATAAGACACCTTTCTCCACCACAGTCCAGAGGCTCCATAATTGTAAGTTATTTCTTCACCATTTTCAATATCTCTTAAAGCAAAAATACACAACTTTGGCTGTTTCTCCACAACTATCTTCTGCATTACAGAATTTCCATGGCAGGAATCAATCACAAATTTACCAAGCGAATGAGAGTGAGTAGCATCAATGCTATAAAAAAGAATATGATACATTTTTTAAACCTAACCAAGCATGATCATCAAATTTGGCAGTCAAAAACTAAGTATTTTGGCCAAATGTGGAAAATTTTAAGCACAAAAGAACTTTTCAGTTTGTTAATTTGCAAAGATTTGCGCAAAAGTTCAACCCAGAAAGGTTATAACTTTGATTAGGAAAATATAAAGGAAGTGAAACTGAAAGCACAATAGTTGCTGTATCTTACTACTTGTTGATAAATTTCAATTTAAAAGGGTGTATTTCTTTATCATTACTTTCTTTGTCATTCATAAAAGGTTATCATGAATTTGAATAATTTATAAAATTGTGACTGTATTATTGTTGTAAAGTTGATTGCAGTATCTCAAGACTAACACAACTAAAGTATATATATACAACAGTAGTTAAATATTACAAGAGTTCTTACCAAAGTCTACTTTGTTCATGCTCGAAGAAATACAAAAAATTGCCAAATCCGTCATTTTTGTATTTTTTTTGTAGATACTCTGCATTCTCTTCAGTAACTAGTTCACCACAATATTCCATGATGAAGTCACCTTTGTTAATACATCTTGTGGTGAAAACACCAAAGCCTACAAAATGTGAAACAAAATCTAAACCTTCCAACAAAAACCAAAATAACCAATTTTATAAGATTCATAGAAAACTGATTGGGAATAACATTGTATACATACCTATTCTATCATTTATAAAAAGATTTAACCAGATTTTCTTGGTCAATTTTCAAAGTACAATACTTTTTTGCACAGTCCTTTGGACAAATTCTGTTGCTGTTGTGATGCCTTTTTCTCTATAATGACAAGAACATATATATTATATATATATATATAATATTAAATGAACAATTCAGAAATGAAAATTGGTTATTTTATTTGGAAACATTGCCTACTGGGTAATATATTGCTTGTGATAATAAATCAAGTATTTTTATCCAGTTTTAAGGGATGACAAAAAATGACCTGTCTACAGAGTGGTTGTCTCATACAGATTTGATTATGTATATAACTTTACAAGAAAAAGCAATTTTAGATAGATATATAAAAGGAATATCACACGCACTTCCTTTACACACCTTTACAATTCCTTAAATTAAAATAAGATATATATATATTTTTATATATATATATATATATATATATATATATACGTGGGAAAGAAATAAAGAAAATTTTGTATTCAATACTGCAGTTTCATGCTTTCGTAATCTTCAGTTGAATATTATGACAAATAAACCGTAAAAACGTTATAAAGTTATCAAAATACAATATTATATAACTTATATAAATATTATATAACTTATATATAACTTACTGTGACACGTTCCATCACAAACAAATCTGAAAATTGGGGATGAAGTTGTGGGTGGTCCTAGTGAAAGATGCACATTTTTAAATTTTCAATCACAACAATGTTTTACAATAAACTGTGTAAATTGCAAAGTATTTAAACAACTTTATAAATAGCTACAGGCTTTTTATAATCAAATTTAATACTGAAGTATTCTTAATATCTAATCTATTTTCAAGATTGCTCATTATTATATAATATTCTTAATAAAATTACTACATTTTTTAACTATATATTTGAAAGTTTTTCTCTCTTTTTTTTACCAGAGAAATCTCTAGACAAAAATGACTATAGGAAAAAGGAAATATAAAATTAACAATTGGAGAAACCAAAATTTAAAAACCTCCTTATTTATATACTGTATATATATAAAATTTTCCAAACAATGCTGTTTCTTACCTCACTACCATCAAAACTCAATAAATTGCTCTGACTTGAAATATAAATTTATATATATTCTGACACTAGAAATAATGAAAATATTTAAGCATAATGAATCACAACTACAGTATACATAACACAAAAGAAAACCTGGTTTTCGATGACTGATATTATTTTTGTTTACTTAACTAATTGGCCATGCTTACAACTGGTGATACGAAAGCATTAGTTACAACAGCTGATAAATTTATCTTTACCATTTTTTAAAACAAACTTTATTCAGACGAAGTGGCTATTCATACGTGACCGTACTTTGACATTCTTTTCCTATTCGTTATGCGTTATTTAGACCCTGTTTACACGCATTTTTTCATGCTGGCATGAAACTCCTGCCAGCATGAGTTCATTTCAATGTCTTCTGGAAACCCTATTACTGTTCACACGTCAAAGCTGACATGAATATTCATGCAGGCATGATTTCATTCCTGTCCTTAAGACATTATTCAAATGTTATGTATGCTGCGCGGAACTGCTTTTTAAAACTGTAGCTAGCTAGCTAGCTATAGCTATATATTCTAGAATGAAAAAACTTCCTAAAACATAAAACTAGTACATAGCTAGCTAGATACTTTCCCAATTCAACATACATTATATTTATATAGCTATACAACATATAGCTAAATACTGTATCATATATAAATAACTTTTAAGGAAAGTTAAAAGAAACAGAGAGAACGAAGCTCAAGTTCAGCTAGCTAGCTGGCCTGCACAGATAACAAACTAAGTTTTAAAACTAACGGAATTTGTGTGCAAACATTTCAGCAACAGAAAGTATTATTGTTAGATATAGAGCTAATTAGCTAGCTAAATCAAATATAATAGCTAGATAGCTACCTTAGAAATCAGACACAACACAACACGCCATTTTGTTCTACTATATTTATTCCTACGGCCCAATTATGTGGTCTGGTCGCAAAAATGAGCACGGGGGAGCACAAACTGAACATGGGGGAAAAATGCTCCCTGATGTTCCGCAAGAACTGAACATGGGGGAGTAAAATGAACATAAGGGAACATTAAAAGGTACATGAGGGACACGCGCCCGAATGTTCATTGGGAAACGTACATGGGGGAGCAAAATGAGCACGCGGGCACATCGTAAATGAACATGAGGGAAAATATAAATTGCTTACTTACTTACTTACTTACTTACTTACTTACTTACTTACTTACTTACTTACTTACTTACTTACTTACTTACTTACTTACTTACTTACTTACTTACTTACTTACTTACTTACTTACTTACTTACTTACTTACTTACAAAGAAAGATACGACGCGAGAAAAACCACACCACGAAGAAAAATACGATACGACGAAAACCACACCACGAAGAAAAATACGACACGACGAAAAGCATTTACGACGCGACGAAAATCATACACGAATATTGTCCCACATATAACTCCATAGTAACATTCCGACCGACTATTGTAGCGCTATCTGAACATGTGAACCTTTCTTTCTTCCAAGGTGTGAAGAAAGATACTGTATTGCGCCTATTAAATAATGTTTACAATAATAATTATCCACAAACGATACCTTTATTGTAACTGTCTATTGTAACTCTATAATTAGCAACAGGATAACAAAAACATGCTGAAGATAGTTTAGTCAGTATTTTACATATTGTAGATTTCAGGGTCCCGAGTCCTGAGTCCCGAGTGCTGAATCTCGGGTCAAAAATCCCGAGTCCTAGGTCCCGAGTCCCACTTTTTCGATATGCCCATGCAGAGCTGCGTAGTTTGGTTTTCCAATGGTTGGCTATGCTATATCATCTATCCATAAGAGAAAAGGATGGGGCCAGTAACAGTAATATGGCGCTGACTTTTGGCGGTTTTGTTAAACCTACTACTACAAAGAGTGTAGCTATATTTTGCCTGGATATAGATCATGTGTAAGTTTTCTTTTGATTTAATATTTTTGATTTGTCAATTTCGATTTATTAATATGCAAGTAGCTATTTGTGCATATATAATATATATATAGCTAGCTAGCTAGCTAACATTTGTTGAAGACAAATTATATACAACACAAAGTATGCAGTGACTCTGAATTTCATGTTTCACTACAGTTATCAAGCTGCTAATAAACTCGTTTGTAAATGATTCTAGATATAAATGTATCAAAAAATATTCTCTAGAGCATCATATCAAAGAAACTATTAATCACTAAAGTATATATAGCTACACAATCGTTACTTAATATTATTAATTCTTGCATACTTGTTGTCACGTGATATTGTTCCGTGCTCACATTTGGAAGGGGTAAAACATGGACTTTCACAGTAAAAGCACTTTAAAATGTAGCCAATTGGGCAAAGATTAACCAGTATCGATACTGGTTAAAACACATTAAAGATTTGAAGCCAGAGAAGAAGGATATCCTTGAATGATCCAGTCTTGAATTTATGAAGGTTTTACCATATAAACAACGTGCTTACCCCAGTTCATAATGGCGGCTGTAATAACAAATAATCTACATACTGGCCAGTGATTAGCTTACACATTATATATCACATGGAAACGTCTCCATAAGAATAAGGAATTTAATCTAATGGCAACATTTCACAATGAGCTCTGTAGGTTTATTCAAAAGGCCGTTAGCGTTGGCTCTTAGATTCTCTTTCTCACTCAGACACAAGGCACATTTTCTAGTACCACATTTGTAACGAGCTACAGTTTTTCTTAATTGAATAATTCAAATTGTAGTTCTTATCACTATCTTTTAATTTCCAGATGTATTTTGAAATATGTATATGTGTATATAAATATATACATATAGCCAAGCCAGCATTCTAGATTTAGCTCTGAGGGCCAAAAAGAATCAGTTCAGTGTCAGTGTTATGGACTTAAGGGAACCTCCAGCCTCAAATAGAATTTTCATATCGAAACGTGTGAATAAAGAATTAAAAAATTAGTACTTTCTTTCTGATCTAGTATCTCCAAAAAAAGTCAAAACATTTTATTAAAATTTACCTTTTCTCTTTATATATATACATGTTTTGAAAACATTGTTCATAATAGCAAATTTGCTTACGTAATGCAAGTTATGATTTACGCAGATGGAAAATATGCCGAACAAGTGCAAGAGAAAAAACCTTTGTAGCAATTTTGTAACATGGCTTTATAAAAAAAATAGATTTTTAATTTTAATATTCTCAGAAAAATAATTGAATTATTGAGAACACATCGTTTTCTCTACAGTCAATAGAAGTTTACTGAAAGTAACAATCACACTTACACATGGTATATATATGTAAGGGATGCAAGGGATAAGGACAATCTTTGTTCAATAATACGACATATTGTACCTCAGGAGGAACCTTAGAAGCAATTTTTGTTTTATTTCATTTTACTCTGCACACCATTTTAGCTCACCACATTCTGCACTGATATTCTTCACCTCTACTTGTTTCGAGTAGCGGGAAAATAAATGTCAAGACACAGCTTGTCAACCTCATCCCAGGGCTGTTTTTCTTGAACATTGTCCCAACATGAAGATTTAATCACACAATTTTTCTGATTTATAATTCTCAGCCACAATATTCTTTTTAAAAGTAAGTATATACATACACATTTTATACAAACCAATGATAAATAATAATAATAAATATTTAAAGTGGCTAGCCCAGAAAATCACAAAAACCTATAGTTAGTGGGTTGTTTCCACTGGGGGCCACTGAAGCAAAAAGGAAACAAAAAATGATAAATCATAGACTGCTTCAGCTCAATCAAACATAGTAACATTTTATAATCTGTGAAAATTGAAAAGAAAAAGAATTAAAAACAAAATTAAAAAGTGATCTCCATTAGAATTTGCAATACATTAGAGATGAAAGTCTTAAAAGAAAGTAGACTTCCATTACAGGTCACTTGGTCTTGAAGATTATTCCACACTTTTGCAGCTCTAAACAGAAAGGCTTTTTTGCCAAATTCTGTGTTGACCAAGGGAAGTATGAACCTGTTTTTCTAAGCTCCTTTTGTTTGGTGATTGTGGCAGTTTTTTGCCAAAAGGAATTTTGAGCGCATGAATCAGGAGCAATGTGATTCATGGCTTTGAAAACTAACATGGCATTGTTTTTGATGAGTAAATTATTCAATGAATATTCCCTCTCTTTCCCAAGGAAAGTACGGACACATTTTAATCATTTTTTAGTTTTCCCAATCTACCTTGGGTAGCACAAGCCTATGCCGAGGAGCAGTAGTTGAAATATGGCATGACAAGTGCATTAATTAAATTTTTTTTGCTGTGAGGTGTTAAACAAGATGCAATGGTTCTACTTTCAGAATATTTAATTAGGACTATTTATGCCATTAATGTGCTCTTCCAATTGCATTTTTTGATCAAATATTACCCCAAGATAGTTTTGTTCTCAACTTTTTTTAACTGGCTGTGGTTGCCGAAAAAGATTGTTTCAGTTTTGTCCGTATTAATAGTCATTTTGTTATTATTCAGCTAGAGATTGACTTGCGAAAGTTCTAACTCGACCTGTGAGACAGGGTATCCAAGTTTTTATGGGATAAAATAATTATTTTATCATCTGCATATAGATAGTGGTAATATGAATTGGATTCACAATACTACAGCAGCTCTCAACATTTGATCAATCTCTTACCAATCAAAGTCTATTCTTTCGCAACTACATGGAAATGTGTGAAGTGTTGCTATTGTTTGTTCGCGCATCCAGCCAAGAATCCTGGAACCTTCATTTAGCTTCTCTCAACACTTTTGTGAAGTATTTTTTTGCCCATGACCAACTCAACTATGCTCGTCTAACGCCATTATACTTGGCTACAATGGAAGATCTGAAGAACAACGATATAGAAATTTGGGAGTATCTGAAGAAAAACTTTTTTATCAGTAAAACACCAATACCATTTGTTGCAATTGGATCTGATCATGCAATGGAACAGGAGAACAAGGTTTTGAAAGTTTTAGGCGGGATAACAGGTTTGACACAACAACCTGAAGCACTCAGTCGATTCTGCCTGACAGCACCAATTTTAACATCATTGAGTGATAATATTCTCCAGAGAAACAAGATTGGTGGTTACAGTAGAAATGAACATTACCAACTGACTGGAACTTCTGGAGAAAGGTTACAAACTAACTTCAAAAAAATCAAGACTACGCTAGAGACATTTTCTGTCGAGTTCAAGCCAACTGATTATGTAATGAACGTTTTATCCAGAGCTGTTTTACCATCTACAGCAGCTCAAGAGCTGTTGACACAAAATAAGATCGGTACCAAGGCATATCAAACTTTTATAACTGAAAGATTGCATGGTGATACATCAGTATGGGCTCCAATGAAGAAAGTTAACCTGGAGACGTTCAAATGTCACAATAAGTCGATGAAAACAAAAGTGGGAGAAAAGATTGTTCAACTGAAGAAAAAAATATGATGTCTCGATTTTTGATTGTTGCTCGCAAACGACCTGAATTGGAGTTGGAAATGAGCATAGGAAACTATGAGTTCTCAGTAGTACCTAAGTCCCTTTTTTCTGTTGATGGGAAACCTCTACCATGCATAGATAAGTCGAAACTGATGCATTCCCAGAAATGGGCTCAGAACTATCATTTTATTATTTCCAGGGGGTTATTATAAGCACGAGGTATTGTTTCTGGAATAAAAATTACAATTTTATATCAGTTATTGAATGTAATGGTGTCTTTTAAATCAGGCCAGTAGTGATCCAAACAAATAATAAAAACTATAGAGGGTTTTGACTACATTCACACAAAAATAAAACAAGTTTTATATTTATTTTACCCCCTGATTTTCACATTTTTAACACCCCCCCCCCCCCCGTATCTCTGTAATGGTTGATTTTCACGATATAGTTCTTTTACATTTCTTGAAGCATTTTTTATGCTCTATCGAATGCAATCAAAAAATTTGGAAAATTTTGACTTTTTTTTTTTTGCTGACTGTAAAAGGGACCACGCCCATAATGGAAAAAAATGCCACCTAGTTTTTTTTTACTCCTGACCTATCAATTAACTCATTTCAATCATAAAATTGCTTATAACAAGTCTGTGCACACAAGGGACATAGTGGCCCATACTATATCTGAAGTTTGAAATTGTTTGCAAGATAAACTCTTGCAATTTGTGATTATTTTTTTTAAATCCTTTCAAGGTTTCATCAAAATCACAAGATCCTATACACTATTTTTATTAGCGTTTCAAGCTCTATGCGATGGATGTAACTGTCAAACAAATTTCAAGAATTTTAGATACATTGACAGGCTTGCTGACGTCAGTAAAGTTTTTAAACCCCCATATCTTCTTAATCATTTGTCGAAAGCGCATGATCCTATGTAGTATTTTATTAGAGTTTCAAACTCTGCACAATAGAAACAAGTGAACAAATACCTAAAAAAAATCTGTTTAATTGCTGACCAGATCACTTTTTAAATGACGGGTCTTTTCTTTTGAAGTAGTGGAAGAAAGTGAGTCTTATTGGTTAACTTTTTAGACGTTACAGCACGGCGTCAATGCATTTATACTGACAGCAATATAATAAATAAGATTAGTGAACCCACTGCAATGTACTTTTAAGTTTGATGCTAATTAACTTGGAAACGAGGTGGTGACCTAAGTTACACCTGGAACCAAAATGGGACTTTTGTAAAGCTAGGTTATTTTACCCATTTCAGAACTAATGGGTTGGTGACGTTATCAAAAAATCTTTAAAGCCCAATATTTCTTCAACCATATGTATTTTTTCTATACTTATGCTAATAAATATACCATCACTTTTTAAGCCATGTAAATTTTAAACAAACAAATTTTATTATTTTGGTTATACCTGACGTATAGCTGACGTAGTCAGTGTCAGTAGATAGCCATAGACAGGATAGATAACTAGCTAGCTATATGCTTTTCTCCCAGGTTTTCCATTTAGTTTCGTCGGGCATTTTATACTAAATGGGATAAATTTTCGCGGGGATTTAATTTCGCGGTTCAGCTCATCCGCGAAATTTTAGCATTTCGCGGAGACTTATTTTCGCGGATGAGGGATGTTCTAATTTTTCGCGGTGATTTAATTTCGCGGATGAGGTCATAATAGCAATTTTTGAGGTAAAATAAGTTTTCAAAAGGGTTCGGGGCCGAATGGCACTGTCTCATCGACCCTCGTTACACCGGTCATTTCTACACCGACCGAGACAAAGTGTAATTTTGCATTTTAGTTCAAAGCTCTTTTAACACAACTATAACGTCAGGTAAAATAAACACAACTAGATAAAAAACGAAACGAATCTTAATCGTTAATCAAAAGCGTCAAACGCGGTACGAGAGAAGTCAACATCATCTTCATCTCCAGAGATCGGTTTCATATTTTGATTCTTTATCCGATTCATCCACTACTATTTCACTTCGTGGGGTGTAAGCAACTTTCAATTGTTCATCCGTAAGGCTGGGAAGAGAACTCAAATTCGGTTGATCATCTGCATTAGAAGCTGGGAGCAAAGGATCGATATCCTGGAAAGGGTCAAGTGATTCGAGACCTTGTACACCAGCTTCAAGCGCTTCAGTGATACCTGCTGCTTTCCAGGCGTTTTTAATAACATTCTTGCCACCTTCTTTCGTCATATCATTGTATAAATCCACCATCCATTGAGCTTCAGCGGGTAAGTTGCAATGGGACGGTGATGTCTTGCAGCGATTTACCTTCATCTGAGCGGTATACCAATCGTTAAACTTTTTACGTGTGTGCTTCTTTGCGTAACCATTTACGGTCAAATCCAGAGGTTGGAGTAAGTGCGTCATATTAGCAGGAACGCAGACGATTTCGATATTTTCTTTCTCATACAGATCCAAGACTTCTTTCGTCATTTGTCCAGTAAAGACATCCAGCAATTTTTCCAAATTTTTTGCGGGGACAAATTTTCGCGGATGGCCTGTTTCCAAATTTTTGAAGGGACATATTTTCGCGGATAGTACCCAAATCCGCGAAATCCGAGAAATTTAATCCCCGCGAAAATTTATCCCATTAAAGCAGGCACTTATTTACAGTCCTTTTTTTTTCTCATTCTCAGACAAACATCAGGATGGAAAGTGTTAGTTCTGACAACGAATTAGAGGATTGTTTCTCACATTTCTTATACTACGTAGGCGGAGAGAAAGAAAAGTCTCAATAGCTTCATTTAGGAAGTATTCACGAAATAGAAGATTTTGGATTAAAAGCATTTCCTTGGAAAGGGAAAGTCTCGGGGCATACTGCCAGTTGTTAAGCCTTTAAAAGCAAGATTGTGAATACTTTTTCTAGTAAGCCGATAAAGTCCCTTTTATGTCCCAAAAATATGGCCTTGTCATTCAACACGGGAAATATTTTTACCTTCACGGTATGTTTTCTTCGTTCAGCAATCAGTTTTAACAGCACTTCTCACAGCCGAAACTTTCATACTGTTTTAGCCTGATCAAGGCGCTTAATTCATCTTTCTGTAAAGTTTTCTTTTCTCCTTATTTTCCCGCTTTGCTAGTTCTCTTCTTAAATTTTTACACACTTCATGTTTGAAACTCTTCATGAAAATACTCAAAAAACTGTACCGAAAGTAGCACCACAAAAGAATTCAATAGAAAAAGACGTACACCTAAATGCGCAAATTCAAACACATCCATCGTTTTAAAAAAGTTGAATTTTATTTGTACGAAATGGGTTTGTTTGGTTATTAACATCGCAATTGTTTATTTTAACATTTATCCGCTGACATCGTTGTTGTCGTTTTTAAAAAAAAAATCGAATTTTCAATATTTGTAAAGGGCAACATAACATTCCTATGCTGTCACATACTCAGTTACACATGTTTAATGAATACAAACCACACTTCAAATGGGACTATGACGGACCAAAAGGTAAGAGCAGTTTTGTTTTAACGTGAAAACTTTGAATTGCTTTTTTATTGGCGGGCTCTTCGGGCATCGCTACTTAGTGTACAACAACGTACCCTATAATATGGCTTATAGGCACAGGCGTCTATACTATTGACAGGCCCTGCTTTTAAAATTTTACCGTAAAAGGCGATATTTCAAAGATATTCTATCGTCACAACTCAGTCCTTACTTTTAAATACATATGTTCTGAAACCTAGAACTTCCGATCCTGTCCTCCATCGTCTTCTCGCTTTATTTCCAGTTACTTCGGAGAATCAGCAGAACGCAAAATATCAGAGAATCATGTTAATATATCTACTCTTATGACCAGGATGTTGTATTTTTTTGAAAAAAAAACATGGGCGCCGAGCTTCTATGAGTGGTCCCCGAGCTTTGAGTGGTCCCCGAGCTATGAGTGGTCCCTTAGGCGAGACTAGATTTTTAGTCATTGAATTTCCGAGGCTGGTAGTTTGTGGATACCTATTCGATTATAAGCCAACAACATCAGAAGTTGTTGAAAGACAAACGAAGTTGCTAATGTGTCATTTAATTTATTATCTTTATCAGCCATTACAAAAAATAGCGTGCAGAAGTTGTTTCTCTTTGTGGTTTCATTTTTGTTGTTATAACGGTTATATCGCTGGAAACTTTTGAAGTCTATTTTTCAGTATGTTAATAATGTTTAGGCTTGTTTGAATGGTATTTTTGAATGGTTTTTTGTTAGTTTTGATGGTCTGTATGAAGTACATGTGGAAACCAGAAATGCACTCGAGTTTATTGTATTGATAAGGCGTCAGTATGATTATATTTTAAAGTTTGTTATAAAGGTTTAAATTATTTGAAGTGAGAAGCAAGAAAAAATTTAAGATATACTTTGACAATGTAAACACACGTTTTTATAAAAAACTGGGGGTGGTTTTTCTTCAAACTGTGTTTTTACTTAAATTTTGGTTTTACACGTTTTTTAATGGGTCTTGCTATTGGAAAAAATAGGTATGTGTGTCCAGTAAAGCATCCATTTAAAATCCTGGATAAAAACTGTATCGGTACACGTTGTTCTTTTTATAAGTGATCTGAGATTTAGCTCAAAAGCTAAGCAACTAATTTGGCTAAAAATTTGAAAACTGCAGAACTGCTCTTCAAAATTAGAAAATCTGGCATGTGAACAGCGCTTAGCAACTTCTTAGCAACCTCGAGGTTAAAAGAAATACAGTTGCTTATAAGAGAAGAACGTGTAACATTGTTCTCAGATAACCAATCAAATTTGAGTATTTTTCTTGTTTTGTTCCGTTCCGATCTGTTTCACCCTTAAGTGGAAATTCAGCCTTAAGTTACTTTAGGAAGTTACCTGTTCATAACAGAAAGTTATGGTGTGTGTACATGTAGTTTACAAGTGTGTAAACGCGAAACATGATTTCAACAAGTTAAAAGAAGTTCCTATTGTTCTCAGGTAACCCATATGATGTGTTGAAATTTCGGCGAGTATGTGTTAAAAAAATATTTATTAAAAAGTAAAAGTAAAGAGGCTGCATGACAATGGGTGTAGCAAAAAGTGAAATGTAAAAAGTTCATAAAAGTTTGGATATTTTTGCATTATAACAACGTATTTTTTATTATTTTGAAGTTGCCGGGCGGTATAACAGTAATCCTGGGTTAATTCTTTTTTCCGGACAGAGAGCACTTCAACGAATTTTACAACTAAGTCAAAGGCTGTTTACACGTACATGTTTCAATTTGAGTTGCTTCAACTTGTTTAATCGTGAAAACGCTGCTTCACGAGTGAATAAATAGAGCTAGCCTGTTTGTTTGTTTTGTTTTTCCGGGTAATTGTTGTCGGCGTGAGTAACGCGCATTATCTAGTAAAAAAACTGGTCATTTCCCAGAAAAAAGAGCTAACTTATTTTGTGCCTAGCCGTTATTTGCGAAAGTACTAAAATACCGAATGCCACTAGTACGAGTTAAAACTAGCAAAACGCTTAATTTAAGGAATGGAAAATTGCGAAATACCACATGTAACGAATCATAGAAAAAAGTTATTTTTGCTTGCGGTCCAAAGTCCTGTCTGATACGGCCATTGGCTAGGGATTTCCAAATGTGATCTTACATAGCCATTGTTTATTCTGTTTACATCTAATTTTTGCGTAGCTGGTTTTTGGATTTTGTTCGCGATATGAAACAAGAAATCCAGGTGGCTAAAGAACTACGGAACTGTTCTATCCCTGTTGTAAACGTTATCCGTTTTGAAACGCTTCGCCAGCCTGTTTCTAAACGGCACAACGTTTTCAAGCGGTTCCGTTAAGCAAACCGATTTGTAAGCCGTACGTCCCGTTTGTAAACGTGACACAACTACGCCATTCCAAACTTTCTTAGGTCTGTTTTTAAACCGCATGTCTTAATTTTGAACAGGGCACACACACTTCACGTTTTGTAAGCAACATTAATATTAAGTTGAACCCTCTTTAAATTTCGAAAATCTGAGCCTTAAATTTTTCTTTGTTCTTAAAAAAAAACTTTTATTTTTCTACGTTTTTAGCAAATTCTCAACTATATCGTTTATATCTCTTCAAGAATAGAGAAAATAATAAATAACGGCTTTAAAAACGAATAAATCAAAATCGGTAATTTTAGAAAATAACTCTGAAACTCTTTAAGCATTGGTCGAGAGCTGGAGACAGGCTGCAGTCTGTCGTTTACCATGCAAATTAATTACCTCTCTCGGTAAGCCCACAAGAGTGAATATATTATAATGTACCACAAAACAGGCTCTATTTGCGTTTGCATTGTAAGTACTTTAAATTTTTAGCATAAAATCCTCCTGTTAATTCACTGAGCAGCAAGCTCAATAATATGTGTATTTTTTTCGAACTGTTAGCCGAATTGCTATTTTGTACCGAGGACGCCCGAAAAAGGAATGACAAGGAGAAAATCTAAGAATATGTGATGGACAACCCTTGTTTTTTATCATAGGATGAAGATTAATTTTGAAATAATAGCCCTTGGCGCTTATTCAGGCATACTGCTTAACATTTAATAGAACGCCTTTCGGGCATGGCCTGAAGAAAATTTCTACAAATCTGAGCAGTTTTTCTGAAGATTAGTTTCATTGTGAAGTGGTGTTATATATATATTCCCCAGACCTTCTGCGCAAATCGACAGGCAAAATCATGCATGCGTTACGTTATAGACCACTACAAACTTTATTTACGAGTAGAGGCATTTTTTGATCTTGAAATTAAAATCTAGTTTTTGCATGTAGTTGGATTTACAGCATACATCAGTAAAAAGATACTACTATTGCCTAGCAAATCTTTTAACCATAACCAGTCAGGAAGAACTTATAAGTAGCCTGTACAGGATAGTTAGCCAATACAGGATAATTACACGGAACGTACAGTAAAATCTTCCCATAGCCATCTTCCTAGTTCCGTAGCATGTTCTGCTTCAATAAAAAACAAAAAAAAAAAACAAACGACTGCGCAAGAAAGATATTCATTTTCAAACCGATACCGCTAATTAGCCGTATATATATAAATACTGACTTTGCTGTCACCGCATGGCCTTGGCTTTATCATAACAAATATGGCTGTATAGTGTATAATTGCCGATTCAATTCATGAATGGTCCTAAAACGACAACGCACTACCCTAAATTTATGGAAAAACATTGAAAAGATGTAGTGGAAGGCATAAACTACAGTTGATATCAAAGAAAAGTGTGGAAATTTAAGCAAAAAAGGTCTCTACCGTATAATTAGCCGTACCTGTACCTACCATATAGTTATCCTGCATCGGCTAACTATCCTGTTACAGGCTAATTTTCAGTTCTTTTTGACTGTTAAATTTTTTCGCCTATATAGTCTGCGTTTTATCGGCTGTCGATTTTTCAGATTTTATACACAGGCGTGGGAATCCTGTCAAAACGTAAACATGAAACTCCTCTACACCACTAGGATAAAATATTTTATTCTGTTGCTGTGTAGCTAACACAACAAATTATGATGTATGGAAAGAAAATTTGTTAAGCGGGGTATCGTATCTAAAATTTGAAGGATCTTGCGGAAGTTATAACGATGGCTAGCATAAAATGCACTTATACGAAACTTAATGGAAAACTTGGGAGAAAAGCACAAAATAGCTAGCTGGCTGTCTGTCTGTCTATGGCTACAGAAGATAAGTCATAGATTTTTATTAAAAGTACTTTAAAGGCAAAGGATAATAAAAAAAATTATTATTGAGGCAAAATAACGACGGCGAGGAAAATGAAAAAAGCTTTTTTTCTTCTAGACTATAATTTAAGTTAGTAGGGTAGTAAACCTATAGCAAGAAAATGAATTCGATAGCATTTATGAAAGTGTAAAGAAAATGCTTCGACTGTGTGCTACCAGCTAAAATTATCATCACTCTTGACTGCCTACCGTATTACATAGCTGCAAAGCAAAATATTTCATTTCTTGTACTTGTGAAACGAAGTAAAAAGTTATTGGTTACCAGGAAATAGTAAGGCGAATTCGACCAAGGCAGGTTCTCTTAAATTTAGGAACGTTCTCTTATATTTACAAATTTGGAGATACTCACACATTACTTTTTCAAACCTGTTCCATAATGCTTTAAAAGTTTTCCTTCGATATGTTGATCATTCGTGCCAAGTTTCATGTTTTACTATAAAATGGACGAAATCACTTCTTTTGTTCCTTTGTTGTTGTGGTAATTTTTTTGGTTTCTTTGTCTTTTGTTTTATACTGAAATAATTGCATTCCAACAAAAATAGCTTTTTAGTTGTACGCAGATACCTTTTTGCCAAAATATTTTTAGCAGCTCAAGAAATTTCAAACGTGGTATCCTCTACTTCTATATTAACAAAGTTTATGTATCCCCAAAGTATATCACCATTTTGTTAGCGCTTACTACACCGATTTTTTTTATTTGTTTCGGCGTGAAAGGAACTGCTACTGTGATACCGTAAAAGTTAAAAAAAATGCAAATGACTGCTGTTGGTTGTGGCATCGGAATAAGGGTCAGCAAGGTATCCTGAGAGTCAAGCTTTTAAAAGGTTAACTAGCCATGTTAAACCTGACTCTGCTTTTTTATACTTTCAAACTCCTGGTATTTTTATTTGTATTTTTAGCTTTTGCGGATAAGTACCAAAAGGCGATTATATTTCTGGCAGTTGTTTTGCTCATCACTGTACTACTGGTGCTGCTGTATCTAATACTTAAAAAAGGCATGTGTAATTGCTTCGGGGACAAAAAAAAGACAGATGAAGAGGAAGGTCTCTACACTGATACAGGTGAGGATGTGGAAGATGAGCATGATGATAAGGAACTTGATATTGAAGATGACGATTTACCTCCACCTGCTGACGAATGCCCACCTAATTTTGCCCCAGAAGTCGTTGTCACTGAAGCTGCTTTTATCCCAGAAAAAAAATCAAAAAAAAAACATTTTTCTTCTATGTTGAAGAAAATAAAAAAACCTAAAGGAAATGTTCACTTTGCGTCTGAAAGTACTGCCCTTGTCGAAACACCTGCTGGCTCACAAGATTCGGGATATGGCGCAACTCTTGCCCCATTAAGAAGGACCGACTCTATGGAAAGTTTTATGTCTGGTATGTCGACCGTTACAACAAATGTAGAAGAATTCGGTGAAGAACTGTCACCGAGTCGAATCCAAATTTCCATAGAATACGACCCTAAGAAGTGGTGTCTTGCAGTAGGAGCTAAGCAAGCAGAATGCCTTATAACGACTGGAAAGGAAAAAATGTACTGGCAGGTGCATATAACGCTACTTCCTTTCAAGAAACAAAGGTTTAAAACCAGGTATAAGTCATCGTCGACTCCTATCTTTAACCAAACATTTGATATAGAAAATATCGCGCAACAGGCCTTGTCGCAGTTGTCTGTTCGTTTCCGTATTTATGGTCGACCAGGTCGTGCTGGTCGGAAGAAACTTGCAGGTGAAACGGAGGTTGAACTGTCACACATTATGCAAATGGAAGATAATATTATTAAAGATTGGAGAGTATTAAAAAGAAAAACTGTAGGCGAACCCAAAAGAGAAACAGTAGTGTGATTAAATCGGTATAAAGGGTTAATGCTCATGACTTTTATTTTTTATAACATGGTTGTGGTCGCCAATAAATATCCAAACTTTTGCTAAGTTTTTCATAGGTTTAAGGAAGTCCTCCATTTTTGTATTGTATACTAGGTAGATAGTTTCTAATTTTTATTTATTCCACTCTGTTTTTAACAATTGATAATTTGAACCTATTGGCCTTCCACATAATTTATTTGCTGACATTAGATTTTTTAGAAATTAGATTTTTGCGTGGATTAATTTTGCCTAATTTTTCGAATTTTTACCTTAGTTTAAAGTCTTTTTAATTATCTTACCTTTTTTTATCAATGGTGATGGAATATATGTAGAAAATCCTCCCAAATCAATTGTTTATTAAACATAACAGGTGTAATTAATCGTTATTTTTACATATTTCTTTTTATTACATTAGTTGTTTAAACCCGTGGGAGAATGAAATTAAAACAAAAAAGACATTCGTATTAACTATCTGCGGGACTTCCTAGTAAAAAATTATAAGATAACACGTTGATACCTATTTAATGATGGAAGAGAGGGAAATTGAAGTCATCATCAGCGCCTCTCAGATTTTTTTTACCGGGATGATGGGAACAATGGAATTGCCTTAGGTACATTGAAATTTGACGTGATCAAATTTCATTGGTTTTTTTTTATAAACAACTCATTCTTTTTATTAGCCTGTTAATGTGCCAAGCGCAATATTTAAAGTTTTCAAGATGCTACGCTGTTATGTTATTGTCTATTGCAAATAAAGAGTTCTCGTTCTTTTAAAGAACTGGTAGTTTTGTGTTAGAGCGTTCCCTTCCAGTGCGAGAGGTCTGGTGTTCAAACCCCGACCGAGTCATGCCAGAGTCTATAAAGTGTGAATCATCCTTTCTGCTTATATCTTAGTTGAGCGATTGATGTGCCTGCACGACTTTCGTAGCTCAAATAGAAGCTTTAAATGCACTAGGACCCCCTTCGCAGGACCCTCGTTGATAGGAGTACCAATAGGAACCGAAGAGGCTATCCTGGGTAAACAATTTCAATAATCAATAACTGTTTTGGAGGTCCAGATTCAATAATTCATTTGCTGAACTTCCCAACTTATCAGCCTGTGTAATTGCTTAGCGGTTGCATATTTTTTGTGCAAAATCTCAGTCCAAAAAGTGTATTCTGTGACAAGTGTATTCTGACAAGGACGAAAAGAGTCCCGAAAATAGGTAATGAACATAAAAATATATTCTGAATATTTATGACATGAACACGTATTGTTTTAGATTTTTAAAGATTTTTCAAACCAGCTCTAAATTACAAATAAGTAGTATTGCATCACTTTCAACTATATAAATGAAAACAAAATTAGAAAGTTTTATTATTGGAAAATTGATACAAAGAAACAATTCTAAGTAAAAACTAAAAGAACTGATCAAAACATACAATATGCATATTGCAGTTGCAGATACACAATCCATTTAAACCAATTTTTGGACCTACCTGTCCTTCATTTACCAGCTTTTCTCAGATTTGGATCGTTTTCTGTTTTTTGCATGTAACGAGGTCAGCTTTTTCAGAAAAAATCCTATCGGCTCAAAAATGCGCAAAATGAGCCAAAAATACTGAAATACTGACCGATAATAACAGATTGTGTCATCTTTTTTCCTTATAATAAACTTCGTACATAGGGCAGCATAACTTTTTAAGTTCTTGGATCTTACCGTCACGATTTTCGATGAAGATTACTAAACTTTGGGGTACCAACCTATCCGCAACCATAAACCCAAATATGTCACAACATCTGCAATGGCTGACACTGATTGCCAAAGCTGCCTTACTGGGTTTAAGTGCTTAAAGGCTTGGCTTGACCCGTCACGACCTATTTCCAGCCAAAATGAAAATGCGTGCTGCCAATGGCAAGTTGATCACGATACTTGGTGCAGTACGGATATCAGGAACAAATATGACTCGACAGCTGGCAAACGTCACCAATGATACAGAAAGTTTTTGCTCAGCAAACAAGCATGCATTGACCTTGGAATGATTACTGGTAATTTCCCAACAATTGGTGAAGCCGCTACCTGCCTATCTCACGCAGTTGCTTCAGAAGTCGAATAATCAGACTGTAACTGTCCTAAACGCACTTCGCCTCCACCTTTTCCAACTGAGCTACCGTTCCCAGCCATTCCTGAAAATCGTGAAAAGCTCTAACAGTACCTTTTACAGCATTACCAATCAAGCACGTTCAACACATCTTATGGAAGGTCCACCATTGAAGCTTATGATTGATCCTGCAGCTGAACCTGTTGCATTCCACACACCAATTCCGGTACCGATACACTGGCAAGAAGAAATGAAAGCTGGTCTTGACCGTAACGTGCAACTCGGCGTCGAGAACCTGTCACCTGGTGTCATCGAATGGTGATATGCGCTAAGTAAGTTGGTAAACCCAGACGCACTGTCGATTTTCAACCACTGAATGCACATGCTACACGTGAGACCCACCACACTCAGTCTCCGTTCCACCAAGTCCGAGCCCTGCCACCTGGCAGCAAGAAGACTGAATCCAACGCTTGGAATAGGTATCACAGTGTATCGCTCCACAAAGAGGATGGACACAAAACCACCTTTATTACACCTTGGGCTCGGTATCGATACTGTACTACTCCGCAAGTTTATATGTCCTCCGGAGATGGTTATTCGCGACGTGCCCAACAAGATGAAGGTTATTGATGATGCATTGTTATGGTAAGATACACTAGAGTCGACCTTCTTCCAAGCATGCAACTGGCTGGACATTTGTGGAAGCAATGGTATTATCCAGAACCCAAAAAAGTTCATCCTTGGTGCCGATACTGTAGAATTCGCTGGCTTTGAAATCACACCAGACAGTGTGAGACCGTGCAAGAGACACCTGCAAGCAATCGCTGATTTTCCTACACTACGCAACATCACCGACATCCGTGCCTGGTTTGGGCTGATTAATCAGGTGACATACACGTTTAGTATGACAGATAAGATGTTACTATTCCGAATGTGAACTTTTATTGGGATGACCACCTTCAAGACTTGTTTGACGCCTCGAAACTTCGCATAATCCAGGAGATCGAGAATGGTGTTCGTATTTTTGACAACCTGTCTTGCCACCGACTTGTCAAAAGTCGACATTTGATTCTGGCTTTTTCAGAAACATTGCACATGTACCATTGACAAACCAATCTGTTGCAGAACTGGTTGGAAGATCGTATTGGTCGGAAGTCGCTTTACGCATTCAGCCGAATCACGCTATGCTCCCATAGAAGGAGAGACACTCGCCGTTGCTGATGCTCTTGAAAAAGCAAGACACTTTGTACTCGGATGTAAAAAAATATTCATTGCTGTCGATCATAAGCCTCTCCTTGCAATATTTGGTGACAGATCACTAGACAAGATCCCAAACAACCATCTACGTAACCTAAAAGAAAGAACATTGCGTTATTCCTTCACAATGCATTATATACCAGGACTGCAAAATCGAGCACTGGACTGGTTATCGCGGTACGACAATGATGCTGTATCTCGCCAACCAACCGGTGCCAGTCAACAAGCGAAGATGCATTTGCCAGACGACGTTGCTCTAGTTGAAGCATCACATATACCGACAGACGTTATTCTAGTCTCACTTCCACTTGCTCTTGACACATCAAGTACTCCATATGATGTATCACAAGAGGGAGTGAAGCTTGCTGCTATCTCTGCCATCACATCTCTTCAATCCGTTACATGGGAGAGAGTACAGACGGAAACCAACAGTGATCCTGCAATGAGTTGCCTCGTAGAATTCATTGAAACAGGCCTACCGCCTGGCCGTCACAATCTTCCAACTGAATTGCAGCAATATCATGCACTTAGAGAAAACCTCTCTACAATTGATGGTGTCGCTATTTACAACGACCGCATCATCGTTCCTCATCATTACGTGACAATGTCCTGACCGCCCTACATGCTGCTCACCAAGGAGTTACATCAATGACTACCAGGGCCGAATCATCTGTTTTTTACCGGGTATCATTCCAGCAATCATCAAACTCAGAAACAGCTGTAACCATTGCAATCGCATGGCACCGTCACAACCAAGTGCTCCTTCTACACCTCCAGTCTATCCTGAGTACCCATTCCAGTTCATCTGCTCTGACTTCTTTCACTACAAGGGTCGTCATTACCTTGTGTCGGTTGATAGGTACTCTAACTGGCCGATTGTCGAAAGTTCAGTTAGCGGAGCCTGGATTTGTATCATCAGCTACTGAACGCTTCTTGAATGATTAAGGGTGTTCACCATCGCCTGTCATACGTGGCATTTCCCCACAGTAATTATTGCGCTCTGTGAAACGTATGATCACTGACAACACTGTACCCAATGGCAAACTTGACGTGGATGCATTCCAAATTGCCATGCTACAGTATCGCAACACGCCCAACCAAGATACTAAATTGTCACCAGCCATGTGTTTCTTTGGTAGGCCGATTAAAGATTTTATACCGATCACACCAGGTAAATCCAAACCGCATGAAACCTGGCGGAGTGTGCTTAAGTGTCGAGAAGAAGCTCTGATGAATCGTCATATAAAGGTAGCAGAAAGACTATCCGAATACACCAAGCAGCTTCGTCCTTTAATTGTTGGTGATCGAGTTCGAGTACAGAACCAAATTGTTCCTTAACCCCGGAAGTGGGACATGACTGGACTGGTTATCGCGGTACGACAATTTAATCAATATGTCGTTCGTGTTGATGGTTCCGGTACGTAACAGGAAATTTTTGCGCAAGTTCACTCCGGTGATCTAGCCGAGACCAATTGTCACGATTCCTAACCCTACGATGCCACCAACCGTGCCTGCCATGCCTCACAACAAGATTTTGTCGAAGGCACTGATCGCATTGCCTACCATTTCCAACGCACCATCAGTGCCTGTAACATGAGATCCTGTACACACTCCTCCGTCCCAGTTCCTTTCGGATCCGACAACTCCATCATCGTCACCGACACTTTAAACCAGACGTACCAGTGAATAGCCCTGTTCGACGTTCAACCAAAATAACACGGCTGCCTGCTAGATTCACTAAATTTGAAATGTCATGAACCATGCACATAATTAGACATTTGTCAATAATTATCACTCCCCGCTATATCGTGAGAACTTCTAATTTGCTAAGAAACTTGTGATCAAGAAAGGCCTTAGCAATATAATGCCTGACCCAAGAGAGAGATTAATCTACTATCACTTAAATGTGTTATATATTGTATAGCTGGGGGAGCATTCAATAATCACCCAAGTTAGCCAGTTTTTACCACCCCTTCCCACCCCTCGTAACCCATCGTTACAAATTTAGTACCACCCACCCCCTTGTTACGTAATATTTCGAATTTTAAGACCTTGTCTATTCCGTAGTACCATATTCATTTTCATAGTACCAAAAACCTTCATGTAACAGATAATCAGGTAAACTAGTGCTCTAGTATGTCAAAGAGATATAATGGGGCCATATATTTAGCACACAAGACAACATATTTGGTACTTTTGTGTAGGTCCGGAGGTAAGAAACAAATTCGAGATGTCGACCATGCACTAAATAACTAAAAATATCAATCATACATAAAAATTATCTGTTTCCATAACAAAATAGCTGGAAATCTGCTAATACAACATCTTTCACAAAAATATTTGCTGTTTGTCTCACCGCTTTTTTCGTCAATTCTTTGAACATTTCTTAGTCAGGAATCCTCTTATCTTTCAATGTTTTTGTAACAAAATCCGCCATCTTTATAGTAAATCGTTGCATATATTATGACGCGCGAATAAAATTGTCCATGTCGGATGTAAGCCAATCGCATTAAAGAACTCCCCAGCCTGTACCAGGGTTTTTTTGCCGCCGGCCTCTATGTCAGAAAGGCAAAAGCCCTTGGGAATGGGGTTGTATTTTTCTGTTATAATTTGAAGCTACCTTATAAATCTTGATAAAGCTAAAAATTTGTTTTCGTTTGAACATTTAATTCCATAGGCGATTCTGTTTTAATTGTTTTCCGTGAGTTTTCGAAATTTATTGCGTAGCAGATTCCGTAGCTTCAAGAAATCGATTTTCAGAACTAGTGCCGGTATTGCACGTGAAACAAGTACCACAAGCTGCTTCGTTGGTCTTCTGTTTTGTGAAACGAAATGTCATGAGGTCATCTCGTTAACGCGAAAGTCTTTAATTTTATCTGAGTTCCGTGTATTATCTTTAGGTTAAAAGAGCGTACCTTACGACGCCCATCCCCCCGCCCCCCTTAATTCGTGAAATTTTCGCACACTCTCTACGGCTTGTTCAATTCAAGGTATTGCATATCTTTCAGAATTAGAATTTTAACTTTATAAAAGTATAATTTTGCATGGTTTATTGAGACTCAAAAGCTTTATCAATCTTGGATTTACGTCGACCAACACTGACAATATTGTGATTATTAGCAATCTTTAATTTTAACAACCTCGATCCCAGGACCTGTAGCGTTTTTTGATATGAAGATGAAACGCGTACGAGGCCCTGGTACAACAGACTCGGAATTCGCCCAAAATTAAGCATGCAGAGAAAAGTAATGTATGCGTGACGTTTCGATCAAAGTTGGTGTGTTAGTGGCGTGAATTTGTAAAGTGTTTTACTGGATTTTTGTAGCTAGAGGTACCTATAACTATACACCATAAAATTCCAGAATAAATACAACCCTTAATGGCTTTCTAGTCATTTTGTGGTGTATCATACATGTAGTAAAAACTACAGCACTTATAAATGTTATAGAATAATTTACACCAGCTGCAAAAATAACAGATGAAAGGATGGACCTCTCTGTCTATCTGAATCGTATATCCATAATGCTAAATCATGCTCTGAGAATTATGGCTTTCAAGTTTACTGGAGAATATACTTAAATTTAGTGATATGATTCACTTAAAAAATATTCTCCTCTTAAATAGGCTTCGTAATAAAGAGTTACCCAATGTCATTCAAAGTACTTATTCACTTGATCACGCCCAACACCAGCGTTCAACCCGCGCAAATAAATCTGGGTTACTTTATCTAATCCAGACCAATGCCACTACCCTCGGTCACCATTCTATAAAGTACAATTCCATCGCCATCCAATCCCAACTCCCAACTAATATTATTCAGTTGAATAACCCCCAAAAATATATCCGGAATTTTTTCATTAACACTTATAAATCTTAGATGTGGTTTGACTGATTTGTCAATATCATGTCTCGCTTAATGTTTGTGCCGTCTTGTGCGTCTTGTGTTTGTTCCTTGTTCCGTCTACTTGGTGGCCTCCACACTTTAATAGCTTTGCTAAGTGGTGGTCTCCCTTCAATAGCACTTATGATATATTGTTTTTATTTATTTGTTTATTACACGACATGAACTGTATCCTAAACTGTTGATAAATAAATTTTCCTTCCTTCAAACAGCATCTAACCAGTTAGTCAGCATACACATTACAGTTGCATCTGTACGAAGTTTTTCTTTACTTTTTAGCATATGAAAACAAAAATTAAAATTTTCAGTTTTTTAAAAATTAAGTATTGTGTCCCAACAAAAGGTGAGAGTACCTGTTACTTTCGTTCGCAGGACAGGATGTTCGTCGCACTATTCCATTTGAGTTGTCAGCTGCCTTTTTTAACATCAGTGAGGAAACAAAAGTAATGTTTAAAAATTTTGAACAGCTTTGATAAATTTGTAACCGATGCAAGGAAAGTCAAAAATAACGTGAATATAAATATTTTCTTCATAAACTAGTAACCAAAATCTTCGTAATGCTCATCGCCATATTTGTTGTTGATAAAAAATGCAGTGCTTGCACAAAAAACCTCTGCATTAATTATCTTTTTAACATAATTTAAAAAAGCAGTACACGCAATCTCATTTGTTGATTAAGTCTGTTGTACCAGGGCCTCGTACACGCGTTTCATCCTCATATATACCAAAAAACGCTACAGGCCCTGGGATCGAGGTTGCAATTTTAAAATTCTCTGGAAAAAGATGCTACGAAGTTTTTACTCTCATTATTCATTCTTTTTCGCGCGATCTAATTTTCTCGCACCTGAAAAGAAATATTCCGCACATATTAAATTTTCGAGCAGCCAAAGAATTACTATTTTTACGCAACTAATTGTTCCGAGGGGAGTTCATTTTACAACCTCGTCCCCAGGGTTGTTCTACGCCTACGATATTCAGTTTTTCCACATATCTGCTGCAGTAATAGCGCCTCGCCGTATTATATCGAAGAGAATCAAAAAGCGCTGGGGACATGCATTGGCTGGTTTCAATTTTGTTTGCAACTTGTGAAATGCTTCGCAACCTTTTTTTGGAATTTCTAGTTTCAATCTAACTCAAATTAAAACTGCAGAACAACAAATAAGCTAAAAGTACGCGAGTAAAGTCGATCAGAATCAGGACTAGCAATGAATTATTTTAAAAGACAATGAAAAGCCCTTGCAGGCTAAAAGATTTCGGATTCTTGTTTGTGTGTAATTTGGTTCCCTATACCTATCGAGTTCGCAAGTAGCCTGTTTTGTACAGAACTTTTACAATGTTGTTCCGTTATTTGAAATAAATAGGTATTATCCCGTGGTATTATCTTGCTTGCAAAATGTTTCACGTAGTACAAATATACGAAAAGTGATTTGTAAAAATTAATACTTTAACAATACTGCACTACACTTAACATTCATAAGAAAGAAACGAAGACGTTTTAGCATATCAATTTATTAAATATTATTGCTTGTGGTGTAGCGATATTTTGAAAATGTTTTATTATACCTGTGACATGACTAAAATCTTTATCAAGCTTAAGATATCTAAGATTTGACCATAAAGTTGGATCCTACAAGTTTAAAAAACAAAAAAAGAAATAGAAGTAGGTGAAAGAAACAAAAAGGTTAGATCCAAAGGACTAAATCCAAAATGCGATTCCGTGGTATTAATATTTAGACTAGCCGGGGAACCCGGAGTCGAAACGCCGGGTTAAGCCACAACTAACTGTGTTACCTGGTGTTGAACGCCTGGAAGAGTGATTAATAAGAAGTGTAAACTGTGCCACGCATTCAGGTGAAGCGCTTTAGTATAGATGTCATAAATTAAATGAGGCGCAGAACATTATGGTGTTTCCGGTGTAATATATTTTGAAAAAAATAGGCGCACAACATTATAGTGTTTCCAGTGTAATATATTTTTCAAAAAATAACTTTTCACAACTTTAACTGAAATAAAAACACAGTTTACAACTCGTTGCTATCCTGTTATAGCAAAAGCAGTTGGCCAACCTGTTTTATTTTTCAGAGAACGTTCCCACTAAAAGTTCAAAAATAAATATTACTCTGGGCTGAGGGATTAGTACAGGCAAACAATGACACATATCCATATAGGCATAATACCCTTTCTTGAAAAAAAACTTTATCGTAACTTCGGATAAACAGAAACTCAGGAAACAGCCATCATTAACATTGGACTGAGCACTTAGTAAGGTAAACTGTGTCGCCAATGCGTTTAGGCGTAATACCCTTTTCAAAAAACTTTATTGCAACTTCGGTTGAAATAAGAACACAGGAAAAACAGTCTGTCGTTACCTACCCTGTCCAGCTAAAAAAATCACTCAGCAATTCTATTTTGCAGAGTAAGTTTTCATGACACTAATAAAAGGTGTCGCTACCTACTAACTGCATTTAGCATAAGAAATATTGATTAAGAATTTTGTTGTAGCTAGCCAAACTGCATTTGGCTACTTTTACTCTTCAGCGCCAGAAGTAGCTAAATAGCTAAAGACCAAAATCTGTATATAATAAAGAGACATGAGTTGGTTCAAGAACGCAATCAGCAAACCGTACAGCGCTGTATCGGCGTCGGTAGCAGCCACTCGCGACGCTTTTGACAATCGTCTGATCCAGGACATGTATAGCAAACTCATTTAAGAGGATCCCTGGTTCAAGAACGCAATCAGCAAACTGTACAGCACTGTATCGGTAGCAGCCACTCGCGACGCTTTTGACGATCGCCTGATCCAGGACATGTGTAGCAAACTCGTTGAAGAGGATCCCTCGATGTTCAAGCTTATCCCAAAACAGTTCAAAACCCAGGACATGTGTAGCAAAGCCGTTGAAGACGATCCCTCGATGCTCAAGTATGTCCCAGATCCACTAAAGACTCAGGACATGTGCAGCAGAGCTGTTGAAGGGAACCCCTGGATGCTCAAGTATGTACCAGATCAGTTCAAGACCCAGGACATGTGCATCAGGGCTATTGAAGAGAAACCTGAGCTGCTCGAGTATGTCCCAGATCATCTCAAAACTCAGGACATGTGTAGCAAACTCGTTGAAGAGGATCCTTCAATGTTCGCGCTTATCCCAAAACAGTTCAAAACCCAGGACATGTGCAGCAGAGCTGTTGAAGGGAACCCCTGGATGCTCAGGTTTGTCCCAGATCAGTTCAAGACCCAGGTCATGTGCAGCAGAGCTGTTGAAGGGAACCCCTGGATGCTCAAGTATGTCCCAGATCAGTTCAATACCCAGGACATGCGCAGCAGAGCTGTTGAAGAGGCTCCCTGTATGCTCGAGTATGTCCCAGATCATCTAACGACTCAGGACATGTGCAACAACGTTGAACGCCTCCCCTATATGCTCAAGTATGTTCCGGACTGGTTTGTTACAACCCAAGTTTTGGAGAGAATTGGCTATCTAAATGATCTCGATGCCTATCGCCATAGGAAAGCGCAGAAGGCTAAAATTAAGAACGAGCTGCTTCCATTAGCCTGGCATCCCGACAGAGTTATAGCTTTTCAGAGGACGAGAAGGAGGATCTTGAAAAGTTGTGAAGCGGAGCGATGGAACGCACCATATGATGACACGCGGCGGCGATTAGAGGTAAGTTACATGTGGATCTTATATTTCGCAAGAACCATAAGATAAAGCGATGCAACAACAATGCGATGACTGTGAACGCGTACTTGACGAGTATGATAGATGTAAGTGTGGGCGGAGACTTGTGGTGGAAAGTAGCGTAAGCTGTCGCAACGCGGAACCTGGTTCCAAAATGTTGTGCTGGTACTGTTATCAGGAGCATATCACGTATAACGGAGGCAGTTGCGTATGCGATGATCTAGGTCTGTCCATGAGCCGATGCTAGTTGGGACTTGAAAATCATGAAATAAAGAGGATGTTGAAATTTGGAGACAAAACCGTCAGGTCAAAGGAATTTTACACTAACGTAACACCGTACAATATCGAAGATGTGAATATTGAAAACCTGGTCCTGAGCGACTCTATCCCTGCAAAAAAAGGCAAGGGCGAGAGATTTGTGATCGGATATCTTGACCAAGACAACCTATCTCCATTGCTGATAAAGACCCCTAAAAAGGTCTTCTCACAGGGTGTCTCTCAATACAGCGAGAATTCCGCGTTAACCATGTCGTTTGATCTTGGTGAACAAGGTAGAGGCTTTGGAGGGGCATTGCTTCACCAACATAAGTGTGCAGAAAGATCATTACATCTACCCTAAACTGAAGGAGTGGGAGGGTGAGATTAGAACCAAATTCCATAAGAAAAAGGTGCCCGAAAAACAACCTTGCGAATGTACGGCCATCATCAAACTGGGGAGCATCTATAGACAGGGTCACAACTATTACGTACAGACCTACTTGGAAGAGTGCAAATACAAGGAAGTTGAAAGGTATGGCGCTTGCTACCTTAGTGAGTCCGAAGATGATGATGACGAGAGCTTCACCGAGCTGTAGTGATGTCTACTTTCACGTGCGCGTAAAGGTTTATATGGTTGAAACCAGCGATACAAACAAACATGAACAGGCAAAGCGCGAAGCGCGAAGCTCCTGAAGAAGCAAGCGAGTAGTCTAAGTATCAAAGGAAGGTCCAAGATGTCAAGAGAAGAACTGGAGAAGGCTATCCGAAAAGTCAAGTTTAAAGACATGTCAACGCAGACGGATAGTCCTTACTGCAAGCCTTGTGTAGGAATAGCCTACCAGTGAAATCTCGAGATCCTGGCCGAAGAGCTGCATCAGAAATCACGACATGTTGTACATGATGATGACTTGCTCATTGATCTAGAAACGGGGGATGTGATTGGAGGTATATGGTAGAGTCACAGAGTTAGCATCCTGTAGTCTTGTAGATCGTTAATCTACAAAATCTGGCTTGCATATCGTGCGCATTGCTCGCTAAGGTGCGTAACTTGGAGGCGTGTCTAAGTACCACTTGCATATTGAACAGATTGTAGTTTTTTGAGAACTTCATCTTTCCCTTCTTGTCTCCCTTTTGCGACTAGCTCATCACGCTCTCTCTCATCGATGTTATTGATGATGCGCTTCACTCTTTGCCTCATCTGTTCCTTTAGCACCATATAGCGCTGCTTTTCTTGCATTATTAGACTGAACTCATAGTCACTCACGACACCGTTCTCTATGGCCTTTGAAATGAGATCTACGATGGAATTCAGCTTTGACTCGGCGAGCAGTCGGATACTTTCATGCTTCTGAGCCTTCACGCCTAGCCTCTTCGAAGCATTTTTCAGGCCAGCTTGGCCGATTCCCATAGCTAGCGTGATGCCTCCCATGGCAATGCACAGGGGAGCCCCAAGACCTGTTGCTAATGCACCAAGCCCGCATCCTGTAGTAATGACGCTTACACCGAGTAGTCCATGGTCATATGGCCATGCATCTTGAATTTTTTCGCGAGTCCGTCACGCTCTTTGATCTCCTTGCGAAGATACTGTTCGATCTCTTTAATCTTTTTCAGTCTGTAGACCTGACTTTCCTCCCGCATAGTATCATCCTCAGGCGCACTTGGCGGCAAGGTTGGGTATAGCTTCATATTATCCATCTTTATTACTAGCGGTAGCCTGTTTATTCTATAAGCAAGTGCATTGTGATCCCTACAAAGGATACGTTCTTTTCATGATGGAACTCGTCGGTAAGCATGAACTCCAGTGTGTCTGTGGATCCTTTCAAAGGAAGGTAGATCCGAGTGTCAAAATTCCAGGTAAGCATATCTCTCCAAGCATTCAACTCTTTGGTAGGAAGCATGGCGAGAATCTTGGACTTTTTGCCATCAAGGAAGCAATCGTCCTCATCCAGCTGAGGGCAGACAAGACGTAGTCTATGGTAAACGTCGGTCTTGTACCATCCGTCATAGTCGCCCTTCGTATAGTACTTCCCACCCGAAGGATCAAGCAAGACCATGAGATCCTGAAGCCCTTTTTGAATGACGACTGTAAAGCTATCCGACACACGGAGCCTGCAGAGTCCACTTTTCAGCACAAAGACCATAGCCTTCCCCTCAGCTTGCTTGTTGATAATACTCGCTATATCCTCGATCTTGTACAAACCGTTCATGATCTCGATCCGGGTAACCCCCTGATCAGGTCCCGTCTTCAGAATGGTGAAATCGTTGTTACTGTAAATGTTCAGCCACGTAGGTCGTATACGATCCTCGTACACTGCCCCAGGTAATCGTCAAAAAACGATATCTGTGATATACAGTTGCTTGCTATTGCGTGTCATGTTTCTTGTAGAAGAAAGATGAGCAAAACAGTAAGCAAAGCAGTAAGCATTTACTCGTACAACCCGAATGCAAAGTATGCGCCAAACCATGGGAGGTATCTTGAACGCCTTAAGGGCAACGACCTTACGGTACAAGACATCATTATTGCTGGTAAGGGCTCCTCCTTCAAGGTGAAGTTTCCAGACATCTTTGTCGATTATGAATTCCATTCCGGTACTACCTCACTAGTGAAGGTGTGAAATAGCCACCCTTTTAGCCTCTGGTCCACTCAACTCAATTTTGCCGCTTATTGCGCTACCTCCGCTTGTGGAATTTCCATGGAGCATCTTACCTCTGCCTTGCTTCTGCTTCGTGCTGTGTATCGCTTCCATGTCTATTTCCAAATGCGCAAGATCCTATCAGAACTTGACATTTCACTACCTGGGTCGGAACGATTTCGACGTCTAAATAACCCTTTCAACCAACACAAACTCCAGCAACTGGCTCGCGAGTTTGGGGTGCCTGGTGTTGAGCAGGAGTGGAGGAACGAAAGCATCTTCAGTAGTTGGCAGAGCCACCGTGAGGACTATCCTGGTTCAGGCCCAAGCTACCTTGACGAGGACTCGTGGAGCAGATGGATTATCGAGAACAGCCAAGGCCTCACTCGCATCGGCATTGAGCGCTTGTCTCAAAGTGTGAAATTTTATGCCTACTTGATTCTTGAAAGCCAGGCGAACGCGAGGTCAGGGATAGTTGGAAAGCAAGGTAGCGCTATCGATGCCCAACGGCTATATCTCACACGGTTTGAGGAGCTAATAGTTAAAGATAGAGAGACGAGTCAGGAAATTGCCGAATTCCAGAATGTCCTCAAATACGTGAGGTCTAAGGTGGATTTTAGCGTTGCCCATGGCGTGTACATGATACCAAGCGATATGGAATTCACATTGGAAGCATCGTGAATTTCACGAACAAGATTCTCATCAGCAAGGAGTATTTCTCGATAGGTGTCAATCCGAAGATTAACGCGAAACAGGTTGAGACGAAGCCTGTTGAGACCTCGACGAAGCGTCGCCCGCCACAGGTGAGCCACGCCACAGAGTCGCAGACTGCGCTAGCAATAGAAGCAGAAAAGCACGTTGATGCCAAGGCGTGACGACCGGAATAGGCCTTATCATCGCTTATATCTGGCTCAGGTAAGAGATCAAATGTCCAACGAAGTTTGTGTCTACCTCCAGGGCATACACAAAAGACATGGAAGAGGCAAGGCAAGGCAATGCACAGCTTGTAAACACTCTCTTTCTTTAAACAATTTCAGGACCAAAGGAAATGGACAACGGACAAAGCAATGCATCATTGAAGAGGATCTTGAGCTTTTCAGTGAGAGAATTGTCGCCTTCTACCATCTTCATCAGCGTGTCCCTAATCGCCTCCAGCTGGCTCTGAGTCTGGGATGACAGTAGTCCATGCGCCTCTTGTACGGCTTCTTTTTCAGCTTGAAGTCGTTCTAGATCTTCCTTAGCCCTTGCAATGTCTTCGTTCCAAATAGTTTGTTGCTCTTCGGATACTCCAGGCGCAGCTTTCTTAGCCTCAAGTCTCTTCACCTTGGCCTCTGCTTTTCCAATCTCACCATCGTAGAAGATCATCTTACTTTTCAAGTGTTTCAAGTTGCCTCGCAAGGTTTGAAGTTCGAGGTTGAGCCCTCTTCTTTCTCTTTCCGAAAAGGCCTCGCCGTTGAAAGAAGTCTCTCTGTTTCCTCCAAAACGTTCTCTAGCAGGGGCATCATCTCTATGTTGTCCGCATTCTCGACATGATCTAGATCGTTCAGGAGTTTCTGAGCCATGGCCTTGCTTCCCTTGTTCGGCGTAGTATACTCCGTGAACCCCATAGCTCGCAGACGTGTGCTTCCAAGCTTTTGCTTTATAGCACTAACAGATCGTAAATCACCGTTCTTTTTTGTGATCTCTATGCCCTCATAGAGGAGTTGATTCCCTCGTAGTTCAAAATCGTCGTAATGTCTCGCGTTTGGTAGCCCTTCGACCTTTTGAGCTCTTCTCTCTGGGTTAGTTTGCTACTCTCCTGCATTCGGTGCTCTTCAGGTATTTGCGTGGAATTGGTACCAGACTGGGTAGGAAGATCCTCAGGTCTACTGAAAGATCAATCATCTGTATCGTCTGGAATGCTCTCCTCGGGCGTGAAATTGTCTCCAGGTTCATAAGTGGGATTTATAGGCATTTATTTCAAGCAAAGTCACCTAGTAAAAAAGCAGTTATGACTAACATATTTGGACTCTTGTTCGATCTTGAGCTGACGGGGACAAACACGAAGCGTACTATCGTGAGCAATATCGGAAAAGGTCTGGTGCAGAACCTGAGAATCACGCTGAACGGCAACGAGGTGCAAAGCATAAACGATTATGCTGGCTGTCTACAAGGACTTATGGTTGCCTAAATTCGAGCGCGAAAACAACTTGATCCTAGAAGGTATCAATCCGAATGATGGCACTATCCGCGCCTTGCAAGTGAAAGCTAGCGATCACGTGGGTACAGACGAGGAAAATGCGATCGTTGCAGCTTACGGCAGCACATTCTGTATCCCCCTCGGGAAAATGTTTGAACTGACCAGTGACCTACCCTTCTACGAACCAGGATTATACGACAGGCTGCAGTTCGTTATACACTTTGCATCGTACGACACTATCATCAAGGATGCAGCGGCTTCAGGAAGTACTGCAGCAAAAGCGGCAGATTCTGCTTACAAGATCACAAACATTGCATTGGAGTTTGACAAGGTGAATCACGACGGCCTTGCGAGTGCTATGGTATCACGCTACAGTCGCTTAGCACTACCTTTCAAAAGAGTCCTCAGAAGCAAGGTGATCACCATGAAGAAGGAGGATACCAGCTACAACTTACAGTTAGATACGCCTGCCAAGAGCTTGAAAGGTGTTCTCCCACTCTTTGTAGACCCCTCGAAGGTCAAAGCGTACTCTGGGGTGAACAAAGTCTTCTCCAACCCCAAGATCGAGAAAATATCAAACACTGTCGAGGGTGAGCCCAACGAGCTGTATTCACACGCTATGCTTGGGAAGGATCATTTTGAGCAAATTTTCAACCTCTTCGGTAGCCATGACTCTGAAGTTACGATAGGGGAGTTTATGGCCGAGAGATACGCGCTTTTTGTCGATTTTCGATCATCTCCTGATCATCTCCTTCATGGTAGTTGGAGACCTTTGGAGCGCTTGAATGACGGCATCACTTTATGTATGACAAAGATAGCCGACGGAACGGGCAATATCCGATGTTATATCTATCTTCTGAGTGATGCCCAATTAAATGTTCTGGATGGGCGCTTTCACGTGTGGAGTATTAGAGGCGCAGACTGTGTTAGCAAGCGGTAGCCCGTAGACAGTGTAGAACTCCGCACTTTGCCTCATAGCGTTCTGTAGGGATCATTCTCTACAAAAGGGCTCAGGGCTTTTGCTTCCAAATAAATGACTCAGAGCCTAGACATAGTGAAACAGCCGCACACTGCGATATTTTCAGGCCCGACGGGGTCAAAAAAGACGCAGCGTGTTTTAGATCTCCTCGAAACTGAATACAGGAAGCACTTGCACAACATCATTATCCTCTGTCCAACTAGACAATGGAACTCCACTTACCTCGAGAGATCCTCGCTTTGGAAAGATGACTATGTGTTCTTGATCAATCCCAAGGACCAACTGTTTGAATGGATCGAAAAACTATCGTCACTGCTAGCTGGCGAAAATACTCTGTTCATTGTCGACGATATAATAGCAGACGAATCTCTCGATAAGCGAAGACAGTCTCTGCTTGAACTAGCCATCTCTGGAAGGCATCGAAAGCATAGGTTTTGGCTCTTAACACAAGCGTATACCGCTTTGCCGAAGAACTTTCGAAGGCAGAAAAAGCAGCTGTTCTTGTGGTACCCGCACGAACGCTCTGATATGAAGCTTGTCAACGAAGAAACCAACCTGATCAGTGATAGTGATTGGGGAAATCTCAAGACTCAGCTCAAAAAGTCAAAACATGCATGAAAACAAAACATACGTGCGACTGGAGCACCCTATAATCTATAGAATTCTCGAGTGACCACAGAAGGTGCGATAGCTTACGCAGTGACCTCAAGAGGCTGGAATGTTTCCACCCTTTGCAGTGACCGGCATGAGAAAATTGCTAGCGAAGGAGATGTATAAGAAAAGAATGGTCTCGCAAAGCTCTATGGAAGCAAAACTAGAGGCATTGTTCAAATATATTCCGGCATGTTTCCAAAAGACTCGCCGACAAGAAAGCTACATCTCTCTTGCAGGTTTTAAGTGGATGGAATACGCTACATCAGACTCTGACCTTCGAGGTAGAATACGAGCACTTATCGATGAACTTGAAAAAACTTTAGGCTTGTAGACCGTAGGCTTTCGCTGTTTTGTATAGATTCGTCCATACAAAATGCAACGCGAACACCCTGGTTGGACTTCTTCCTAGAAAGAAAAGATGTCTTCTCAACTTGCCCTGTTCAATACCGTACCTGCTGGTGCCATCGAGACTCTGTTCGATGAGCATTTACAACCTCGTTTCAAGCGTGCCGATCTCGGAAAATTCTTAGGGATTGCAGATATTCGTACTTCTTGCAGAACGCTTAACATAGTGGAACAAACCCGTGCCGATATATCTGCTAGGGGGCCGGCATACCATGCCGCCCTCAAACAAGGTCAAAATTGGCACGATCTATTCGTCACTTTGGATGGTGCAATAGAAATCACAGGCAGCTCGAGAAAGCCCAATGCCGTAGCTTTGACAAAGTGGCTTGCAGGAAAGGGGTGGAGAAACTGCAAGATGAGGTTCAAGAACCTCGTCAACTAAAAGGTCAGCAGCAGCGAATGCTAACGCAAGCCCTTGAAGAAAAAGACATATCCATCGCCATCCTTGAAGATGATCTTCAAGCCGAAAGAGAGCATAATGCAGAACTCAGGCAAAGACACGTTCCACATCGGATCCTCATAGACACGGTGCTATGTGTAGTGGACAAGAACGATCCTCACGAGCATGTAAGAGCTGGCAGACATAACCACTATATGATCCGATGCCAACGCAAACAACTCACAACGAGGCTAAATGCCCTAAGAGTGAGGTAACCTGATATGATCGTGAGAGATCCAGAATGCGACGATCCCAACGTTGTACATGTCTGGTGCCGCTTCTAGGAAGATGTCCTTGGTAGCGACAACTTTCACCGCAATCACTTTATCCTGCCTGACGACGATACACGAGAGCTGTTCGAGAACATGTTCGACATTGATATGTAAACGCTTTTGTGACCCTTTGCGAATCACAAAAACGATCGTAAGTTTTCTGCGACTTTACCACTCTTTTACATACTCAGGAGGGACTTCTACATCCTCTAAAAGTAGCATGAGCTCTTCTGCAACAAAACTACGCTCAGGCCCGTCTTTCAGGTAGTACAACACACGACTGTTTGGCTCTGCCATAATACGATCCAGCCTTTACGTTTCTGATCTCCATGCTCTTCTCCAGGTTGAAGCAGATAGAGGTAGAGACCATCTTCTCGTAATAGGTTTTCCTCGGGGTACTCTTCCCTCTTCACAAGTGGTACTTCTTCAAGCTTGATAGCTTTAGACGGCTTCATTCCAATCATCTCAGTCTTGGTATTGTTGCGACTCTTCACTGTAGGGTACCGGTTTTTCACCCATGTGCTACCAGTCTCCTCAGTGACTAACTCTTGCGCATCTTGAGGTTTAAAGAGTCTCTCCGCAAGGATCTTGTTGAAGGACTCAACGAGCGCTGTAAATGTATGATGATACTTGGTTGTGGCTCGACGAATCTCCACCCCTTTTCCTTCTAGCAGCTTTGTCACATCTGACTTAAACTCGGCTCCGTTATCGCTCTGGAAGGTCTTGGGGTAGCGCAGAGGTCCCGCTTTGTAGATATCCTTGATCACCTCTGCGACATCTGCAGCCTTTTTCGTACGCAGAGGTCTCCCTACTTTATATCTCGAAGACACATCGATGCCTGTCAGGATGTATTTGTAGGTGTTGCCATAAACTTTGTTGTGTGACATATACAGCAGATCAAATTGGTGCATTTCATTAGGTTTTGTGATAGTGAATTGCGGATAGTCTATCTTTTTTGGGCCTCGAATGTGTCGAAGCCATAGTAATTGCCGAGATAGCCAGTGTACGACTTTCTTTTTGGATAGTCCACTCTCCTCAGCGAGCAGTTTGATGGCTTTTCGTCCTGTCCAGAGATCTGGGTTGTAGTAAATCTTGCTCAGTTTTTCGGCCTCTTGGCTAGATACAGAGTGAGCTGGCGCAGTGCTTCACGCTTTGGACCGTAGGCTGTCGCTATGTTCCGCGTTGCTGCCCTGGGACTTCTGTACTTTTTTCATATTTTATTAGATGACAAAACGATGTGTTATTATGTAACACTAGCACTGTCCCTATGCATATTTGTAGGCTAAGAATCCTAACAAGGCCAAGGACCCCACAGTGAACGTAAGTTCACCGTTCTTTTGGTCTTGGGAGGGTAGGTAAAAATCTGAAAGCTTGGGAGCCTTGTCGATCGTCGCTATGTAGTATTGTCGCATTCCCTCATCAAACTCCTTTAAATCCTCACCTGTCTGCTTCTTCAGCTCTCTTTGATGATTGTACCAGTTGATTTTTGCTTGTCTATCGCGCACCCACTGTGCTTGGGCAGCTTGTAGCTTCTCGATGGCCTCATCGTGCCTCTTTCGTTCCTCTTCCCCATTTCCTGACAGTTTGCTAAACAGAAAATTGGTCCCCGAAAATGCTAGTGCATTTATTGCTGCACCAGCTACAAGAACTCCGATAGTTGCCATGTTTATTTAGGGGGCATCATGGAACGCTTGTACCATCCTTGTTTTATTGCATAGTCGTCAAACAAGGTCACGCCCGTCATGTAACCGCCAAGCTTCAGACCGTCTTCCAGATCCATCTTGGCTCCTGGTCTGGAAACTCCTAGCATCTTTTTTTGCTCCCAGCGCTAAAAGTATAGTGTACGATAATAAGCGAGCAGATTCCCATAGAGAGTCTACGACTTCTTTCTGATACTCCTTACTCATTTATATATAGGACTCAACGCATCCGAAAACTGTCTATATCGTCGTCACGCGCATGTGATGCAGGTTGCTTGCGATCCCTGACGCACTTAGGAGCTTCTCCATTTGCTGGCGAGCGTAAGCCGTCGCTTTTTGAACTGTGTTCCGCGTTGCTGCTCGTTGCTTGTACAAAACTTCGCGCGTACCAAACACCGAGGCCTATCGCGAGTACGACGATTCCCGCTCCTACTGTTGCTAACATTGTAAAACTTGACTTACTAGTACTATCCATAGTAGTACTATTACTATTACTAGTACTACTAGTACTATTACTAGTACTACTATCCAGTAGTAGTACTATCACTTGACTTATTGCTCAAGTTCCATCTATTCTTACGGTTCCATTCGGTAAGTTTATACCCCTTTGCGACGTTAGAGGCTTTCTTTGTAATCACATGCTGTTCTTGACCTTGTTGTGTACTATCGCTCATTTATTGCAACTATGTTCCTGCATATTATCATTCAGCTGACTTGCACGTTGCCCATCTTCCGAGTCCTCTTCCTTCCTCTTAGACATCTGAGTGTTGTTTACTGTATGAGCAGCAACGAGAAGGGGCGCTATAAATTTACCAAAGGCAGAGTAGACGAGGATTCCTAGATCTGGCATACTATCCTTGATAATCGGGTCTTCCTCGATATCTCGCTTCAGAGCCTCAGCACTATTGAGCTGAACAACATTCCCTACGACGTTTGCGTACATAGTGATTGCATGCGAAGAGAGTTCCTTGGCGGTTTTTTCTCCCTTCTCATGAATCTCACGTTGAACATATTCCGCATATGCCTTTTCGATCGCATCATCTGGCGCCTTGTCTACAAAGCCTTCAGTACACTTTTTCGGTAAGAGATGCCCTTTACCTTTGCGTAGAGCATCCTTCAAGACTTGACGTTTATCTACTACTTTTTCTCGTTGTTGTAGAGCTTCTGCGGGAGTATCTACTTCATCGAATATTTGGGTAAGTTCAGACATTCTGTTTATTACATGTCTGTATCTTAGAAAACAGAGCAGGATCGTACGATGGCACGTATGCTCACTTCTCTTCTAATTTAAAAGCACTTCTCTTCTATGATTCAAACAGTTTTCTTCTGTATTCTCACACTTTTCTTCTGTATTTTGACACTTCTCTTCTGCACTTAACACTTCTCTGCACGTGGTTCGAAACTTTTTCTCTACAACTACATTAAAAAATCTGGTCCGCAAATTTACACCCATGGTCTGTATATTCTTTTTACTTTTCGCAAGAGGTATACTTGGCTAACACTTCATTTACCAACAGCTTTGTCGGTCCATTACCCATAAAATTTTTGGAGAGTTATTAATTACTAACACCACTTGATCTTATTCATGGCAGAGAACCAGTATGTCAATTATTCATCCTCGTCTCCAGTGATTTTCGCCTCCATCTCTTATATATCCAAAAGGCAAAAAACCCTAGGGACGAGGGTGGTCGTCATTTATTGAAAAACGTGAATTATCAAAATTCAGCTCAATCAATATTCCGGACCAGAATTGGGTCTGGGAATTTATTGAGTTCATGGAAGAGAAGTGTTTCTCACTTTGGAATAGAAGTGCTTTGAAGAGAAGAGAAGTGAAGTGAGCCATAGGAGCCATCGTAGGATCGTGAAGCTCAGCATAAGCAGCAAGGCGTAAGCTGACTCTATAGCAATACTTAGACAAACTTCCATTTTTATCAACAAAACCCTCGCGAGGGAACCCCCTGGATTTTTGTTGTTGTTGTTGTTGTTTGAAACCCAGAGGGTTTTTGATTCTGCGAGTATCCCACTCAGAGCCTTTGGTTTTCCATATCCAAGATGTTTATCAGTGCTGTCCTGCTTATCAGGCTTAGCGTACTTGCTCTTGATACTCTATACAGAATGTCGTGCTGTACTACGCATTAACGAACACACCTTTTTAAGTGTGAACTTTCAGAGGCCGTTCCTGCACAGACATTTTTTACCGGCATTTGGCACAATTTTCCCGTCATGACACAATTTTACCGACATGACGCAAGTGTGGTACAAACCGGGGCGAGACGGCCGCTTCGAGGTAAGGCATGCTCTCGCCCGCGCATCCCTACCCTTCCGCCAGGAGTAAGCCTGGTACCACGATTCTAATATACTTGGAAGTTCGTATATACTCTTTCAGTATCACCTTGAGTATTGCATGTGGCAAACCACGCATCGCTGCGCACATCTCTCGCGCATCATTCAGAAAACCCTCGATTATTCAGAAAGGTGTAAACATCTTTGAATAGATGAGGCAAATGGGTTTGATCTTGTTTGATCTTGTTTTTACCGCTTCATACTGATGAGGAGTGACTCTTTTCAGCGTGTGTGTTAGTGTTCTTAATGACTGATGTAGATTTTGGAATCTTTTGAAGCTTGGATTCTATCCCTGACTTATATGGAACCTTTTCCACTTCCATTGATTCAATCCAACGCCCCTGTGACCACAGTCGCCAACCCAAAAAATCGCTCGCAATCTTTTTCCCAAGGCATCCTTTTTATTTTATCAACCTCGATGGTTGATAACATTTGTTGGACGCGCTACAACTCCAGAGACACTGTATGTATACCATCCCCTAGGAGGCGACGTTTGTCATAGAATGCCGATAGCCCTAGTTTGGTTTGCTCATAAGTTATCACCCCCTGATTGTGCACCCGGAAACCTGTGTTTTTCGCAGTGTCTAAGCCTCCTTTCAACGCGCTCATGTACCTAGCCCAAGTCATGGCATTCTGCTTTTTCGACATCCCCTTACACGAGAACTTGGTGCCCTCTTTCCCTTCGACGAAGTAGCACTTGGCTGTCAGCGCAATCATCCTGGACCCTATGAATTCCGCTTTGAATAAGCCTCTTGTTCTACTCGAGTAATCGTCCGTCACCAGCCAGTTTGTCACCTCTTTGTCGTACTCCTCGAGCAGCTCAGGACGTACGACATCTCGAAGCTCTTCCCCAGAGATAGCAAAATACGCGCTATCTGTATCCATGTAGATATACTCAAAGTCTCGACGATCTACATACTTGTCCAGGAAATCGTAGTAAAACTCCAGCATGCGTAGCTTAGCTAGCTGGTACACTGCGATGCTACATTGGTAGGCTCTGTCAATGCTGCACTTGTGCTTACCTTCTCTGATCTCATAAGCATCGCCTATCGGCTCCAAGTCTTCGAGATATGGCGATCTCATCGCTTGATCAACATTCTTTTCGTCTCTCGTGAACGTTGTATTTGCATGCCTTGCGACATCTGCGATCATCTTCCCATAGAACGAGTTACCCTTCAGCTTGGCTGTATCTCCAGTTATCCGCTTGTCAGAGTCTAAATCAGCTTCTTTGCGAACATGGGCAATCTCCTCGGGAAACCAAGCAAATGGCTTACCTCGCTTGTACTGGAGGAATTTGTGAAAGGCTGTCACTTTCAACCCATGATTGAGGTACCATTTCAGTACATGCGTATATAACAGGCCACAAAGAGAGGCGACATTTCCCCGCATTTCTCATGCAGCTCCGCGGGTACTTCAATGTCAACCTGTGCATACCCAAACAAGGAGCCCGCTTGCACACCTCGTGTTAGTATCTCGAGGTTATGGGCCGATTTTGGTGTAGGCACCTTGATCAATTTTTCCTTACCGCAAGGGAAGTCGTACTTCAAGGTGCTCGGATACAGCATGTTGGCATCTAGCCCCAAGACAGTCATGCACGTTTTGGCATCCTTGTATACATGTGATCTGATGCCTATCATGCCACGCTCGTGATATCGACAGAACACGATCGCTGGGCCTCCTACCATACCCGTTTGGAGCAGCTCGTAAGCCTCGTTCTTCGTACATTCCGTACAGGCTTTCTGCACCTCTTTACAATCCTTACAGGTCTTGCGGAAGCAGGCGTCTTTACATTTGTGCTTGCAAGGTTCACCTGGAGCGTAGAGCTCTACTTTAGGGTTTAGTCTTAGAGCCTTGTTCAACACATAGCGCATCGATACACCAGGGATACTCACCGCATCCTTCAAGATGTCGATATCATCTCCATAATACTGCAGTCTTGTCTTGTCTACCGCTTCGATGAAGGGCTCAACGTCTGCCATGTTGTACTCGCGCAACCAGTCCATCATAGTAACACAACGTCGCTTATAGAATTCTACGCAGAAGGCTTCGTACTCTTCAGGTGATGACGTATTTTTACCGCTTAGCCGGCTATAGAAGTCATCGTGAGTGACAGGCCCGACGTGGTTCAGCTTGTCATAACTGGACAGCCACTCGTACGGGAACACGAGCTTTTCGAGCTTACATTCGAGAGACTTGCACCATCTGTCCGTAGCTCATACCAGGGGCGAGGAAATTCGTAATGTCGAGGAATTTGAACTTTGAGGTTGTCACGAACATGTAGTTGTTGTCCTTCTTTGCAACCTTGATCTTCTCGCCCTTCGTGTCGTCGTCTGGAACTGTTGCTGTGATTTGATCGACAAAGTATCGCTTGATCATGTTCAGATCATACTTCCCGCTGTTGAAGCCTATCACCGCTACCTGGTTCACCCCTTCGTTCCACGCATCCTGGGTCTTGACTGGGAGCATAGCGAAGTCAACAGGGCTCGGGTACATTCTCTCCACTTCTGCGACGGTGAGAGCGTGTCTCTTTTCCATGTCTTCCACAAAGCGTTTCACTAAAACTTTAGGATCTTCATGCTCTATGAACGTGGAGTTGCCATTCAGACTATCGTGAATAGCGACACTTACCAGTATATGCTCAGATATATGCATCAGATCTGTCGTTTGTGTCCTATTCAAGGACAGCAAGAGGGCTTCAAAATCAAACACGATGTAGTGAGGATATGGCGTAAACTCCTTCTTGAAGAAGCGCTTAACTTTGGGTGGTTTCTCGCATTCCCACACTGTAACGAGGTCATATCCCAGTTCCCGTAGCATAACCCCCTTCTTCTTCGTTTGTTTGTAACGGTATGCGTTCGCTTGTGGCTGACAGGGGCATCCGTGCCATTTGCATCCATGGTACTCGTAGATGGTCTTCGTGGTAGGTTCATAGCCGTCTACCTTCCACTCCTTCCCTTTTCCATCACATATCACACGCTCTTCGCCATGTCTGCAGAGTGCGTGGTGTATATGTCTTCCTGTTTCCATCGACATGAGTTCTAACCATTGCGATGCAGCGTAGCTAAAACCCTCATCGTAGAATACCTTCTCCGACTTGCTCGGCATACGCTTCACTTGCTCACCTTTGCAGATGATCGTCGTCTTGACCCCTTCGCATTCGTTCTTCTTATGCCGCGTGAGATTTCAGGCTTCCGTGAAGAGCTGGCCACATACCTCACACTCCAGCGTCTTTGTCAACACTTTGATATCTTTGATGTAAAAGCAGCAGTGACCTTCCAACATTCCAAGAGTGATGTCATCTAGCCCTTTCTTGTGCTGATTCTGCCCATTCTGTCGCCATGGTGCTTTCTCGTTGTTTGTCTTGGGCTCATGCACTTTGATGTTGATCTTGAAGTGCTTTGCGATACCTTCCATATCCACCAGCTTTGTAGGGCGCACGTCCTTACCTTTCAGTTTATGGTCCTCGTAGTACTCTCGGGCTAGGGCAAGAGCTCCTTCTGTGATATGCTTCTCGCGTTGCTTTCTATCTCCACGATAGTGTACGGCAAGACATCTCCAGACACATAGATTGTCGGTTCTTTCATCTACCTTGTCAAAGCTGTAGATGCATCTCTTCTTCCGTAGCCAGTCTGGAAGAGGTACGCACCCCAACAACGGTTCTCTTTGGCTTATGATCTTGATCTGCACATGATCGCAGACGATTTTCCCTTCGTAGGCTCCTGGGGTCTCTATAGTTCTTACTGCAGGCAGGTAAGCTTTGCTCCAAAACTCAGCATCTTCGTGATCCAGACGCTTCATCTCGCATTCTTCTATGAAGGCTTCGATGTCCGCGATGCTTGATAGCGACTTGGAGCCTTTGCTCTTCCAGTAAGGAGATGACTCCCCTCCGCCTTTGTGGATGTTGCAGCTGAAGCTGTAAACAACATTTACTCGCATGTCTATATGAGGGGTGATTTTCTGCATGATAGCGCGCGTGAGCGGTTGGTTAAGGTTCTTGTTGATTCTCCAGGTTTTGACACGATTCCCATCCTCCAGCATCTGTATGCCTTCATCGAATATGTGCTGAATGTCTTCGATCCCTTCTGGAAATTTCTAAAATCTGTGCTTAAAAACTATTGTAAAGGAAACGGCGTTACTCGGGTCATTGGGGACCGGGGACAGGCGCAGGGTCGGGACAACGATAATTTCGTTACTATGGTGGTACTTGAACCACCGTAGCAATTTGCCCATGCGTGCGACGGTTTTTCGAAAACAATAGAAAACCTGGAATATATTTTTTTTTTTTGGACAAATTTTTTGTCATTTGAAATATAAATTTGAAATATAAACAAAATACATTTAAAACATTTAAAACATAGACGTTAAACGTGGAAGGATAACAAGTTAACACAAAAAGTTTACATTACAATGTTCATTCATTGTTGGCTCTTGAATCGAGCGCGGCTAGTTTGATATCTGTACTCTCCGAGAAAACTGGATGATATGAAGTACGTGTTCCTCGTATACATGTTTTGTCTTCTAAAGATTTTGGTAGTTTTCTCTTATTGGACAGTAATTCTGCAGCACGAGAGAAGAACCTGCTGCATTCGCGAGACATTCCACCATAACATGAAAACATAAGTGGTGTGAATGAACCGAATTCCACATTAATGATTCTCTCATTATAATGCCTTTTCTTCTCGTTCTCGTTCTTTCTGTGAACGGCATAGAGAGTTTGACTTCGGTGGCATTTGGCTAATGGGTTAAACACCCTCACATCAGCGAACGCCATTTGCCCCCGAATTCAAAACCCTCTTGCTGACACATCAGCACGCACATCACCTCCAGTCAGCGTTGATAATTTCCGAAAAGATTCACCAGTTAGTGGCTGCAAAATTGGTTCTTTCGTCACTTCTTTGCACGTCTCGTTAAGAATCTCAGCAGTGATATCTCTAATATCATTGTGTCGGCTGATGACAAACCCACCTCTTGGGCACGTAAAAGCATGCTCTACGTTGAAAGCAGCACCACAAACGCACACTGTTGGTAATCTTTGGAGAGGAATTCAATATCTTATGTTCAGTGCATCGCGAAAGGACTGTTTATCAAGAGCAAATCCATATTCTTTCAATGTCAATGATGTCAGCCAAATGGATGATCCATTCTCTAGGGATGCTTCTAGCGACTTTGCTTTTTCAAAAGAAGACACAGATTCTTGTATTTTCTTCAATTCTTTCTCGAACTTTTTCCGTTTCTCCAGTTTGATTTTATTCTTTTGATGTTATAAACTGTTGATTCTGTTATTCGTCTTGAATACATATACTCATCGTCTGTCATTTTTGATGGAATTATAATGCCAAGACCACCAAATTTTGGAGGTAGAGAAAACAGTAACCGTTCCTGCGCATTGAATGAATAATCTCCAAAAAGATGTTTTATGAAATTATCAATGGCATCATCAAGTGGCTTCAATAGATTCGAAATTGTTGGTACAGTTCTCATCACATAAACGTATTTATGTTTAAGACCATGGCAGAAGGCAGCGTAGGCTGAATGAGGTTGTGTTGTGGCTATATGTGATAATAACTTCAATTTGTCACACCATTTCAATACTTTCTTTTCCACAAACTATTCAATGAAAGTCTTTTTACCGATTGCCCCTCCAAGATGTCGATTTCCTCCAGTTGATATTCTGATGTTCGAACCAGAAAAGAGTCTTTCTACTTCACCGAGATGCTCTTCTTTTACCACTAACCGTGACTTTCTCTCTTTCACAAAATATCCCACAAACTCGCCATGTTGTAAAATTCGATCTCACCATTGTCTCAGTTTTTTAATTGTGCCTATCCCGGTCAAATCGTCTGCGTAAGCTGACTGGATCAAATTCTTTTCGTCTGTGAGATCTTTTGTAGATATAAGCAATGGCATTAACCCGATGGCATACATGGCCATTGCAACAGCGTCACCTTGAGTTGTTCCTTCCCTGGATGCTATTTCCTTTCCGCCAACAACAAAAAGTCTAGCAGGTTCGCTATAGAAATTTGACAGATATGTAGCAATTTCTGGGCAGAGTATTTTGGAGTTTTGGAAAAGAACAGCTCTATTGATCGTGTTAAAGGCATTGGAAGCATCTATTTGGATGAATCCTTCAATTCCATCTTCTTGAAACAAATCAGCAACAGCGTGAATAGCGGCCTCACATCCTGCCTCAATACCAGCGCACAATTGTTCACATTGAGTAACGTTCGATGACTTATGACTATCACTTCATCTAACAGTTCCTTTATTTTTCGCTCTTTCCATAATTTCAAACATCTAGTAAGAGTGGCCTTATTTTCAGATGTTGTTGATTTATCAGATGTCTTCGTCAACAATAAAGTTGGCATAATCATTAAGGCCGTCAGGCAAACGTCGTGATTCGGAGAATTATCCACCCATTCATTGATCAATCTTGTCATTTCTCGGATGAAATCTTTTCCAGAACTATTTTTTGGAAGTTCAAAGAAATCTTTGTTCAAATAAATGATGTTTTAATACGCATCCTTTACTTGGCTTTTATAATCGTCAACCAAACTTTCTGCGTTGTTATCAGTGTTCGTATTGAACTGTATCGCAGCTTCCGCTCGGTGCTTAGTTAAACGTTGATGTTGTTGAAGACCGCGTTGGTTCTTCAATCGTTTTCCACATGTACACGTTCTTTCTTGATTTTGTGCTTCTGCGTCATTGTTCGGCTGAGTAGCGTTCAATATGCGTAAATTACAACCTCCAAGAGATGAAGCCATAATAATAAGTAACGTAACTGACAAATGATAGACGGGATAAACGAGTTTAATCTTCTTCGTGTATAAGCGTCTTTACGCAACGATTTGATATAGTTTCGTTCCCGTTCGTCTACCTGGAAGATTAGCTGCGTGCGAGATTTGAACCGTACTGCAAATTCTCGCACGTGATCGGCTTAAAATGACTGCCCTCAGGCGGTCGATTAAAGAGATCTCAAAAATTGGAATACTTCGCGTAGCAAACGTGCTCCACAATTTCGCTTCGCTCGCGAAGCTTAATTACTTCGCAAAAATGGCGAAAGTGGATGCAAAACGTTTTGGCATTTGTTATGGTTTTTACATGCCTGTTAATTTTATACGCTAGTTTCAGATATGACAAAGAGGCAACAATTGATGAAAAAAGATATGATAGTAAGTATTTTGCCGATGTTAATATTTTTTTTGTTTTGGGAAACGTTCGTTTTCCATCAGGATAGCTATGGTTTGGACAGGTAGCTAGCTATAATATAAATGACCTTCCTCTAATCTTGTCTAGAACATGTTATTTCTAAACGTCCTTATTATCCTTCTCCATTCTTTCCAAGCGAAGTGTCTCAACCAGCTCAATCTTCTATTTGTTTGAAGTTAGAAAACAAAGAGCCGTAGTTTAGTGGTTATCACTCGTGTACCTTGTGCAGGAGACCGGGGTTCGATTCCCCTTGGCGGCGATTCAATAGGGGCAATTGAATATTACCATAGCCCCGGGTTAACCTAAGCCATGTGAGGGAAATTGGGGAGATGGCGCACTGTGTAGGCCCTGAATTAACGGAAAGGCAGACATTGCCCATTTAAAAAAATTTTTTTTGGACGCACGCACCGTGGGCTTGGTCAGATGCGCTTTAGGGGCCTTAAACAAATGCGTGCGTAGCGTGTAGTAAGAAAAACAGAAAAAGAAAGGAATTGGAATATTTTACAATAAAGTTAATTTTTTCTTCTTATAATAATAAGACGAACCTCTCTTTTCACCGCACTCCCATAGGTTTAGATATAAAAACAAAAAGCATTTTGTGTTATCTTTAAGTTTAACTAGATAGTTGGTAGATCACTTTATTTTATTTTGATTTATTTCCAGTTAAGCAAAGTTATTTTTGCGTGTATAGTTTGCGTCGCATTCATCAAATTGAAAGGTGGTTACATTTTCTGTGATGACCTTTTCAGGGAATTCCGTATTAATTCCATCACTTTGCTTTTCGGCAGGTGAATCTGAAAACATGAGTAAAAAGGTTAGAAAAAAAGGAAAATATTTATCATTTAAAACATTTATCTTTATCGTATTTTTTACTTACCCGATCTTTCATCATGGGTAATTATAACTTCATCTTGAAGTGCTTGAAGCTTCTTTTCTCTTCTGTGCTTGTATCTTTTAGTTTGCTCTAAAATAATAACAACGTGCCTTGCCTAAAAACTCAGAATTTTTTACTTATTTTCTCGCAAGTATGCTACTTTCTAGACGTATTACAAAAACTTACTAGAAACTTCTTTTTCAACATCTGAAAATATTTTATCTAGCTCAGTGTTGCATTCATCTTCCAAAGAACTGTCAACTAAAAAAAGTGTAATACTGTATGGAAACAGTTTGGCGATTACTTTTTAACATTGAGGATACTTTACTCATCTTTACTCACTCACCGTTTATTGAGTACTTTGCTTTGTTTATATTTTGCTTCAAGCAACCTTGTGAAAAATATTTTTAAAAGACTAAAAAAAGCACTTTTTCGTTAATTTAATGACCGTTAATTAAATGTAGTGTTAATTTAAAGACTGTTAATTTCTCGACTCGTTAATTTCATGGAATAAGGTACTCGCCAAAATTTATCCACTTAAGGTACAACAAATAGTTTAGCCGCCGAGAACAAGCACCCAGCACAAAGTAAATAAACTCAATTTCCTTGATGATATGATTTTCCCGCGCGCGCACGTGGGGTTTGTTTTGATGTTTAAGCCTAGAACTTCGAATCCTTGATTCCATATTTGGTGTTCTGATATTAAACTTACCACGGAGTGTAACGATATCTTCATCTGAGAGGTTGTTTAAAAAATGGGGCAATGACTGCCTTTCCGTTAATTCGTAGGCCCTTGGATGTTGCAGGGAGTTGTCTGGCAGAGCGCCGACCCTAATTGAGTTTGCGTAGCTCAAAGAGAGCATTAAATACTCCAGGACTCCCCATCAAAGCCATGGCCCCTCCTGGAAATAATAGACAGGGTATATCCCTCGATATTTGTGAGGTTAGCCATGTAAAATATGCACATCTATCTATCTATCTATCTATCTATCTATCTATCTATCTATCTATCTATCTATCTATCTATCTATCTATCTATCTATCTATCTATCTATCTATCTATCTATCTATCTATCTATCTATCTATCTATCTATCTATCTATCTATCTATCTATCTATCTATCTATCTATCTATCTATCTATCTATCTATCTATCTATCTATCTATCTATCTATCTATCTATCTATCTATCTATCTATCTATCTATCTATCTATCTATCTATCTATCTATCTATCTATCTATCTATCTATCTATCTATCTATCTATCTATCTATCTATCTATCTATCTATCTATCTATCTATCTATCTATCTATCTATCTATCTATCTATCTATCTATCTATCTATCTATCTATCTATCTATCTATCTATCTATCTATCTATCTATCTATCTATCTATCTATCTATCTATCTATCTATCTATCTATCTATCTATCTATCTATCTATCTATCTATCTATCTATCTATCTATCTATCTATCTATCTATCTATCTATCTATCTATCTATCTATCTATCTATCTATCTATCTATCTATCTATCTATCTATCTATCTATCTATCTATCTATCTATCTATCTATCTATCTATCTATCTATCTATCTATCTATCTATCTATCTATCTATCTATCTATCTATCTATCTATCTATCTATCTATCTATCTATCTATCTATCTATCTATCTATCTATCTATCTATCTATCTATCTATCTATCTATCTATCTATCTATCTATCTATCTATCTATCTATCTATCTATCTATCTATCTATCTATCTATCTATCTATCTATCTATCTATCTATCTATCTATCTATCTATCTATCTATCTATCTATCTATCTATCTATCTATCTATCTATCTATCTATCTATCTATCTATCTATCTATCTATCTATCTATCTATCTATCTATCTATCTATCTATCTATCTATCTATCTATCTATCTATCTATCTATCTATCTATCTATCTATCTATCTATCTATCTATCTATCTATCTATCTATCTATCTATCTATCTATCTATCTATCTATCTATCTATCTATCTATCTATCTATCTATCTATCTATCTATCTATCTATCTATCTATCTATCTATCTATCTATCTATCTATCTATCTATCTATCTATCTATCTATCTATCTATCTATCTATCTATCTATCTAATCTATCTATCTATCTATCTATCTATCTATCTATCTATCTATCTATCTATCTATCTATCTATCTATTATCTATCTATCTATCTATCTATCTATCTATCTATCTATCTATCTATCTAAGATTCTATGAAAATTCAGACCTTAGAGGTGACTGCGTGGAATGGCCTGTTTTCCCTCAAATTATAATGGCTACCCTGAAAATACGAGCCTAGCTATATTATATAATTGGTTTAAAAAATATCACATGGCATTTGCTGACCAGGAGAATCCAATGTACCTTTTACACAAGGGTGCCAAATTGCTGAAAACGCCCTTATATAAGAGGGGAGCTCAGGCAACTTTTTAAATAAACTTAGCACTTTTCATTCCATAACTCCCAAACTTGCCCGAATTATTTCCAAAGTTGCCCAAATTATTCTCAAAATATATAACCACTTGACCACAAAAAGGCAATCTTTGAAGTATTATAAATATATATAGAATTTCCTGGATGTCAATGTATCTATCGAAAATGGGCAGTTCGCTACTAATTTGTTCTGCAAGCCCACAGATTGTCACCAGTATCTTCACTACCAGTCTTGCCATCCTCATCACACTAAGTCATCTACAGTGTATAGTCAGGGTCTCAGAGTTCGTAAGGTGTGTTCTAATGAAAAGGATTTTGCTGATAACATCGAAAGTTTGAAACAATGGTTTTTTATGCAGAGGATACCCGAGTTCTATATTTATTGATCAAATTGTATCAAATGAAGCCTTTTTAAAAGCTCTATACCAACAAACCTTCCTGATAAAGTTTTTTTGTGAAACCATTACAGTATTTTGCCATTATGTTTTCTGTCAAATTTATGTGCAGGACTTGATACAACACTACTGTCACTAGGAAAGGCATGTTTAGCCCATGCACATTTTGATACCCAAATTGATATTGACTTAAATTCTGTATGACATAGTAAGTTCTTGTGGGGTTCTAAGATAAAGCATTGATGCTTTACTACAACCAAAAAGTATGTTTTTTTAATTTTTAAAATGAATTTGGACTATTTCGAGCAAAATTTTAAAAGGGCCCCCAAGCTTGAGTCTCCACCCTCGTCCTTTTATGTCAATCAACAAGACTGTGCTAGTCAACAGAGGATTTATATAACTTTAAATTTTTTCGAGCAGACCCTTGCAAAAGTAACGATTTTTCCTACACCCTCCTTACTACCCCACATATAATCTACGTAACAGAAGTTCTCAACTATTATTGAGCAGGTGCGGATTTAGGGGTGGTGCACTGGTGCATTTGCACCAGTAAAATTTTGAACAAAAATATAAGGTGTAGCTTTATTAGCCAACAGTGGTTGGGTTCTTCAGAACGATAGGATAACACCGCCGTTTAAGCCTGTAGTATAGGAGAGTTCAGAAAGTTATTTTTATTGACTTTTCGACATTTCGATCACACGCGCGAAAAGTGACTTCTTACGAGGTTTTGTTTTCGTGAAGCGTAAAGAATGCCCTAAGAGGGTTAATTTATGCTGGACTAAGTATTGCAGTAATAAATCCTTTTAAGATAGCAGCTTAACATTATTTTTCTTAAGTAGAAATCTGCAGATCTAACAGAGAAGTTATTGAATAAGAAAAAAATATTTTATATGTGTAACAACCTCGTCGTCAACGATTGGACATTCCACTGGGATCCAAAGGCAAGACGGTTATGTTTCATCAATAGTACACATACACAGTAGAAAAAATAAAACGAACGTAATAAATATAAATAAAATAGAATTAGCAGTGCAGTAGTTATAGATATGAGGGTATGAGCACAGTTCTAGCGTTGCTAGAACGATTCTCGTACAACCTCATATCTATGACTACTTGTATACCTTATGTTGTGTTGTGAAAAAAACTGTGCTCGTACCCCCATGTTGTGTTTTTGGATGTTACGTTTCACGTGTGGCCATTTACGTGGAAAGTGCTGTTTTTTGCTATTTGGGAGGGTCTGTAAGGGTATGTTTTTGGTGTTGCAGAGGGTCTGTAAGGGTATATTTTTTCAGCCTGTGTATACCATTGGATGGGTGTATTTAGGTGGCATAATGTCCATATGCATAACTGTTTTTACCATCTTCTAGGATATATCTCTTGTCATCAAAACAACTAAGTGATATTTTGTTTATCTCATAACTTCCCAACATATGGTTTTGACTTCTAATAGTTTTCATAGTATGACACATTTGTTTGTTTTCAAATAATACATTCCTATAGTCTTTGTGTTTGATGACATTTTTGATTATGTTCTTCTTAACACCCGTAGCAGTTTTACCACATTTATCATCATCTTTAATATAACTGTACATTTTGGATTTCAATCCTGCAAATTCAACTATTGGAACACCTGCTGCCTCATCTTTCATTTTGCCAATAATCTTCTTGTTTGATTTATCATAGAATGGTGATGTTTCAGGGTAGTCACTATTGTCAAATTCATCTTTATCATTCCAGAAATCCATATATGCATCATCTGTTTTGATTTCATATGTTAGAGAATCAGTATCTGTAAATAGTAGTTTTGCATTATTTTTGTATTTCTTTTTTATATAATTGTGGTGGAAGTCGTACATTAATGTTTTAGATAGATCAAGTATGCACATTCCAATATATGCAGGTCTATTAAGAGTTAGTGTTTCCTTGATTCTATGTACAGCTACCAGGTCCTCATTGAATATTTTAGATGATTCAAATGTTGGTCTTGACGCTAATTTCATCAATTTGGATTCACTAATTACAAGTTCCACATTTACACGTTTTCTAATGTTTTCCATAGTTTTTCCAAATACACTATTATTCATAAGTTTGAAGAAATCCTTTTCAAAATCATTTTTAGCCATAGTTCTTTTATCTGTATTGAAATCAATATATTTCTTCAACCAGGCGCTTTGATTGAATTCCAAGTGCACGATGTACTTTTGTTATTTTTAATCCTAATGATATGTATAATTGTAGATTTCGATAGTGTAATACATATTTGGACATGTTCCAAAAACATAGGCAGGGTTTTGGCCAATTGTGAACATTGGTATACCAGGTTACATTTTTATCTCTGTAGCTGATTTGGTATTTCCAATAAAAATCTTGAATATATACATATTTGAAAAATAGAATAACAAAATTTTGTAACAGTGAAGTTTCCATCCTTGTAGTTTGTGTACACTATGAGATATAGCTTTACAAACTCAAACAAGAGAAATGATAAAAAAGTAACAAGGGTATTTTTTTAAAAATGATAAAAAGCTCTATAAATGTTTGAAAATTTATTTTTATGACTTGAAACTTGTTACAGGCATAATTTTGATAAATACGATCACAATTTCTCGGTTATTTTTTATGAAGCAAGCAAAATGATAAATCTGTAACAGAAAACATATTTAAAATGTTAGGATTTATCTGAAGATTGCGATTGTTGAAAACAACAGTTTCAACATTATGCTACAACATGAAATAAAAATTCTTCAAATTTGAACACAAAAAAATGCTAAATATGTAACTAAAATAAAGTTACCCTACGTTAAATATATGTTACTTTATTGATCAATAATTTAATGAAAAAATGGTTCTAGAAAATCATAATTTTAAGAAATTAAGTGGGTAAGCTTTAAAAAAGGTTTCTAAGAATAAATATTGGTGATAAACCTGTAACACTATGTTAATTGATAAAAATGTAACCTTGATTGCATTCTCAGTTACTTATTTATCTGTATATTGATACAGAAGAAAATTTGGGGAAACTCTTCTTTCTTACTAAGTTGCTGAACCTAAAAGACAATCCTGGGTGTTAAGGGCCTTTATCATTTGCAAACTTGTGTGATAAAAAAGTAACATGACTTAAGACTAATTGCTTGTCGATTTTTATGAAAGAAAGAAAGGAAAATCAGCTGTCAGAATTAGTTGAATATGTCTGTTGATGTTGATCACATTATAAGTTAGTTGGGATCTTATGCTTTAGTTATGTTACTCTTTTATCCCAATACAATCTCTTAGTTTTCTTCTGATTTAAAAAAATTTGGCAGCCCAAGGAATAGAATTAAAATATGTTTCTACCTTTAATGACAAAAATTTGTTAAAAATCGTAAAAAAATTTACCCTGCATGTTACGTTTTTATCCCTAATTTGAATGAAATTCACCTAAAATAATTATTACAATGTAGTTTTCCCATAAATTACTAATCAAATTATGACTAATTATTAGATTATAACTACAAATTTTGAGTCCAAAAAGTAACACACTCATAATATTGCTCTTGTTACTTTATTATCACATATCTTTCCGGGAATAGGGTTACTTTTCTTGTCTGATGCTATTTTTAGCTTTGAATAGGATCAAAGCAAGCAGTTTTGGATGTTATAGTGCTACAAATCATCTCAAAACAACAAAAGAGATATTTAAGTAACAAAGTTACTTTTTTGTCAATTTCCTTGCGTAGCTTAGGTTTTGGAAGAAAAAAAATAGTGCATCAGATTTGTTACATGATAATCATTTTTTATACAAAGTTTCATGGTAATGAAGGAAATAATTTTTAAGTTATTAGTGAAAGATCAAATTTGGCATTTTTTGAATGTTCACATCCTTGCCTATGTTTTTTGAACATGTCCATTTCTCCTTTTTGTTTAATGTTGGTATCAATTTATTTACATTACCCACTGATATACTATATTGTTCTTGGATTCCTTTACAATAATCTGATAACATATTTTTGGTAACATTAATTTTCTCTGGAGCTAATGGATAATCATTATGTATATCATGTAACTTTTTAGGATATTCTAAATCAACTTCCAGTATCAATCCCTTATCACTTTTGTCTTCATAATTAGCCAGATTACATTTTCCTATTTCCTTTTCTGTTAACCATCCAAATCCACCAGTTGGTAGATATTGTGACATTTCATATCCATATAGATTGTTGGCATCCAGATACATTATACTTTGATGGTAGATCCCTATCATAATTGTTCATGTACTTATTATTGGCGTTTCCATATCTGTTAGCAATATATGATACACCACCTCTTAATCCTTTTTCAATAAACAAATACATGTCAACATCTGTCATCAATTCAAGTTCTATTTTTGTCATTTTCAACATTGCATCCCAAGCTAATCCAGGAGATGTATAGTAGTGACATGGATCCAACTTATAATATTCTAAGCATGCACTTCTGAAGTTTTCAAATACATCTGCCAATAGTAATAAATCGGATTTTAGATATAGATCATGGTATTCGCCCATTGTCTTTAATTTAAACGTCTTCCATACATTTTTTGCATGTTTGTATTGCTCATCTGTGATATGTTCATCGTATAATAAACTGTAAAAGTCCTTTTGATATCGTAATTGTTTCTCATCAAATTTATCAAAACTGTCCATATAATCATAAGGATATATATATACCTTTTTTAGTCATTAGTTTAAATTTTTTCTGGTCCTCAAATTCTTTTTTTGTATATTTGAAGGATTCCTTTGGGAGATTAGCCACCAATTTATCCAAACTGGAACTCATAAACTGGAAACTATCAATAAATGTCAGATTATAACCAAGCATGAATGCCATATATTTTTCCATATTGTTTGGAATTACATTAATGTTCATTTCCTTATGTTCTCCCATTTTATTTTTATAGGAATGTTTTTTAACTATTTTACCAATCTGTTGCATAATAAAATGACTATCATATCCTCTCAAATTATGGAAAACTACTGGTATTTTATCGGTTAATCTATGATTCAAATTACAATCCTTATGCGCTGATCCTCTGTAATTACCTGTTACATGGCAATGATCTCTTACCCTAATATCTGTATCCACATATTTTTTATTACATATGTGACAACTATCTGCTGTTTTAAAATTATTTCTATCCGCTTTTGACATTATCATATCCTGCTTGAAATGTTTGTTTTTAATGTATTTGCAATATTCAACTTCCTTCAGCATTTCTTCCATAAATTTGTATACAGCATCTGGACCTCTGTATGTTTTGAGAGGTTTGCTATATTTATCATCATATCTACATATCACCTTATAGCCATATCCACAATCTACATGCTTCTGGTATGCTTCAGTATATGATTTCTTATTTTCAGGTGCACATCCATGGATTTTCTCAGTAATGGCTTCAAAATCTGCATATATTACAAATGGTACTGTTAATTGTTTATGATAGTTTTAGAACTTTAGTATGTTCTCACCCTCTTTTGGCATATTTATGGCTTGTTTACCATTTATCACCATACAGTTTTCAGTGTGTTTGTCTAATATCTTTTTCTCAGAGAAACATTGTAGACAGTACATGCAGAAGTGTTTTTTATTTGAGTGCTTCGTTTGATTGAACATAAAACTGTTGAAATCCTCTTTTAGTACATAATGTTTGTTTTCATCTTCAGCTATTAATAATAGGGACATACTATCATCATATTTCTCTTTTGATACATATATTGGATATGGTTGTTTATCCTCATAGCCAAATACATTTATTCTGATATTGTTCTGTTTTTCAATTTTATTATACTGTTTGATGGTTACAGGAAATTGAATACCATCATAATTCAATTCATTTACATATTCTTTGTCGGATCTTTTGATTCTATGTGGGTTCTTATTCTGTTTGTTTAAATGTCTGATATGACACCATCTAAAACATTCATTATCCATATTTTGTATATTGATTAGTCTCTTTGAACTATTTTTTAATTCTTCTGGTAGTTCTATATGACTTGATCCGTTTAATGGATTATATTTTGTTAAATTCAAATAATGTGAATCTACTGATTCGATAGTCCATCCGGATCCCTCAGAAATCCATTGGTTGATACGGTTTGTTATTTGCTGGGATGATAGACTTATAGCATAATGTATATCATTTTCATTTGTGATTGTGTACACCCTATTGGTAAAGTATGCAGTTTTATATACCATTTTATCATCCATTCCAAATGATTTTACAAATGTCATTTTTAATGTTTCTATATGTTTAAAACCTGTTAATTTCACCAATTCTCTATTTAAAATACCAGATATATTATTTCTTGTGGATTCTAATTGTTTTAATGGATCCATGTTGTTTACAATTCTAATCTCAAACGATTTAGTTGTGTTCTGAAACGCAGAATTAAGTTGTATTATTGGGGTTGGAACAAGTTTTCTTGGTTTTGGTGTGGGTGTTGGTACTGGTTTAGTGGGTCTGGGTGCCGGTACAGGTTTAGTGGGTCTAGGTGCTGGCGTTGGTTTTATGGGTCTAGGTGCTGGTTTATTAAGCTTTTTATATGCGGGACCATCTATCTTGATCCATCTATTAGTCTTTGGGCTTCTTATATACCCAGGTTTCTCATCAGTGGTTTTATTACCACGTATTATATTAATTAGCTCAGTCTTGCTTAGTTTTTGAAGATCTATATCACTCATCATTATATTAGGCTTGGAAATTATTTGATTCATTATATGATTATATATTGGTATTTCTTTAAATATGTGTTTTTTCTTAAATCCCCCATTTATAAATGATAGTATAGTATATCCATATTACCATTTTATAATAACAAATATTTTGTACACTCTTTACTCTTTTGATGTTGATTTTAAACATTTCACAATAACAATCCATTATAATAATAATAAAGTGTTTTACGTCATTGTAAATAACTGAAATATGATACTTATAATAACAACTAATAACGCTGTTAGTAATACTATACATTTATTTTCAATCTCATGCGTTCAATATTATATATCTCGCACTTGGCATTTTCCCTCTCATTCTTATTCAAACGCCTTTCATATAGTAATCTCTTATAATTTTGTTTTATTATTTTCACGATTCTGTTTTTATTTACCTGGTGCTTATTTGTTTGTAAATTTTGATGCCTCCCATTTGATTTATAGTTTATACCACTTTTACAGATTGGACAATACCAGTCTCCCATTATAATGTACAATAGTTGTATTTACTTAAGTATTTTATGTATGTGCTTTAGATGATTGCTCAATGTTTCTTGTGATTTAAATGTCCTATAACAATATTCACATTTGATTCTCACTTCATGGAAATATTTGACGATCTCTGTTATAATTTCATCATAATCATTGCTTACCAGTATCTTGTATCCATTGACTTTATATTTCTGTAGCATCACCCTCTGAATTGACCATTACCCTTTGGTGTCTTAAACTCGATTACAAATCCTGGATATATCATGTGGAAATTTGTATTACCATATCTGGTGCACCCTTTTGATAGCCCATATTGTATGATCTTATTCTCATGTTACTATTTATTTGGTTTTCACCCAATGATACAGCCATAATTGCCTCAGGGTAATGGTTTCTAATATAATTGACAACCTTCGCATGTAGGTCATATTCTGATTCAATAGTATAGGTCAACATCTTGAATTTCTTTTTCTCATACTTTCCAGTTTTCCTTATTGATGGTATAACATCTTTTGTAACCCATCTTTTGAATTCTTTTGCTTTCTCCATCTTTGATCCTATAATAAGGCTATATAATCCAGATTCATTTATGTACGTCATGTGTCCATTTTTTAGGGGTTTTCGTTCTTTTCGTTCCCCCAAGATTTGATGTCATTTAGTGTGGTTTTATCCTCCGGTTCAACATGATCCCTTATAGCCTTGCGAGTATTTGTATATTCCAATATATTGGCAATTGCTTTTGCTTTGAACCAAACAGTGTCATTAACATTAATAATATCTAATTTAGCATCCTCATAAATAAAAACTTTTTCCATCATAATAACTAATAATAATGTTATTTTCTTAAATATCACCATTATATCCAATTACACACCCCACACATCCGCATTCACTACATATCGCCCAATATATGTAGTTTCCATTAATTTGTTTATAATATGGGTTTACATCATTTGATAATCCATTACATTGTCTACAATAACTGTAAATACAATAGTCTTCCATATAACTATTCAATATAAAAATTATTTCTTATGTTTTCTTGTCTCATACCAATAAATACCACCACCAACCATAGTCATACTAGCAACAATAAATCCTAATTCCCTATATTTCTGTGATTCTGATGGTTTATAGAAGTCCGATAATTTAGGTTCTGGTGGTAGTTCAGGAAGTTTGGTACCAGTAAGCACATAATATCTTTTCATCGCAAGTCCTAAGTCATCAAATCTCTTTTCCGATAAGTTTTCCTTTCTTATTTCATTATTTATGTAATCAATTCGTTTTTGTCTTTTTTCAGCCCATGCTATTTGAGCCTTTTGCATTGTTTCAACTGCTAGATCATGTCGTCTTCTCTCTTCATCAGTTCCCCTTAGTGCACTAAAAAGAAAATTACTACCTGAGAAAGCAAGCGCATTCACCACAGCACCAATACCCATCATTGCTAATCCAGCCATCTTATATATTATCAGGAATTATTTTTTGTTTCACTAGATAGTCCTTAGTCATATCAGCAGCAGCAACAACAACTACCAATTTAACAGTATCTTCAACATCTAATTTTCCCAATGATGGGGGTGACATTTTAAATAGCGTTTTTCCTAATATGGTACACCCAACAGCCAATCCAGAAACAACAGCTCCATGATACAGGCTTTCTTTTATATCTTTAGTGTAATCCGTAGTACTCATTATATATTATGGTATAGAAAAAGTTTCACAATTTACGTAATTTCTCATTGATCTCCTTTATTTTCTTAACATGTGGTTCTGCCTCCTTTTTAATTTGATCTACACGTTTCCTGTTTTTGTATAATGGCAGTTCATATTTTAATTTATTCAATACTGCTTGATGTTTAATTTTTTCTGATATTAGGGCCATTCTCCTCCTTTGGGCACTACCCTCAGTTGCCAATGCCAAAGCTCTGGAATCCACCTTTTTCACACCCTAATATCTGACTTGTCTCTTTTGGGCACATTCTATCATACTACCCTTTTTCTTTTTACCAGTTAATCCGCATGTGGTATTACTCATTATATAGTATATGTAGCTAAAAAGTTATTCCATGCTAAAAATATCTTCATTTATAGGTTTATTGATAACTATCTTTGGTTCTTCCATTGTCTGTGGTGTAGCTATTGTTTTCTTTCTTAGTTGACTATATGCAACATATGATGCATCTATTGGCAATAAGCCTGCACCAACACCCATATACTGGTAATTATTTGTTGTAGTTTGCTTTACAACATGGTGTTCTTCTTGTTTAGTTATACTATCATTGAGTCTTTTTAATTCTTCTTTTTTACGGCGATTATGTTCAACAAGCTTTTTACCTGTTCAACTCATAGGGGATTCTTCTGTTTTGTTACTTTCTGCTCCTCCACTACTGTTGCTACTGCTGTTGATGGTTCTACTATTTGCTGCTCTTCCATTATTACTACTATTAGCACTAGAATCTTTTACATAATGTCTACCTGTAATCATGGCTACACTAACTGGTGCTAACATTGCACCAAATTGATAGTACATATCACATGTAAATCTCTGTAAAGCAGTATTAAGAAATGGATCATTCTCTAGATCATCATTTAGTTCCTTTTTATTTTCCATACCTAAAGCTCCACATGCTATATTAGAATATAAACCAATTAATGATTTTCCTAATGATTTAGTAGTCATCTGGCCACTTAATTTGCTCTCATATCTTGTTGACATATTATTGATCTCATCAGCGTTCATCTCCATTATTTGTTGTTCAGTGTATTCTTTACCTAGATGTTGTTTAGAATTGCCCGATAGCACACAATTAATCAGTCTATTCCTTTTTTCAGGATCTACTTCTTCTTCCATTGGTTCTTCAATTAATGGCTGTTCTATCTTTTTCTTTCTTCTGCCATTTCTTTTAGGTTTTAATTCTTTGCTAACATTCTGTTCTAAATTAGTTAGTTGATCAAGTATTTTGGAACCCATTCTATATTTATAAGATAGAAAATCTTACGCAACTTATAACATGGATATATAATTGCAAAAATAATTGCTAATAACAAAATGAAGTTAGCGTATTCAATCATTATATTATTAATTAACAAAATTATAACTAGTGTATCAACAAATTTTAGCAAGATTTTAACAAATAATAACTAGTTGGTTGGTAACATTTCTGTATAAGTTTAGAATATGGCCTATTTTGCAGGAGTGTTTTCAATCTATATTGTTCATTCTTATCTGGCACAACATCATTCTCCCTTAAACAATCTTCAAAACTATCTCTATCTTTGGTGAAGAACAAGCAAAGCTATTTAACTTGTTCTCTAACGTCTTTTGAAACCGAATTATACTTTTGTGTTAATACCCATAGGGAGTGATTTCTATGTCTACCAGAGAATGCAAGTTCTGATAATACATCACCTTTTTTATTTATTTCACCTTCAGCAGAACAATCATCAATTATAAATAGTGTTTCGTGGCCCTTAAAAGTAGTGGTAAATAGTCTAATCCATTCATTTAATTTACATTCTACATCAGAAACAATAAATACACTATCATCATCATCGAGTAACCACTTTCTTGATAGGTACGTCTTAAAACTGTTGGACATAGAATAATAATGTATTCAAAATGGTGTTTATAGTCGGTTTCAAGTAGTTTTAATAAGTATTCGGTTTTACCGCATGCGGTTGCTCCAACAAACATTGCACTATGAGGAAATTTTGGAAAGTCCATTATATATATTTAGTACATAATATTAACAAATGCGCCATTTAAAATGTTAATTTGGGCATCCATAAAGACCATTTGTGTATCTTGTTTTTTCTGACGTTATGACATCATCATTGATGATGTAATAAGGTAGTAAGCATAAATTAATACCTAATAACATACTTTCCTTATCTACAATCGTCCACAAAACAGAGTAGAGTCTGTCAACCTTGTGATTAATTTTAGTATAGTGGTAAGCAAGGTCAACTGACCATGATGATGAACTGACCATCTCTAATATATTTAATGCATATTTTAACACCATCACTCACAGTCTTAACATTCCTTCAGTGCCAAAATCAAAGTCAACAAATAGCAACACGTTACTGAATATCCTTGAAAGTTTCTCTCCTCATCCCAGTATAAGGCATATCCGAGAAAAATGTGCTCTGGGTGCTAATAAATTTGAATTTTCTCAGTTTACTGTAGACGACGTGCGCAAAGAGATTTTGAAACTTGAGAGTGATAAGAAAGTGAGTGGTCCACTTCCAATTAAAATTTTAAAACTAGTTGTTAATGATTATGTTTATGCGTTAACAAACTGCTTCGACGAGGCATTAAATAATTCCACTTTTCCTGATGAGCTAAAAATGGCTGACATTATTCCAGTCCATAAAAAAGGCTCGTCAAATGGAAAAATGCAATTATAGGCCCGTTAGTTTGCTGCCGGCCTCGTCAAAGGTGTTTGAGCGACTTATCGCAAACCAACTTAACACCTTTATGGAGCCTCGCCTTTCTAAATTCCTCTGTGGATTTAGAAAGGGACACAGTCCTCAACATGCTTTGCTCAATATGTTACGAAGTTGGGAAAGTTGCTTGAACAGCTCTGGTAAGGTTGGTGCTGTTCTTATGGACCTCTCAAAAACCTTTGATTGTCTTTCTCATGACCTATTGATTGCCAAACTTGAAGCGTATGGTCTAGGCGTGGATAGTGTTAGATTTCTCTTTTCCTATTTACAAAATAGGAAACAAAGAGTGAAAACGGGGAGTCTTTTTAGTGATTGGCTTAAAGTTCTTTCAGGAGTTCCTCAAGGTTCTGTACTAGGCCCTATTTTGTTTAATATTTTCATCAACGACTTATGTTTTATTGTTTCTCACTCTTCACTTTGTAATTTTGGAGGTGACAACACCCTATATGTTTGTGATATAACTATAGATAATGTAATTAGAAAGCTAAATCTTGATGTAAAGAGTATTATTGAATGGTTTGGTCAGAATGGAATGGTTGCAAATCCTAAAAAATTTCAAATGATCATTCCACGACACCAACCTGAAAGTATATCTCTTTCTGTAGGAATGGTTGATATTTTGAATTCTGATAGCGTCAAACTTTTAGGGATTTATATAGACTCAAAGTTATGTTTTAACTTATGTGAAAGAAGTGTGCAAAAAAGTTTCGCAAAAAACGAAAGCTTTTTCACGTATACGTAATTTTCTCAATCCGCTGCAAGTCACTCGTTTATTTATCGCATATATTTTGTCACAACTTAACTATTGCCCTCTTGTGTAGATGTTTTGTAATAAAAGGTCTCATCAACTCCTTACAAGTACTCACCGTCGGGCTTTATCAGTGAGATACATTGACTTCTCTCTTAAAGACTCTGACTATTTGACTCGATTGAATCAGGACTCACTTCACCAGAAAAACCTCCGTTGTTTAGTTATAGAAGTGTACAAAAGTTTACACCACATTGGGCCTAGCTTAATGTGGTCTACTTTTGATAGAGTGTCCCATCCTTATGAGCTCAGAAGAGGAGTCAGTGTTAGAATCCCTAGGGTCCGCAACAATTATGGTCTAAATTCTTTCACGTCAGAGCAGCACATAGTATGGGCCACTATGTCCCTCGTGTGCACAGACTTGTTAGAAGCAATTTTATGATTGAAATGAGTTAATTGATAGGTCAGGAGTAAAAAAAAACTAGGTGGCATTTTTTTCCATTATGGTCGTGGTCCCTGGATGACGTCAACACTTTTACAGTCAGCAAAAAAAAAAAGTCAAAATTTTCCAAAATTTTTGAATGCATTCGATAGAGCATAAAAAATGCTATACGGGGGGTTTAAAAATGTGAAAATCAGGGGGTAAAATAAATATAAAACTTGTTTTATTTTTGTGTGAATGTAGTCAAAACCCTCTCTAGTTTTTATTATTTGTTTGGATCACTACTGGCCTGATTCAAAAGACACCATTACATTCAATAACTGATATAAAATTGTAATTTTTATTCCAGAAACAATACCTCGTGCTTGTAATAACCCCCTGGAAATAATAAAATGATAGTTCTGAGCCCATTTCTGGGAAAAAAAGTTATTTTAAACGTTGAAAAAATATTATATACTATAGAAAATTAAAATATCATTAAGCAAAATCTTCATCTGATGATTCATCCAAGTCAAGCTCTTCATCCTCGAATAAACAGTCGTCATGGTCGTCGGTATTTGCACAATCGACACATTTGCACAAGTCTGTGCCACCAAAATTCATTTTTTACACTTACATCGATTGTTAACGCATTTTGTTTTGCAAGAACAACAGCATGTTCCAAAAAGTGCCATGGGAGCAGGTAAGTTGGCAGTCATAATGGGTGTCAACGCTGAATCAACATCTTCCCATCCGTAATTCACTGGTTGTGGTAAACGTTGAATAGGGATATGAGATCGTCGGAGTACCATGGTGATAAAGTGACTTCGGAAAATACAGTATTTCAATGCTCCAAATGTTGGTGGCAATTTTTCTGCTTCCAGCTGGTATTTTGAGAACATTCACCACCGTAGATCAGCCAAAGATGTTGTGTGTGCACTTCCACCATAGACACTGACCACAAACCGCTCAATCGTCTCAAGTGTATCCAGTGTAGGCAAATCCTCGCTGACGCCAAGTTGCGATAATGCTTCAAGAACAACATCGTCAATTTTTTGATAAGCTTTCCACCAAGTGGATTTTGATTTGCCATTAAATCTATCAGTTTGGTCACAGCCTGTCAGTACGTGAAATGCTAGGATATCTTCAGCATTTTTTACACAAATTTCTTCGAAACAAGTGCCGATGTCTATGTCACGGGAATTTTCACCTTTTCCGGTACGAAACTTGTAGTAGTGAAGCATAGTATTGAATAAGTAACAGGAACACATCTGTATCGGGAGAATAAACCACACATTCAGTGAATGGATCCCTTGCAGCGATGTAACATTAACAATGTGTCTGCTTCCTCATGGTCATGGAACTTCATAACTTCCGGAAAGTTGTCGATATTACTTTCACTTATTTTTCCATATGTAACTATACGTATCTTTTGTTCAGATTTTTGAGGTGAGTGATTACATACTGACTCAGATATTCTGTCAACTCTTTTTTTGTTTGAATATGTGAAAGAAACTGCTTTAAAGAAACATTTGCAATATTCGTACTGTCAGAAACCTTTAATCGTATTTCGTTTCCAGATGTTCTCTTCGCTCATGTTCTTGACTTCAATGAGTTTTCAATGTATCTGTCGAACACCAAACGGATTTCTATAAAGCCACTTGCAATGTTTACTACACGATCCACAAACTTGTTGGCAAAGTCCTATAAAAAATCAAGGTTTTATCCAGCTGATTCAACATGCAAAGAGTGGTCATTGTTATCCGTCATACTTGCAAAACTCTGAAAGAGATCAGATAATTTTACTAATAAAAAATATACCATACCTGGCATGTCTGCATTGTCTTATCCTTCGTAATTTCATTCACAACAGCCATGCCATCAATAATGATTACTGAATTCTGTTGAACAGAACCAATTTTTGTAGATGTACCTGGTGCGAGATCTTCAATGTGATGCATCAGTTTCGACTTATCTGTGCATGGTAGAGGTTTCCCATCAACAGAAAAAAGGGACTTAGGTACTACTGAGAACTCATAGTTTCCTATGCTCATTTCCAACTCCAATTCGGGTCGTTTGCGAGCAGCAATCAAAAATCGAGACATCATATTTTTTTCTTCCTTCAGTTGAACAATCTTTTCTCCCACTTTTGTTTTCATCGACTTATTGTGACATTTGAACGTCTCCAGGTTGACCTTCTTCATTGGAGCCCATACTGATGTATCACCATGCAATCTTTCAGTTATAAAAGTTTGATATGCCTTGGTACCGATCTTATTTTGTGTCAACAACTCTTGAGCTGCTGTAGATGGTAAAACAGCTCTGGATAAAACGTTCATTACATAATCAGTTGGCTTGAACTCGACAGAAAATGTCTCTAGCGTAGTCTTGATTTTTTTGAAGTTAGTTTGTAACCTTTCTCCAGAAGTTCCAGTCAGTTGATAATGTTCATTTCTACTGTAACCACCAATCTTGTTTCTCTGGAGAAAATTATCACTCAATGATGTTAAAATTGGTGCTGTCAGGCAGAATCGACTGAGTGCTTCAGGTTGTTGTGTCAAACCTGTTATCCCGCCTAATACTTTCAAAACCTTGTTCTCCTGTTCCATTGCATGATCAGATCAATTGCAACAAATGGTATTGGTGTTTTACTGATAGAAAAGTTTTTCTTCAGATACTCCCAACTTTCTATATCGTTGTTCTTCAGATCTTCCATTGTAGCCAAGTATGGCGTTAGACGAGCATAGTTGAGTTGGTCATGGGCAAAAAAATACTTCACAAAAGTGTTGAGAGAAGCTAAATGAAGGTTCCAGGATTCTTGTCTGGATGCGCGAACAAACAATAGCAACACTTCACACATTTCCATGTAGTTGCGAAAGAATAGACTTTGATTGGTAAGAGATTGATCAAATGTTGAGAGCTGCTGTAGTATTGTGAATCGTTCTACAACTTTCATAATTTCTTTAGGATCAACACTACTGCCTAATATTTTATCTACTTCTTCTTTTACTACATTCCATTGTATTGTTGAATTTTCCAAACCGTTCTCAATGTAGATTGAATAAAGGGCAATATACATGGTGAGATGCGCTTGAGATGCGTTAGTATAATGTTGAAATAACTTAAAATTTTTCAAGTTTAAAACTTTTTTTTCTGCAATATCAGAACAAATTGATGATAATTATATACTACTAGCAGGTTAACTTTGCAGAAATGGTGTATTTCTTACAAAATAGACATTTTATATTTGTTTTACCCCCTGATTTTCACATTTTCACAAACCCCCGTATTTCTTGAATGGTTGATTTTCAGGATATGGTTCTTTTACATTTCTTGAAGCATTTTTTATGCTCTATCGAATGCAATCAAATTTGGAAAATTTCGACTTTTTATTTTTGCTGACTGTGAAAGTGCTGACGTCATCCAGGGACCACGCCCATACTGGAAAAAAATGCCACCTAGTTTTTTTTTACTCCTGACCTATCAATTAACTCATTTCAATCATAAAATTGCTTCTAACAAGTCTGTGCACACGAAGCTTGATATTGCTACATGTGGCCCCCACTAACAGGCATGGAACCACTTGTCAGTGTCCATAAAAAATGCGTCCTCTTTGAATGAGTTTAAAGCATTGTTAGGTAACACGATCATATATTGTCGGTGCTCTATTTGTCGGTAACGATGTATGTATTTGAAAATGTTTTTAACATTGTATTAGTTTTTACTTTTTAATAGTTGGTGTAAATTAGTTATTTTGACTATACATGTAAACCAACTCTAAATAAAGAAATAATAATAATAATAATAATCACATGTAAACGACAACTGTCAGCCTGAAAGGCCAATTTATAACATTTAATGACGGGGACAGCACTCATGATTTTTGTGAACGATTGTTGACTAATGTATACTTATTATTTTATAAACGAGCTCTGCCGTCACAAAGTACTAAGTACTAAGTACTACTTGGCGTTGATGTAAATAGAATGGAAAAATTATTTTTATGAGTCCATTATCGGACAGGCTTCAGCTGTTATACGATTCAACTAAATGTGTCCTATATTTTTTTTTAGATTTGCTCCTCAAGAAATGTTTTTACAATGCCTTTGGGGAGAGTTTACTTGTACTTAATTTTAATTATCCTTATTACGATAATATACCGATACTAAAGGATCTTTATGAAGGAGTTTTTGACAATATTGTTATTTGTGGTCCACAATCAAGGTTAACCTTTGCAACAAAGCATCAGCCAGATATAATATTGGACAATGGTTTTGGTTTGTTTGGGTATCATTGTTTAGCCCTTGCAATGGAAAAGTTTCCAAACTACAAAGGTATTCTATATTTTTCTGCTTTACGAACATTTTAATTTTTAGTAACGTTGGGAGTATTTCACCTTTTTTTAATACCTGAAAGTTCACAATCACTGCCTTATATTTACTAATATTTGCAAGCATTAATTTTGATTTCCCATCACACGCGTATCTTTTGCGAAGCAAAATATGCGCATACTGCTACAGCTGGGGGTGTATGGGGGCGCATTTGCAATTTTTCCTATTTCAGCACTGTAAAATTCCGTAAGGAGGACTTTTACAGGTCCGTCCTTTCAAGTTATTCTGTGAAAATATTAGTGTAAAAAAGTAGATTTTTTTCTCAAATCAAGCTAAAACCTCTAAAATCCAGAATTATAAACAAAATAGTATTATTTTTAAAAACAATCGAGGCATATATTATGAGCGAGCAATTTGTCTTTCTCCTTATATTTTTAAAAACTTCGAGGAATAAATTAACAACTAGAAAACGTTAGAAGTAGTCATGGACAAACTGAACTTCACAGTGGAATTGTTGAAGCTAACCAATTATAATAACAATTAAAAAAATCAAAACAGATAGCTATTTATAAAAGAGTCTAGGAAATGTTCGAGTTACAAAACCGGGAAGTTAGGAAGTTGCGAGTTGGGGAGTTAGGGAGTTACAAATTTCTACGGTAAACCGAGTTACATGTCCGGCGAAAACTTGAGGTCACTATTTTACCGTATCTGCTATTTGCGAGTACTCGGGCCTGCGCCATGGGGCCAATAATTTACGAAAGATTATTATAGATAAAAAACATGGTTATATTCTGGTTATGGTTGTATTCTGTAGAAATATATAGGATTTAAAAGTATTGTTAAATTAAAGGTTTTATATGCCTCAATTGAGTTATTAAAATCACATACCTTTGAGGATGGCGTTTGTGTTTCTTTCCTTAAATCAATGAACGACATCTCTAGTCAGAAAGTTATGCAAAAGAGGAAAAACGTAGGAAATGCAAATTGTTTTGTATTTCATTTTCCTACCCGAAATACAGTGGTGATAGAAATCAGTTCTTTATCTTTGTGCAATACCCCTTTATGCACCGGTTTTCTTTAAAAAAAAAATAACTAGCTATAAACTTAAAAAGGTTTGGGACAGAAACCGCCCCTAAGTCGCTGTAGAAACTGGACACCCCCAATAACCGCTGCTAGGTTGGGTGGAAAACAAAGAAATAGAATCTTAAAAGATCATTGGAAACGAAATGGGGGCCCTTGTGAATTGGACCCAGTGAGAAATGACGCCGCTGTCCCAATGAAAAACAAAGAAATTTAATGATTGAAAAGCCATTGAAATGAAAAGCGAACCCCTACGAAAGCGGTCAGTTAAAACCAACTAAATATTTATGAGAAAAATTTGAGATTCGGTAAGTTCGAGTTTATATATACCGCTGCGCTTTTCGTTTTTGAGATATTTTTCCGGTGTTTCGGCGACGGAGAATTTTACAAAAAATAAAATGGTAGACTTAACTCCCCAACTCCCCCTCCGTAACTCCCCAACTTACTGAATTTGTAACTCCCCGATCACCGGTACTCTTTATAAAATAAATTTCAGTACACTATTTGAAGTAGACCTTGACACCAAGAAATGTGGGTAAATCTTCAAATAACCAGAAATTTAAAAATTTCACAATTATCTTTGTAACTAACCTGTATTTTTAAACCATAGCTAAATTACATAACAATATAATTGAATAAATAGAAATTACAAATTTATATACATATATAACATTCTGAAAAAAGTAAAAAATCAAACTACATGTGTTTGAAAACAATCTACAAAATGTTGGAAATTCCTCGATGCAAGACCTGTCATGTAAAATTAATTGCACATTTCAAATAATAACTTCCAAACAAGTTTAAAGAACAAAGTAGCGAGATATATAATCATATAAACCACCCGATCTTCTCATCATATGCACTATTGTTACACGATCATATATTGAGAGCACACGTGTTTTTTGACGTTAACGAACATTTTTAATTTTAATAACAATTTTAACAAAAATTTTAACAAAAACCTTATATATTTATATTAATTAAAATAAACTCTATTATAACATAAACATTACAAATTATGGCTGTTACAAAGGAAGAAATACGCATAATAAATGAAGAGATGATGGTGAAATTTGAAAAATCCATGATAGATTTTATTACTGGATCAACAAAGTTACAAAATGAAAAAATGGACAGGATAGAAAGTCGCCTACAATCTCTAGGCGATAAAATCAAAGGCATGGAACAGAAGTATGAAGGTCTCCACCAAAAAGTAGAAGAGCTAAAAGAGAGTTTGGAGTTCACGCAGGACAATTTGATAGACCAGAAAATAAATAACATTGCAAAGGAAGTAAATGAAAATATGAAGGTTCTTAATGACGAATTTAAAGGAAGTTTTGCCACCCATGAAGGTGAATTTGGCCGAACAAACGCAAGAAAAAAATGTGTTGAAGGAGAAGCTACGTGTTCTGGAGGACAGAAACCGAAGGAATAACTTACGTGTAGATGGTCTAAAAGAAAATGAAAATGAAACTTGGGAAGAAACTGAAGAGAAAGTACATAGCTTGCTTAGGGATAAACTTCAATTACAAGATTCAATTGTGATAGAACGTGCACATCGTATGGGAAAAAAGAGCAACAAAGAAGGAGAAAATGGTGGAAAAACAAGAACAATTATATTTAAACTTTTAAATTACAAGGACAAAGAACATATTTTAAGAAACTCAAATAAGTTAAAAGACACTGGCATTTATATAAACGAAGATTTTTCCGACGAAACAAACGAAATTCGGCGTGAACTAAGAATAAAGATGAAGGAAAACAGGGAAGCTGGAAAATTTTCAAAAATAGTTTATGATAGACTTATTACAGCAGAATTTAAAACCAAGAAACAAAGTGGACAAATCCAATCATAGGTATAATTATGATTTTCTTACAATAATTTTGCCCTTAACTGCTTTAATATGGATGACGAAACAGTATTTCAATTATTTGGCAAAAACAAAAATATTACTTTAAACAATGGTATCAATCCTGATACTAATTATTTCAACTCCCAAACCTTCGAAACCAAAACCTTTTCTCCTTCTCAAGCAAAAAATTACTTAGCTAACTGTAATCCTCTAAATTTCTCTATTTTGAATGTGAATATTCGAAGTATCCAAAAAAACTTTGAAGATTTTAAATCGTTATTTCCTACTTTAAATTTTAATTTTAAGGTCATTTGCTTCACTGAAACCTGGTGTAAGGAAAGGGATATAGAGCAATACTCTAACTTTCAAATTTCAGGATATACTTCAGTACATCAGCCACGTGCTGGTAAAAAACATGGTGGAGGTGTATGTTTCTTTATTCATAATTCACTAAACTATAAAACAATTGAAAACTTGAGTATTAACAATGGCGATTGTGAGTCATTAAGCATTGAGATAATGAGCAAAGAAAAAAACATAATTGTTACCACAATGTATAGACCACCAGCTGGCACATTTAAACATTTCAAAGATCATTTAATAACACACTTAACAAAGACTAACCGTACAGGTAAACACGTTTACATAGTTGGTGATTTAAATTTAAACATCCTGCATTATAATTCTAACACATGCGTCAAAGAATTTGTGGATACTATTCTTCAATATAATATAATACCAACAATTAATAAACCAACCAGAGTTAGAAAAACGTCATCTACAATAATTGATAATATTTTAACAAATAATTTCAGCAATAATAAACTAGATACTGGCATAATAAGAACTGATTTGACTGACCATTTTTTTACTTTTTTACGAACTGACAGTTCGTCAAGTACAACTAAAACCCCAACAAATTCTGTTATTTATAAAAGAACATTCAATGAACACTCTATATTTCAATTTCGGAATTTACTTTCACAATTAGACTGGGAGTTAGTCATGCAAAGCGAAGATGCTAATAGCGCGTATGAGTTATTTTTAAAATATTTTTACACGCAGTACGAAAAAGCATTTCCGAAAATACGTGTAACTGTCAAAAGCAAAAGCCTGTTGAGCCCGTGGATGACAAAAGGACTCATTATATCCTCAAAGAAAAAGCAAAGATTATATGAAAAGTTTTTAAAAAAGAAAACATACTCCAATGAAAAGAGGTACAAGGGATACAAAAATTTATTTGAAAAACTAAAAAAAGTTTCTAAAAAGAATCATTATTCCATTTTACTCGAAAAGTCTAGAAATGACACTAAAACAACTTGGAATATTATTAAGGAAATTATTGGTAAATCTAAAAATGTCAACAATGATCTACCTAAATGTTTGTCGCTTGATGGGAAAATGGTAAATGACACAGCATCTATAGCAAATGGGTTGAACGATTTTTTTGTAAACATTGGTTTAAGCCTCTCGTAAAAAATCCCATCGAGTAGCAAGCATTTTGTCTCATATCTTAACAGCTTGCAAAGCAACAAAAGTGCTGGTATTGATGAAATAAGTGTCAACGTCATAAAAAATGTGTTTGATCTGATTAAGCTTCCCCTTTTTTATGTATTTAATCTATCTTTAACACAAGGAATTGTACCCGAAAAATTAAAAATTGCTCCAATATTTAAATCAGGAGATCGCACCAATCTTACTAATTATAGACCTATCTCAGTACTACCTTGTTTTTCTAAAATTTTAGAACGCATTATGTACAATAGAATTTACAAATATTTTGTTGATAATGATATGTTGTACATTAAGCAATTTGGGTTTCAAAAAGGTCATTCTACAGATCACGCGGTAAGCGAACTGGTAAATAAGATTTCAGAAAGTTTTGATAAAAATATGTTTACACTTGGGGTGTTCATTGATCTTTCAAAAGCATTTGATACCGTGAACCACAAAATTCTACTATCAAAGTTGCAATATTACGGAGTACAGGACTCAAACTTACTTTGGTTTAAAGACTACCTTACGGACAGAAAACAATGTATTCCTCACGGTAATCATACGACCGAACTCAAAAATGTGAAATGTGGAGTTCCACAGGGCTCTATACTTGGACCGCTCCTTTTTTTAATATATGTTAATGATTTGCCTTATGCATCGACACTTATAAACTTTATTCTTTTTGCAGATGATACTAACTTATTCTACGCTCACAAAGATATTAAAACACTCTTTACTACGGTAAACAAAGAACTGAGTAGTATTAATGAATGGTTTAAAGCAAACAAACTGTCCCTAAATGTAAATAAAACAAAATATACGCTATTCTGCAAAAAGTCTAAATCAGACGACTTGCCATTGAAACTTCCAGATCTATGTATAAATGAAATTAGCATAAAAAGGGAAAGCTCTTTAAACTTTTTAGGTGTTCTTATTGATGAAAACCTGTCTTGGAAAAGCCATATACAAACAGTAGAGAATAAGATTTCCAAAAATATTGGAATATTATACAAAGCGAAGCCACTACTAAATTTTCATTGTCTTAAAAATTTATACTTTTCATTTATTCACAGCTACTTAACATATTGTAACATTGTCTGGGCTAGCACTAATCATTCTAAACTTACAAAAATTTACAGTAAACAGAAGCACGCATGTCGAATAATATTTGGAAAGGACAGATACACCACAGCCGAACCGTTATTGAGAAAAATAAGGGCCTTGAGTATCTATAAACTGAACATACACCAGGTTTTGTTATTTATGCATAAAATTAGATATGGCATTGCACCCAAAGCCTTCACAAATCAGTTTCTAGAAATAAAACACAGGTATGACACAAGATATTCAATGAACAATTTTAACATTCCAAAGACCTTTCTATTGACCACTCGATACTCAATATCTTCTCGTGGGCCATTATTATGGAACACAATCTTAGATGAAGACAAAAAAACTATTTGCTTGTTGACGCATTTTAAGAAAACCACAAAACATTTCTTGTTATTTAATGATTTAGATTATTCGCGATATTTTTAGTATCACATTTTTGTAATTTTTTACAATTCTAGAGGTATTGTAAATATTTTTTCTTTACGTTAATTTTAACCTCCTCTCTTTAACCTATCTCAACTAGATGGGGCTTGATGATAAGACAAAATATGTCTTCTACTTGCTCCAGTCATTATTTGATTGTAAACACGAACAAACATGTACAAAAAAATAAATTATTCTGACGAAATATATATATATACATATTGTGCATCAAATTTTACCTTCACTTCAGCGACGAGGAACTTGCCAAAAAAAGTCAAGAAGAAGAAAAAGAAATTATTGGGTTAAGCCATGGCCACAACTCGGTCTTTATGAGACTTTGTTCTCCGAATTGCGTTTAGAAGAGGAGAATGACTATAAAAAATAATTACAAATGACGGCGGAAATTTTCGCGAAATACTGTGGCTTCTCTTATAAAAAAATATAACGAGTCACATCACAGTACTGAGAGATGAATATTTATTTTGAATATTTCCTCGCTCTTCTGTATTGGTTGGTAATGATTGGTTAAAATGTCAATTTAAATAGAAGACAATATGATCATATATCATATAAAAAATAGGACGTGTTCTATCTTAAAAAATGTGATCATATACATATGATCACAGACATTTTCAGAAGTGAAGGTACAATATGATGCACAATGATGTTTTTTACATAGCGTACGTTAAAATGACATTTTTACGTCCTTTTCCGTTCTGAAACGTGCGGGTTGACCCAAGTTTAGGGAATAGTCCTATTTTGGTCCCAGGTTGTCCGTAGTTACCCACGCAAGAAATGACGTCAGTTATTTTCACCCGTTTCCATTTACCCTTAAACTTAAAAGTGCAATGGAATTAATGCGTTTATCAATGCGTTTACCAATGCGTTTATCAATGCGTTTATTAATGCGTTTAATAAAATTACCTTCACTAATTTTACTAAACGCATTGACGTCAGTCTTAAAAAAAAAAAATAAGACGTAATTATTTCGGCTAACTTCAAGTAAAAATGAACACATCTACTTTGCCTGTCTCCGACACTCACACACAGTCTTCGTATTACTATAGAGACTAGACGTTTAGCCCGTGGAAAACTCCACTCAAGCAGAAGAACAATGAAAAAGATAATTGTGTTTCAATGTGTAAATGGGTTAACAATTTCTTTTGATGCTGACGTCCAAAAAAATCCCATCTTTTCTATCATTCTTCTGCCTGATTTGAGGTTAGCAGAACGTCATCAAAATTTTGGCACACTTCAGCTTAATATAAGATTTATCTATTTACTAAAATAGAAGTTAAAACAATTAAAAACAAAACAAAACACTTGTCATAATTAAGCTGTGGTGCGTATATAATATCAGCAAATTAAGTCTGTTAATATTACCCTGATATTTAGTTCGTAAATTATCTCCATAATTAAGGAATAATTCACTTAACAAAGCACGCCACGGGAAGGCAAGTCATGTGACTTTGTGCTTCAACCTATTATTGCATTTCTAGATTGTTTTCTTTTTTTCTTTCTTCCGCAGGAACACGAATCAATCAAAATGATGTTACCTAAATTTTTATAAACTTGAACGGTACAGGAAAATACAGTGTGGCAAAATAAGGTATATAGTATAGACATTCAAAAACGCACTTAACAATAACAGAAAATTAAAATTTACTTTTTAAAATTTTTGCTTGACTACCTTGCTCAAAATCGAATAGCAATAATAATCGAAGAATATTTGCAAAGAAAGTTTGCAAAAGGAGACACATACTGACAACTGTCGCTTCTCTATTTTAGCAATTCTAAATTAAAGGAGAGGCAAACAAAAAATTATTTTGTGTAAGTCAGAAAATAAATTTTAAGCAAGTGAAATTTTTTTATAGATTTCTAAATCGTAAAATCTAATAAAATAATCACTAATAAGAAATAAATAACTATATTTTACAACTAAGTATCCATATATCTTCCTAGCAACATTTTACACAATTCTCATGGCTGTTAGTAGGTTTTGGATGCACTTACCAGTAAAAAAATAAGATCTTTGACTTCAGATAACCAAGAATATTTTACGTACTATAGTAGTACTATAGTAGTAACAGCATTTTATAACCTTCGTTTAAACTTGGAACGTAAAACAATCTGTCATGACCAAAATCAATATTTTATTCGTGGTTTGTGTCCCTTTTTCACAACACACTACGATGAAGTTTTTTGTGATAAGGTGGCGCCAAATTCGAAAATTTGAATTTGATCCGGTCTGTATCAAATTTGATACAGACCGGAAACATTCAACAACAAATCGAACGCGCAATATGGTGGTTACATCTTTTCTCACGAATCTTTATCCTTTTTTCATCAATGCTCACAAATTTGTTCAGTAAGTTCAGTATTATAAAATAATAAAAGCATATTCATCACATGTTATTCAACATTTTTACTATTTTGATCTTTATTATGTGTATTGACCCGTGGCCATCACAATAAAGAGAATTATATTTTTTAATTTAGCCACCGGTTTGGCAAATGTGTAAAAATACTCAATTGTAAATAATTCAGCACTCACAAAGATGTAAACAAAATTGCTATTTATAACAGACTTTTTTATTCTTTGGGCCCATTGCGTTGTCGTTGTGCAAAGTTTTTAGGTAAACATTCACTGTTTTTTTTATGCCAAAAACAGCAAACTTCATTATTCAACGAATATTTTCAATATCAAAATATTCATAGTCTTTGTTCGAAATTTTTTTTAAGTATGATAGCTGTTACTTCTAAAATTGAATAATACTAAGGACTTTTTTATGCAAGCCAATCGGTCTGGTCTTCAAAATCAACGCTGGCATCCTGAACGTTTATTTAGCAGCTGTACCGCAGCGCAGTTCGCCTCTCCTTTAACACTTCTTTAAGTTTAATTTTTTTTGCCAACTTTCTACATCTGCCACTTCTTTGCAAAATTTTTTATCTTTACTTGCTGCTCGAACAAAACAATACATATCAAAATTATATTTTTTCCCGTAAAATGTCCGTATAAAGCAATCTACTTACTTTCGGAGCCTGAACAAACTTTTTAACGTTTTTATTTGTCAAGAGATTGTTTTATTTTAAACACGTGATTTTATTCGGCAAATAAAATCTCTTATTTTTATCACGAGATTGCAAAGCGCAAGCAAACAAAACTGGCGGCTATTTTTTTAAAGGAAAATGAACGTGTCCACTATGCCTGTCACAAACATAGGGACACAGTTAGCCTATTAATATAGGCAACTAGTTATTTAAACCCGTAAAAGTATCCACTTAAAATATTTTTAAACTTTAAAGTGGTTTTTATCACAAAAGGATTTGTTGTTAATTAAGATTTCGGATTACACCCGAGTTCTTATTAAAATGGGCGGTCTTTTTCTTCTCCTTCGTCTTCGACCGATTTTTCAAGCGATTGCCGTAACGTCACGACTTTTAAAGTTCGACCTGGCCCCGCAACCTAGCCCTAAGCCGGCTGTGTGCGTATTTTGATATTCGTGAAGTTGGAAAAGAATGAAGACTGCGTTACGAATTTGATCACAAATATTGTTATAGAATGTTATTTTAATTTTTATTTAATGAGCTATGCTAGATACTCCTTCAAATTTTAATTTCCAGTTATGTTTTTTAACGAGGCGGATTTTGTTCAACTAAATTGAGCTCCAGGTGTTAGGTACGAGTCGTTCCTTTCGATTATTTCGTTCCTTTTGATTATTGCCGCACCGTAAGCGGCGGCTCTTAGTCCGCCAGGCGTGAAAAAAAAAAATTTTTTTTGCCGAGCGAAATCTTGTGTTTCGTGTTGTGCTACTTAATTTCGTGTAAACAAAATGCAGTTTTCATCTAGGTCCGTATTTTAAAATTCTATGCTTACATACGGGTATTTTATTTTACTATCGTCTCGTGCAGCCAGCGTGGCCACTCTCGAGTTGAACATTGCCGAAGGATATTGATTGTGTCACAAAACAAAATCAATGTATATATATTTAGCAAGAGTTTTATTGTTTTTACTCCAAAATTATTGAGTGCTTTTTCATTTTCGTAATGCAGAAAAATATCGTGTTGATTATAAATTGTAGCTATTTTGTAATCTGATTTTTTTTTATACTTTTTTCTTTTTGTGTTGTTGAAAACACTTAGTTTTTGTTTTGCTGATATTACCTTAGGTGCGGTAGTAACTCAAAAATTTAAAGCAGAAATTAGTTCACAGCTTAAAAAGTTTCAGAACGTAGGGTGCCATTTAGCTTATAGCAACCTAGCTACCTACCAGCTAGCTACCTTAACAAGTTCACAGAGTTGTTGGTGACAGCTTTTAAATAAAAATAAGTTCACAGCTTCAAAAAGTTCACAGAACGTAGGGTGTCATTTAGCTTATAGCAACCCAGTTACCTACCAGCTAGCTACCTTAACAAGTTTACAGAGCTGTTGATGACAGGTTTTAAATAAAAATGAAAAAATGTTATTCCTATGCATCATTTGGTAAGCTTTATGAATTCCATCATACAGGATGGTTTTTTGCTGTATATGCCAAATCTGAAATAGTTCGAAATGAAACAAATACATCACAATTTGTCGATCATGATTATTGTGTTCCTTTTAAAAGTGATATTGACTTTTCGATTAACAAGTACGACAATTGCCAAACAGCAGAAAGCAGTACCCATGTTTCCCAAAAACTATATAAGGATACAATTTCAAATCATGCAGTTCCTCTGTACATGGATGCAATACACCATTGAATTGTGATCCGACAGTGGTAAAAGAGCTTCAAAGATTCCATGACAATCTTGAAATGTGCATACCTTACTGTACTATTTGTTTTGAAGCTTGGCCACTCTCTGTTAATTCAAAAATGGATCAGAAAAATTATGTATGTACGAGGTGTACTAAAGACAAGGGTTCTCCTAAAAAGTTCAGTGTTAAAAATAAGGTTATTCCTAGTGTTGTTCCCAGTGAACTACAAGCCTTGTCGCAGTGTGAAGAGATGCTTATAGCAAAAGCCTTCCCAGTAATGCAAGTGTACGTAAAACATAGATATGGAATTATTAGCTACAAGGGGCATTGTGTAACATTGCCCCATAATGTCCAGATTGTAGCAAATGTTTTCCACATATACCGTCTAAAATACCTATTGTTGTATTTGCTGTGAAGGGTCAAAAAGGGAGGGATAGTAATTTTAGAGTTCGCCGTGCGCGGGTTTTAGATGCACTGCTGTGGGTGAAAAACAACAATGCTGTGTATAACCATATAATAATTGATTCTCAGAGAATAGCTGCTCTTCCAGTAGATGACTTTGTTGAATTAAACAAAACAATTGAAACTGAAAATGATGTTCTTGCCAGACAATGGTCCAGTTACTGAACATGAATTAACATCTGATCTATTGACTTCAAGTTTTTTTCAACTAATAGCAGGCAACCCTTAGAGTGGGACAGAATTCAAAATACATTAATTGATACCAATAGACCTTTTCATCGATAGTGACACCATTTTGAATTTCCCGCTTTCGCAATGCATCTCCGGACGATGCAGCTTTTCGACAAATGCTTACACATCTTTTGAACTTGGATCTAGTCTAGGAAAAAGTGAAAAAAATATACACACCATGGGTGTAAAAGTGAAAGATTAATTTGGAAGAGAAGTGAGTCATATGGGCCATCGTAAATATACTCCTTTAAACGGACGAGTGTAATTAGATATTCATAACTCAACTGAAAAATTTATTCTATTTAAAAAGTTTCTTTTCTAGTTTGTTTGCTCCTGTTTTATGTATTTGTTTCTTTTCTTCTTTTCTTTTTTATAGTTTGTTTTACTCTTTTTTTTTCAATTTTAAAAAGTTGTATGTTTTTGTGGACCTCGCGAACAAGGTCTTTGTGATAATTAATCACATTAATGTAAAAAGTGTGAACTAGTGATGTAGTACACAATGTAAATAACCTAATTCCAATAACGAGTCGATATGTTTTTGTTCACATTGAAATTTACATTGTATAGCAGCGATTGTACAAGAATTTAATTTCTATGCTTTCTAATGCACTAACATGTTTATTTATTATCTGCTCAATCTGAGTTTTCAATATCGTTCTATCCTTGGTGTTCTTGGTATCAGCACCTGTTGTAAACCTTCCCGCTTCGGTAAACATATATTTTGCTTCAGCAGAATTATCTTCGGTGTATCTCCCAGTGTAAAGCCGAGTGACTTTTTGTTTTTGTTTTAAATTGGCCGTAACGTTGCTTAAGTTGTGGTTAATGAAATTGTGTATTTTCTGAGATTTCGATATTTCTAATATGCAAGGGCTTTTTATTTTTTCACGCCTATTTTGTAGGTTATTTCTTTGGAAATGATGATATGATCATTAACTGGTGGACTATGGTTGATCTAAATACAAACCAAATTTGGCATGGCGCCAAGAAAGTAGACTGGAGACAGTTAGCGTTTGGTAACATAATTGTAAAGAAATGGATATGGTGGGAAAAAGATGTTGGACTTACAGCTTGTCAACGTTATTTTAAAAAGTTAAAAGCGCTTGCATCTACTGGCAGTGTAGCTGCAACCATCGCAGTAAAAACATATTTGAAAAATGGAAATGGTAGCCCTAGGTGTGGAAAGGGTTGGTCAGATTTCTTTTATATACCTGGCAAATTATCTTCACAATACATAACTTTGTCCCATATTGCATATCAATGTAACCTGTTTTTAGAAATAGCTGTTCATAATATATTACGAAGCTTAGATCTAAAAGAAAACTTTTATATACTGAATGGTATGTATTTACCAGATATCGGTAAACAGGACTTCACGACTGAAGGTTTTTGGAGTACGTATACGCACCAAGTTGCTTTTATACACCCGTACAAATTCCATGCAAGAAATCAGTATTTCTCAACGTCTCTATTAAAGTCAAAAGTAATTCGTTTTAAGCAAATGTTAACTAATTGTTAGAAATCATGCTGAACTGCTTAATCAGTAGTACGTCATATGAGCAATATATTTAACATGGTATTTATTGTTTAGTGCTCGCAAGTATAATTAGAGGATTACGTAAGGGCGCAAAGCGCCCGCAATGTAATCCAGATTTTATGAATAAAATCGAAGAAAGATATGATACTGAGTATCTTGACCCTTACCGCGTGTCAGACTGGAGCCTCAGGAAGTTAAAATACTGGAACTAGGAAACTTTTGCCTGTAATGAAACTGTGAACCCGCAACCTATTAAAACTATTTTGTTTGTAAAGCACTGGTGTTCCGTGTTTTATAGTACACTTCTCCAATATTAAACTGTAAAGTTGATATTTTTAGAATTTGTTGTTTGGGCAGACAAACTTTTAGGAAAAGATTAAAATTCAGGAATGTGTTTAATCTTTTCATTCAAACAAATAACTTTTATACATCTCTATATATAATACAAAATATGCTTAAACTCTGTTCCGGTTGAACCCGTAATCTAAAGCTAAAAAAATAAAATAGAAAATTTGTCAAGTTTATGCAATGACAGGGCGGAGAGGGCGGGCAGTATTAGATCTTTCTTCAATTTTATTCATCTCACCCTTACCGCGTGTATCATACTGGACCCCCAGCAAACATCCTCTGTTAAAAGCGTTACATTTTATTGTCGGGATCTTGCGTCGAGTCACGACAATAATTAATCACATATAGTTCTATATACTCTTCTTCTTATATATAAACAACTTAATAAAGCTCACTATTTACATCGCATACGTAGAATCACTTCTTGCCTGTTAGAAGGCGGCCTCGATCTCTATACGTCACCATCCGCTCACGTAACAACTGCACAGCAGCCAAGCTCACACGGCAGATCACGTGATCAACGAAATGACTCGCGACACACTCCCCCTATTTGATGACAACTTGCATCAAATATGAACAAAACGAACATTAGCCGATGTTAGTAATCTCTAGCAGGCGGCTAGCCGTAAAACTAACAAGGACTAATAGTTTTCCTAGAAATATGGTTCTGCAAATAATCCGTCTCGTCATAATGAACACAAAATATAAATTTCTACTAATAAGTTCTCATAACTAACAATTGTTTTGTAGTAAATAAATTTCTCGTATTGATTTACTGATTCATCTCGAAGTCAGCTTGGTTTTCAATCTGAACTCTTGCTATAGCAGATGCATTTCGTTTCGGTCGAAATTCGTTCGCTTCAGCATTCAAGGTTGACGTTACGTTGACGTTTTTCGGTGCGATGTCGCATGAAAGTTCTAAGGGATAGAGATGTTGAACCGCTCGTTCTAAGGTGTTCTTGCTCGTTCGTAGTTCTACTGCTCTTGTAATCCCGTCTCTGCCAACGAAGGTATTCGTTACGACACCAATTGTCCATTTTCCTCTGTTCTTTCTGTCTCCCTTGATCATCACGACATCTCCAGGTTTCGGTTCTGCTCTCTTCAGCTCGTGCTTCAAGTTATGTCTTTCTCGAAGTGATCGTGAACAATGCCTCATAAGTATGATTGAAAAATGGAAAAACAGTCTTGACAAAGGTGGCACATTTGGAGCGCTTTTAACTGATTTGTCTAAGGCATTTGACTGCATACCACACGAGCTCTTACTAGCAAAACTTCATGCATATGGCTTTGATATGAACTCTTTGCTGTTTATAAAATCGTACCTAATTGACAGGAAACAGCGAGTACGTATAAATAACAATTATAGTGCATGGACAAAAATAAAATACGGCGTACCGCAAGGATCAATTTTGGGTCCTTTGCTTTTCAACATATTTTTATGCGATCTTTTCCTTTTTGTCCCATATATGGACATTGTCAACTATGCTGATGATACAACCCCATTTTCAATAGGAAAGAATATCAACGAAGTTATTGAAAAGGTTGAATATGCAGCAATTATAATATTTACTTGGTTTGAAAATAACGGTATGAAAGCCAACCCAGAAAAATCACATTTTTTTACTAACAAAACTGATGTACGATTAAAAGTTTGTGATGAACTTCTAAACAATTCTCAAACTGAGAAACTGCTTGGTATAACTATAGACAACAAACTTTCTTTCGAGGAACATGTTAATCAGCTCTGTAACAAGGCAGGCCAGAAAGTTAGTGCGCTTGCAAGGTTATCTTCCTTAATGACATTAGACCAGCGAAAGCTGATTATTAATGCTTTTGTCACTAGTCATTTTTCGTACTGTCCATTAGTATGGATGTTTCACAGTCGTAAATTAAACAATAGGATAAACCATATACATGAAAGATCACTAAGAATTGTCTATCAAGACTATCAATCCTCATTTGAAGAGCTTTTATCGAAAAATGGGAGCGTTACAATTCACCAAACGAACTTACGCATCCTTGTTACTGAGCTGTATAAAGCTAAAACAAAAACAGGTCCAGAAATGTTGAATGAACTTTTTATCTTTCCTGAACCAGTGTATAATTTGAGGAAGGACAAACTCAAGAGTAACAAAATATTTTCAGTGAGATATGGGATCGAAACACTGTCTAATGTTGGGTTAAAGCTTTGGAACTCTTTGCCTAACGATTATCGGAACGCTGGTACTTTAATTGAGTTTCGAAGCAAAATAAGAAACTGGATTCCAAACCATTGTCCTTGCAGAATATGCAAAACTTTTATACCTGAATTAGGTTTTCTGTAGTTTCCCCGTTGTCTTCCTTTGTCTATCCTTTGACATATTATTTAAAATATTTAAAAAAATTGTATATACGGTATTCTTTATAGATTTTTTATATTTAGTTATTTATTGTTTTTAATGTTTTTAAAGTTGACTTTAATTAGCCTCAGAGCTACATTTTCTTGTAAACTTGTCAACTATAAATAAATTAATCATATCATATCATATCATATCATATCTCACATACTCTTGAGACCATCTCTGCCATGTAGCTTCCTTACATCTTTGAATAAATTTAAACCTCTTCCGCAGATCTCCTTTCTCGACATCATGCTTATCTTCTTCAGTTGGAACTCGAGTGATTTGTCCAAATATCAAGCTGTTGGGCGTAAGAATTTCTTGTTGAATATCATCTTCGACGTATGATAAGGGCCTGTTGTTGAGAGTTTGTTCAACATCAAGTAATACATCCTCCAACTCTCTAAATGATAAAGAAGTTCTTCCAATAGCCTTGTACATCGCTTGCTTAACAAGACCAACCAAACGCTCAAACTGCCCACCCCACCAAGGAGCACAACTTAGATTGAACTGCCATGTAATATCTTCTCTTGCAAGATAATCGTTCACTGTTCATAATCTTGTGTAGCCATCTTGCAGCAGACTCGAAAGTTTTTGCATTATCCGAGTATATTTTCTTTGGTCTTCCTCTTCGGGCTGTGAACCTCTTTAAACTTCGGATAAATCCTTCAGTTGTCTGATCTGGTAATAATTCGAGATGAATTGCTCTGGAAAGGCTACATGAAAACAGAAGAATATAAGCCTTTTCTTCTTCATTGTTATTTACTTGACATATGAGTGGTCCTGCATAATCCACTCCTATTACTTCGAAGGCTTTCGTTCCTTCCACTCTATCCTTGGGGATTAATCCTGGTGGTGGTTCAGCAAAGGCAATGGCACGATGTCTTTTACATCCATGACATTTGTGTCTGATTCTCTTTGTCAATTGCCTCAATCGGGGTATCCAATATTCCCGTCTAACTTCCGCCATACTCAGTGATACTCCCCCATGGAGCGTTCTTTTGTGGGCTTCCATGACAATCTTTTCAGCTAACAAGGACTTTTGTGGCAGGTACAAAGGATAGTGACCTTGTATTCTACCTCTACATTCGAACAATCCATCGGCGTTCTTTTGCAAATTTAAACGAAGTTTGTCTTCCGTAAAATCTTCAGAATCTTCAAATTCCTCTTCAGTTACTTTGATTAGCAATCGTTTACTTTGATTCATCTCTTCAGTTGTTAATGGACCATGTACACCACCCTGGCGGCAGTTGGTGATAAAGCGTAATATCCATGAAGATATGCGAATTACCTTCAACAATTCATACTTCGCTAACAGGGGCTGGAAAGTAGAATCTTCCTTCTTGTTAATTGCTACTGCAAGGACTTCCTTGATTCGCTTCGCTTCTGACTCCGACTCCACTGAAGGTGTTGTTATGATGTCAATCGGCCAATTCTCCTTCTCCAACAGCCATGATGGACCATCCCACCACAAACTGTCTAGTTTCGCAAATGAGCATCCTCGGCTACCACAATCAACTGGATTCTGTTCCGATGGAACATGCCTCCACACTATGTAGTTTTTCTCCATAACCTTATCCACTCGATTACGCACAAATGGTTTATAGGATCCACTTTCTCTCACCCAATGTAATACAACGGTACTGTCACTCCATCCGAAGCACTCAGCTACAGGATATCGTTTTAACGCAGATCGAGCATTTTCCATAAGATTAGCTGCCATGTGAGATGCAATGAGCTCTAAACGTGGCATGGTAAATTTGTTTTTTGCTAGACGACTCTTTGACGTTATCAAACCTTGTGTTACTCCTATATCTTGATAAACTGCTGCATACAGAGCTGCTTATACTCCATCGAAGCTTGCGTCACCAAACACGTGTAGATCAATTTTGTTGATAGGTTGCTCGAATTTAGCAAGCGTTCTCGGCAGCTCAACTTTCGCAGGAAGTGAATCGATCCAGCGTTTCCATCTTCGAGATAATTCTTGTGACAAGGGTTGATCCCAGTTGAACTTCTGTTCGCAGACTTCTCGGTAAATGAGTTTGCCAACCAATAAAACAGGCGAGGCAAATCCAAGTGGGTCGAAGATTGACGCCAAAAATTTCAATATGCCTCTTTTTGTTTCTTCAACGTTCTACTCTTGTATATTGACAGCAAGGGTGTCATCCTTCTTGTTCCAAGCTGAGCCAAGAATCTTGGATTCGTTTTCCTTCACACCAAGGGTTTGTTTAGCATAGCTCTGTTCTGCAGACGAGGCAATTGCTTCATCATCTTCTAGTTCCCTTTTATTCGAATGCCATTTATGCAGCACAAAACCGGCCTCAGCAAAGGTAGACTTGGCGATCTCTTTCAGTTTTGCAGTTTCTTTTACGTTAACACCTCCAGATATGAGGTCGTCCACATAAAGGTCGTCTTCTATTTCTTCGATAATTTCCTTAAGGTCATTGTGAAGTTTTTTCATCTCATCAAAGTGGACATCTATCGTTCCGTTAAGAAGAAAAGGTGATTGTCCCATACCAAATATTGCTCGTGTGAATCTCAACGTTTCTACGTTTCTCCTCATCTGATCAAACGCCCAATGAAATCTAAGGCAGTCTCTATCTTCCTTTTTGATTCTTATTTGCAAGAAGGCTTGTTTTATGTCTCCACATAGACTGACTGATTTGAACCTGTTCCTCATGATGATGTTCCACAGCAGATTCTGCAATGGCGGGCCAGTTTCAAGGCTATCATTAAGGGATGGGCTGCTATCATTGGGTCTAGCAGAGGCGTCACATACAATTCTCACCTTGGTAGTCTCGGCCTGTTCTCGAACCACCGGTCGATGAGGAAGATAAAATTCTTTTCCACTTACTGCTTCGCAGGTGACCTTTTCTATGATACCTTCGCCGAGTTGTTTAACCATTATTTCGTTGTACTCCTTCAACAACCCGGGCTTTTTCTTGAGTTTGCTTAAAAGATTCTCGAGTCTTCCCAAACTTCCTTGTTTGTTGGTCTCTGGTAGCCCGTCCGTCTTCCATAAAAGACCAGTTTCGTACCACCCTTCGGGGGCCTTAATAAGTTGATTCTTGAACTTCTGGTAAACTTCGTCATGATTTCCGCAGCTAGCTTCCTCTAGTCCCAGCACATCTAATGCACAAAGGCGTTCATAGTCTTCGCTGGAACTTTGCGTTAGATACAAGTTCATGAGGTCAACTTCTTTTCCAGGAGATATTATCGTCCATCCCAGTTTCGTCAGTTCTGCTACAGGTTCGCCTGAGCTTCCAATTCTGGGAGCCGTTCTTGTTTTTATGCGAGCATAGTCCGATGCACCGAGTATCAAGTGAACCGGAACTTCTTCTTTCGCATGATAATCTTCTATGTAAACATTCTTTAAGTGTCTGTAATTCTTCTTTAGATCAGAGAATCTCGGATTGGGTATCGATAACAAAGCTGACTTTTCGATCTTACTAACCTCAGTGTTGATAGTGAATGTCTCATCCAGGCTTGAAATGGTGACGCTAAAGATTTCACTTTTCTTCTTTGAAGTATGAAGCATCATTTCTATTCTTTTCACTTCTGTTTTCTTGGGTTTCAGGCTCAGTCGATTAATCAGGGTATTAGACGCGTACGAACTTCCTGCTCCAGTATCTAAAAGTGCAAGACACTTCACTCCATTCACTTGAACCATAACAGTCGGATAGATGACAGGATCTTGTGTAGTAGCTAACGATGGTGTCCGAGTAACCTTGTCGCAAAGAGATGTGTGGTGCTTATTCTTACAATGTTGGCATCTAATTCTGCTAGGACAATTTACTGCTCTATGACCACTTCCTGTGCAATTGAAGCAGAGTTTTTTGTCGCTAACGATCTTTCTTCTTTCCTCGAGCTTGTTGATCTTCTTACAGCTGGCTGCCTTGTGATTCTCTTCGTCACAATAGATGCATTTTCTTGGCTTATACTCTCCTTGCTTGGTGTGTGATAAACTTTCTCTCTTTGGTTCTTGCTTCCTTTGTTCATGAACAGCAATAGGGTTTCTCTCAGTCCATTTCCTCAGCGATTCTAAGAGTTGACCAAAGTTCCACTCTTGCCAGTCATCATCCAGTATCACTAGATCGGCACGTATTGAGGGTAACTTGTCCAGCGTGAGTCTAACGTATCCATAGATTTCCTTCAATTTTCCCATAGTTTCTAACGACTGTACATTCGTTGTCAGTTTTTCATAAAATTCATGGACTTTCTGCACATTACATTGATGGATTATCGGGAGGCTCATAATCGCTTGAATATGAGCGTTTGCCACTTCACTTGGTTTCCCATATTTCGTTTTAAGGATTGATTTTGCTCTCTCATATCCTTCGCTAGTAAAAGGTAGTCCTTCGATACATACCTTCGCCTTAGATCCAACAAGCTCTTTCAGGTACGAAAATTTTGCAACCGCAGATAATGTAGATTTATCGATCTCGGACTCGAATTGCCCCCAAAATCTTTGCCAGTCAAGATGGGTTGCTTCAAATTTGGAAATCACCAACTTTGGCAGTTTCACCTTCACTTCTTGACCTTTGTTCGCTTCAATTGTTTTTCTGTCGAATTTCATTCTCATCTCTAATTTCATCTGTTCTAACTTCAATTCTTCTTCATACTTAGCGTTTCTTTTTTCTTGTTTAATTTCTTCAATGGTTATCTGCAACTGGTCGCATTGTTCTTCCGATTTCAACAGTCTTTCATCAATCTGCTCTCCAAACGCATTTACTTCCCCTTCGCTCATCTCTTCCTTGAACATTAGCATCTGCGCATTCGTTTTAAGCCGATGCGCTTCGTCTCGTTGTTCTTCGATTGATTTGAGAGTTCTTTCCAGTTCCTTTATTTTTCTCCTGGCAAGTATTTTCAGCACTGCCTTTTCCGATAGCTTTAGCATCTTAATAATGACATCGATATCCTTGTTAATTCTTTCTGATGTTGCCATGGTTATGTCCTTTCTTCTTATCCTCTCCCTTCAATTTGATGTTCGTCTCTGCTTCCTTGCTTCTCGCTGCTCACTTGCTTCTGTTGTTGATCTTCACTACTCACTAGCTTCTGTTGTTGATCTTCACTACTCACTCGTTTCTGTTGTAGATCCTCGTTGCTCACTTGTTCACTTGTTTCTGTCGTTGAATCCTCACTGCTCACTTGTTTCTGTCGTTGAATCCTCACTGCTCACTTGTTTCTGTTGTAGATCCTTGTTGCTCACTTGCTCACTTGTTGCCCAGTGCTGTAGATTGCCACTGGTGCACTTAAATCTCACGTTAATAGAATCTGACTTCTAATAGTTTAATGTTTGTTGTTAACTCGTTCCCACTTGATGATTCGCTTCTGATTTAAAATTTCTTTCTATACTTGATCATTTGATCTTTCACTTTTGCATGAATTCACAGTTCCAATGTATGACGCACGTCTATGAAGAACGTGTTCGCACTTTCATTTAAAAATGGTAGCAATCAATGTTCGCCGGTAATCATAAGTGTTCGTAAACAACGACTATAAGGAAAGTTCTTCTTTACGGCATTAACAACAATTAAAATAGCTTACAGTTTCTTCCAGCAAATTTATGACAGTGAATTCTTCTCGCTTGATATCAGTAATAACTTTTACTTCTGAAAATAGATAACTTTACACTACCATACACCACACAGTTCATAAACAACCTCTCCCATCAGCGGTGCCACTTTTCGGGATCTTGCGTCGAGTCACGACAATAATTAATCACATATAGTTCTATATACTCTTCTTCTTATATATAAACAACTTAATAAGGCTCACTATTTACATCGCATACGTAGAATCACTTCTTGCCTGTTAGAAGGCGGCCTCGATCTCTATACGTCACCATCCGCTCACGTAACAACTGCACAGCAGCCAAGCTCACACGGCAGATCACGTGATCAACGAAATGACTCGCGACATTATAAATAAAGCAAAATAACATATTGATCTAAAATCCCACTGAGAACAAGTGCTTGAAATTGTTTCTCCTTAGAAATTATAGGCTTGTTATACTGACAAGTAGACTGTTTAGACCACCGACTTTGGCCTAATATATCACTAACAGATGCACCTGCCACATCTGCCCTTGAAGTGAAGGCAGACCGTGTTGAATGACCCTTAAACCTAGAGACGTCTGCCCCAGAAGAAGCTAAAACATCTTTCATCCACCTAGATATTATAGATGGATGGATTTTAACGTGCGGAGATATATATTTCCCTAAAAACAATTGAGATTTAGTAGTATTTACCTTAATGCAACATTAACGCAGAGTTCCTTATCCTTTTCAAATAAATAAAATTCTAAGGCTGGAGGTTGTTTTCCTTTTCTTCAACTTTTGTGCAATTTATGAAAATTAAAAGGAACTTTGTCTTTACCAAAATTCATATATCTAATGTCTAAATAGCAAATGCTAGAAGCTCTTGATGAAGAAGTTAAAGCCATTAGAATAACTTAATGTGTTGGACATCCCAAGTACAAACATATTTTAGCTGTGGCGGTCTGGAATTAAATACACCATTTAACAACGCACACACATGTTCATGTTGACCTACTTTAATACTATTAATTTTTTCGTGATAGGCCGAAATAGCCGAAAAGGGCATCGAAATGGATCAACTTTTTTCCCACAACACCAGCTACTCCATTTATTCCAGGCCGAATTGTAATTACTTGTTGAACCTTCTCTTCTAGACTTGGTGCGTTCTCTGAAATTCCTGACGCAAGAAGGGCTTTCCTGAAACCTTCCACGCCGCTAGACTTAGCGTACCGTTCATTACAAGAGGGTGAACCTCCCCCTGCTCATTGGTCAACAAGTTTGAATTTCTCTGAATGAGAATCGGAAACACTGATAACCGTAGTAACTCCGGGTGCCAAACGTGAGTTTGCCATGCTGGTATTACGAGAGGATTTGTTTGTTCTCTCTCTATTAGTACTCTTGAAATTAGGAAATGCATAAAGTGTTTTTTGTGACCATGTTTGTTGCATGGCATCTGTTGCCAAACTGTGTGGGTCCGGACGCCACGCATAATAATGGGGCAGCTGATGAGAAAGGTGGGAAGCAAAAATCTCTAGGGAACCCAGCTTCATACAAACTTGGTTGAATATTTGTGGTAACAGTTTCCACTCTGAGAAATCCTTGCTGTAACGAGATGGCCAATCTGCTCTCATATTTAATTTCCCTGGAAGATGTTCGGCAGTAATCATGATCCCTTCTGATATCAAGTAGTTCCAAATTTCCTCGCTTATCCTGATTAAATTTTGGTCTTTGGTACCCCCCATTTTTAAAAGATACGAAAGAGCTGTTGTATTGTCCATCTGGATATGGATGCAAGATATTTGTTTGCTTTTCGTGAAAGCGAGAATAGCATTCTTCGCCGCAAGGTGTTCCAGAACATTTATATGAAGCTGTTTCTCTTTTAGGGACCATTTGCCTGACGTCTCCTGACCCGTACAGTTGGCCCCCAACCATCCAATGAGGCATCTGTTTGAAGTACCAACTGAGCTGTTGGTTGTATCAGAAACCTGCCATTGAAATTATTTAGGTTTTCTATCCACCATTTTAATTCCACCAGGACTAATTTTCCTAACACCACCTTGTGATTGTAAGATCGAGTCTCTTTTAGAGCTGTCAATTGTTGTTGTTGAAGGTATTGAAATGGCAAACGTGCTGGCAATACTGCCTGGATGGTGGAGGATAGCAAACCTATCAATTTTGTCAACTTTAAAATGGACACCACCTTCTGTTGATATATCTCTGTACATTAAGTTAAAACCTTCAACACTCTTTCTTGTGTCAGGGACAAACTCATTTTCACCGAATCTACGGTTAGGCTATTTTCTGCACTGGTTCCATTACTGACTTTTTTATGTTGATAGCAAATCCCAGATGCTGAAGGGGGGAAGATGACTGTGTCCCGAGCAATTAATGTTTCTAGTGTCGATAGCCCCATTAATAACATGTCGTCCAAATAAATCACTAGGCGTATTTTTAACCGACGCAAAATTGCAATTGGCACTTCGAGTAATTTGGTAAATATGCGAGGAGCTGGTCCAAGATCAAAACAGAGGCATAGAAATTCGAATAGATTCCCTTTCCAATGAAAGCGAAGATATTTTCGAAAATCTTTGTGCAAAGGACACTGAAATATGCGTCCTTTAGATCTATTTTGCACATATAATCCCCCTCCTTCAGCATATCCTTCATGCAAACCCTCCATTTTGCAGTGCTGATAGGAGACAAAATGATTTAGCGTCTTGAGATTTATCACTGGTCGGTGGCCCCCATCCTTTTTCCAACCAAAAATATATTGCTAATAAACTCTTTTGACAAGTGATCCACTACATCACTACATGGCTCCCTTTTACACCATCTCCTGTATTTCTAATTCCACTAATTTGTCCTGCACTTTCGCAGCTTTTATCTCGTGAGGAATCAGATTTTGTACTGGTTCCTCTACAGAGGGAATTTTGTACCATTTGACTATAGACAGAATCTCTGGGTCCTTGGTCAGTATCTCCCAAGATCCAAGAAAATGAATTAATCTCCCTGCCAGTGAAATGTGTTTTGGTATTTCCTTTGACAAGAATAATCGTTTTATTAGAGAATGTACATGTTTTATTTCCTCTAGTGTAATTAAAAATACTTGTTGGATTAGGTGGGACTGGTTTCTATTCTTAAATAAGAAAATGGAATTACCGGATGATCTTCCTTGGCTATTTAGCTGCCATCTTTGTTGTGGGAAAAAACGTCAGAGATTGTTTTGATGGCTCCCCGCACTCCTCCACGGTTGCTTCCTCTGATCTACTGCTGCCGGGAGCCCAGGTCGAAAGGACTTACGTATTGGTGTTTTATTCTTTTTACCCACTTCTCGGAACACGTCCAAAGTTTGTTTATTGTTTTTGGTGGTATCCAGAACATGCTCCTTGAACATAGAACCAAACAATTCCTTGTCATGTTTCTGCAAGAGGTCTGAACTCGCATTTAACATACCTTTTGCATCCGACTTTGATTGCAACGTAACATTTAAAATGTTCAGGCGTCGGAAATAAACAACTTTGTTACTGGCTTGTCCAAGCAAAATTACCGTTTTCAACGTGAGCTAACAAATCATCTAACGACACCTCAGTCTTGATGGCTTCGCCTAGGTTGGCCTCTTAAAGAAGTGACCAAACTCTGCTAAATCGTCCCATAACATCACGTATTTTGGACTGGACAATCTCCATTCCCTTATCTCGGCCTGCTTCGTTTTTTCCCTCGAGAAGTTTAACCAATCCAGTATCAACAGATTTAACCGAATCCAGATTAAGTGGTACGGTTTGCTCTTTTAGAATGTTTTCCTTCAAATCTTTGCTCATTGGCATAGTTCGCCATTTCCTCAGGTAGCTTGTACTGAAACTGTTTCTCCTCCGTAGTAATTCGGAAACGCTTCGCATGAGAAGAATTTGATCTGCTGCCGGAGGACGGGTTTCGTTTCTTCTTACTCCTTTCCTTTTTTTCTTAGATTTCTTTGATTTTTTTTCTCTTTTTAGATGGTCTATGTCTAGGACGTCCTCTGCCAATACTGGATGAACTTGAAGAAGGACGTGACCTTGATCTACATCGATATGAGTTGGAACGTGATCTTGACTCCTTCCGATCTCGCCTATGTAATAAGGCTGGAGATCGTTGTTCTGGCTGAGCTGCTCCCTTTTGTTGGGTAGAGCCTTGCTCCCCAGTTAACTACCGAGTTATCTGCCATATTTTTGGTCAGAAAAGCAGTAAAATGTAACGAAAACCAATTTCGGGAACTGATTGCTAACGATCGGTAAGATAATCGATGATAATAACAACAACAATATATATAGCAGCTCCTTTTTCCTTCCCGATTAAAGCTAAAAGAGGATGTTTGCTTGGGTCCAGTATGATACATGCGGTAAGGGTCGAGATACTCAGTATTAGATCGACTGAGATTTTATGAATAAAATAGGCCTTTTATATTTATTGTTTAAATTATATTTTCAAAACGGAGTTTTTATGGGTTTTAAAGAAGAGTTACGAAAAGAAGGTTGCGTTTCTAAGAGAAGAGATGAAATATTTAAGAATTTAAATTTGGATAATTTGAAGTCGATATACGAGAAATTGAGACTGAAACTTAGTTTGTTTTACTCTTTTTTTTTCAATTTTAAAAAATTGTGTTTTATGTGGACCTCGCAAATAAGGTCTTTGTGATAATTAATCACATTAATGTAAAAAGTGTGAACTAGTGATGTAGTACACAATGTAAATAACCTAATTCCAATAACGAGACAGACGTACTGTAGCCAAAGTTATAATGACAGTAATACCCCTGTCCAGTTTTTTGAAATCCCTACAGGCGTGGTTGTGTGAGCCAAAGTTTACCAAGTTTCTTTACTAAATTAAAAGCACGAAATCACATTTAGGAAATCTGTGCATTGGTAGCCAATTTTTATCTTCAAATGTTTTGTACTTGCGAATTATTTGTTTTCTATACTTTTCCACTATTAGGGAATATTTTATACCGTTTTTAGCTACGTAGAAACCTTACAGGTTGCCTCCGACGTTATATTGATGCTACCTAATTTAGTTCTTTTTATATAAATATTTAAGAAAATAACATTCGTTTTTTTTTACAGAAAAGTTTAGTACAGCAAATAATTGTGAATAAACTTTTAAATTTTTTGCTACCTCGCTTCATGCGGCTTTGTCATGCTCACGCTTCTTCTCGAACTTTGAAATTCAAAATTGCTGCATAATTTACGTCACATTGACCAAAGAATCATAGAATCCTTCCTACGCTGATTGAATCGTGTTTAGAGTCCGCTTGATATGTTTCGAAGGTTAAATGTTAATCAAAGATTGACGATTCAGAGCTAAACAAGAAAGCTGGATGGCTTTAGAACTGGGGTACTACTGGTCAGCATTAAAAAAATGAACTTTGGTAGAATTTTCCGTACGAGTTCTCCCAAATCTGAAAACTGCGGAGCATGCGCATTAGCTAATCTTTCGTTACAATTCTGCTTTCTGTTGCCGTTAGCAGTACCTTGTGTCGCACAGAAATATTCCATGGATAGGCTATGATCGTGCGGCCAAGGGAACATCGAGGAACAATGAAAGCACGGAGGAGCGACTTGGATTTGGAATTAAAAATTTCTATTTATAGAGTTATATTCCAGGTGTTTAATGAGTAATTTTTAACGCGATGGGAAAATTCATAAAATTTTCGAGTTTAAGAATTGCTGATAAATCCCGCAAATGTTTATTCAATAGAAGTGTAAAAGAAAATACTATATTTTGAACATAATGGAAATAAAAATAAAATGATGTATATGACTGTGTAAAGGTCTTTTAGCACGAGCGTCAATTTTCTGGTATTGAACAAAAGAAAAACGGCAAAATCGTCTGTCGATTAGCTAAATAAACATATTGCACTAAAATATTGCAAGTTTTCATATAAACTTGGATAATATAATCAGCTATAAATCATGAATTTCTCTAAATTTGACAATAATTGCAGTGCCATCAGTATTAGATAATCTTTGGTTATCTCGACTATAGGAATTCACTAGATAAACAAAACACCAATTAAAAAAAAAATAGAAATTGTAAATCCTTTGACTATGAATAGATGCCATCATTGTTGTGTTGACACAAGTAAAGTTTTGCAATCAAGTTTGGTTTACAATCAGAGCTGCTGTGCAAAAATCAAAAATCGTTCAAAAGAAATGTTATGGTGATGTCTTGTGACTCTACTTGTATTGACAAAGGAAGCTCATGCTGAACATGGCTGCATGGATGCTAGGCAAAATGTAATAGAAAATATTCTACCATTGCATGAAAAAGCAGAATTATTTGATTTACCTCAACACAAACAAACACACGCACAAAACAGCACAAGAGCACATGATGTTTAAAAATGACTGAGCTGAGAGACCACGAGAAAATCAAGAGCCACGATGTTGACACAGCCAGATCGACTGCGTATTGCGATAAATTGGGCCGCAGTGCGTTAGTATTTAAGTCATCCAATCAATTTATATGATTGAACAATCAAAAACTAGTCGTCAAAACGCCGGTTTAAGTCACAAGTAACTGTGTGACCCGGTGTTGAACGCCACGTTGAGCACTTAATAAAGCTGTAAACTGTGCTACACATCCAGGTGGAGCTCTTTAGTACAGGTATACAGTATGTCGTAAATCAAGTGAAGCGCACACACCATTATAGTGTTTTAAGGTATTTTTCAAAAAATAACTTTCCTGCAACTTTAGCTTAAATAAAAACACTGTTTACAACTCGTTGTTATCCCGTCTTAACGAAGACGGTGGACCATCCTTTTTTTTTCTTCGAAATATGTTCCCGGCAAAAGTACAAAGATGAATTTTACTCCCGGATAAGCGCGCTTGGTACCGGTAATGTCACACATCCACATCGGATGTGTGACATTATACTTTATTGCAACTTTGGTTTAAAAAAACCCACAGGAAACAGGCCGTTGTTACCCCGTCCAGCTAAAACAATCACTCTGCAATTTCAATTTGCAGAATAATTTTTTACGACTGTAATAAAAGGTGTAGCTACCTCATTGCATTTAGCGTAAGAATTACTGATTAAGAATTTTGGTGTAGTCAAAATGCATTCAGCTACTTTCACTTTTTAGCCAAAATGTAATAAACAGCTTGATAGCTAGCTAGATAGCCACAAACTCAAACATAAAAATAAATAATTTTGGCCAGGATAAAAAGCTCTTATACCAAACTGAATAAAAACTTAAAAATAATAGCAATAATTTAGGCTAGCTAGCTAGCTAGCTAGAGCTGGACTTAAGCATGTTGCCTCGAAATCTACGTTTGCAGCCAAAATCTTGAAATCGGTTTGTTTAAGATTTATACATGGCTAGAAAACGTGACAACATTTTTATCCTAACATGCAAAACATATAAAAAGCACAATGCAAAGCTTTTAGAAAAGAAAAAGGTCAAGAAAAGACCTACAAACTTTCAAAATGGCCACCATTACATTTTAGATCTTCCACTAAGCACGCGTCATCGCTAAAACTTGTACTCAAAAAAATAACACAAAGGATAACCATGACAACTTCGTAACAACGGCGTGAGTGATAGCAAGTATGATGAACGCTGAAAAGATTGGGAAAAAACTCGCGAGCAGCGTTTCAAAACAAAACGCAGCCGAAACTAGAAACTGGGTACCCCAGTTAAAAAAAACTTTGTTGTTTTTAATTTTGCATAATGCAGTATTATATGTTTTCGTTCAAAACCAACAAATTTGTTAAATACTGCAATTAATATGTCTTTTTCGGATGAGTCGGAATGAGAAGATTTTAACGTTGTACTTGGTTCCAGTTTGACTTAAAACGGATCGGGGGAGTTATCTGATTCATGGTGGGTAACATATCACAGTGATAGCGATGAAGAAATAGCAGAGCTAAGGCTTAACCTTATCACTACATCGTGGTGTAAGTTTTTGCTGTCATAAACGAGAGTCAATATAGATAACCTACAAGGTGTGTACGTTTCAGCGGCATGTACGTAACCTTATATTTGGCTATGCTGATTATTAAGTTATTCAAGAATATATTCTTTAAATAATTTAGAAATAAATGGTATTGTCAATCACAAAGATTTTGACCCGATTGTTTTGAGGAAATGAAATCTATGAACAGCTTTGTTTGGTATGTATTATAGAGAATCGACATATCTTCCTCCAAGATATAGCGTTCCTAACAAGTAAGTAGGTAATGTTCCAGTTAAAACATGCTGTTTATAGAAATGGGTGTATAAGAACATCAGGCCGAGATTTTTTTTAGAACATATGGCTATAATGCTTCCAGTTCACATGGTTGGGACACAACAGACGGAGTATACACGGGATATATGGAAGGGCGTGTGATTCCTGAAAAATGACTTAAGATGGGTTTTTCATTGTGTGGACAGTGTAATATGAACTTTAAGAAATAAAAAAATAATACATACAAATTAAAAAAATACTAATAAATAAATAAAAAGTTATGTTATTCGTGAGAATTTAATTGAGTTCTCTACAATTTGCTCTCGACAGGGTCTTTAGGCAGGTGTGACGAAGGCTCGTTTTATTCCAGGTGGGCAGTCCTTCTCTCATGCTGAACATGGCTGCATGGATGCTAGGCAAAATGTGATAGAAAATATTCTACCATTGCATGAAAAAGCAGAATTATTTGATTTACCTCAACACAAACAAACACACGCACAAAACAGCACAACAGCACATGATGTTTCAAAATGACTGAGCTGAGAGACCACGAGAAAATCAAGAGCCACGATGTTGACACAGCCAGATCGACTGCGTATTGCGATAAATTGGGCCGCAGTGCGTTAGTATTTAAGTCATCCAATCAATTTATATGATTGAACAATCAAAAACTAGTCGTCAAAACGCCGGTTTAAGTCACAAGTAACTGTGTGACCCGGTGTTGAACGCCACGTTGAGCACTTAATAAAGCTGTAAACTGTGCTACACATCCAGGTGGAGCTCTTTAGTACAGGTATACAGTATGTCGTAAATCAAGTGAAGCGCACACACCATTATAGTGTTTTAAGGTATTTTTCAAAAAATAACTTTCCTGCAACTTTAGCTTAAATAAAAACACTGTTTACAACTCGTTGTTATCCCGTCTTAACGAAGACGGTGGACCATCCTTTTTTTTTCTTCGAAATATGTTCCCGGCAAAAGTACAAAGATGAATTTTACTCCCGGATAAGCGCGCTTGGTACCGGTAATGTCACACATCCACATCGGATGTGTGACATTATACTTTATTGCAACTTTGGTTTAAAAAAACCCACAGGAAACAGGCCGTTGTTACCCCGTCCAGCTAAAACAATCACTCTGCAATTTCAATTTGCAGAATAATTTTTTACGACTGTAATAAAAGGTGTAGCTACCTCATTGCATTTAGCGTAAGAATTACTGATTAAGAATTTTGGTGTAGTCAAAATGCATTCAGCTACTTTCACTTTTTAGCCAAAATGTAATAAACAGCTTGATAGCTAGCTAGATAGCCACAAACTCAAACATAAAAATAAATAATTTTGGCCAGGATAAAAAGCTCTTATACCAAACTGAATAAAAACATAAAAATAATAGCAATAATTTAGGCTAGCTAGCTAGCTAGCTAGAGCTGGACTTAAGCATGTTGCCTCGAAATCTACGTTTGCAGCCAAAATCTTGAAATCGGTTTGTTTAAGATTTATACATGGCTAGAAAACGTGACAACATTTTTATCCTAACATGCAAAACATATAAAAAGCACAATGCAAAGCTTTTAGAAAAGAAAAAGGTCAAGGAAAGACCTACAAACTTTCAAAATGGCCACCATTACATTTTAGATCTTCCACTAAGCACGCGTCATCGCTAAAACTTGTACTCAAAAAAATAACACAAAGGATAACCATGACAACTTCGTAACAACGGCGTGAGTGATAGCAAGTATGATGAACGCTGAAAAGATTGGGAAAAAACTCGCGAGCAGCGTTTCAAAACAAAACGCAGCCGAAACTAGAAACTGGGTACCCCAGTTAAAAAAAACTTTGTTGTTTTTAATTTTGCATAATGCAGTATTATATGTTTTCGTTCAAAACCAACAAATTTGTTAAATACTGCAATTAATATGTCTTTTTTGGATGAGTCGGAATCAGAAGATTTTAACGTTGTACTTGGTTCCAGTTTGACTTAAAACGGATCGGGGGAGTTATCTGATTCATGGTGGGTAACATATCACAGTGATAGCGATGAAGAAATAGCAGAGCTAAGGCTTAACCTTATCACTACATCGTGGTGTAAGTTTTTGCTGTCATAAACGAGAGTCAATATAGATAACCTACAAGGTGTGTACGTTTCAGCGGCATGTACGTAACCTTATATTTGGCTATGCTGATTATTAAGTTATTCAAGAATATATTCTTTAAATAATTTAGAAATAAATGGTATTGTCAATCACGAAGATTTTGACCCGATTGTTTTGAGGAAATGAAATCTATGAACAGCTTTGTTTGGTATGTATTATAGAGAATCGACATATCTTCCTCCAAGATATAGCGTTCCTAACAAGTAAGTAGGTAATGTTCCAGTTAAAACATGCTGTTTATAGAAATGGGTGTATAAGAACATCAGGCCGAGATTTTTTTTAGAACATATGGCTATAATGCTTCCAGTTCACATGGTTGGGACACAACAGACGGAGTATACACGGGATATATGGAAGGGCGTGTGATTCCTGAAAAATGACTTAAGATGGGTTTTTCATTGTGTGGACAGTGTAATATGAACTTTAAGAAATAAAAAAATAATACATACAAATTAAAAAAATACTAATAAATAAATAAAAAGTTATGTTATTCGTGAGAATTTAATTGAGTTCTCTACAATTTGCTCTCGACAGGGTCTTTAGGCAGGTGTGACGAAGGCTCGTTTTATTCCAGGTGGGCAGTCCTTCTCTCATGCTGAACATGGCTGCATGGATGCTAGGCAAAATGTGATAGAAAATATTCTACCATTGCATGAAAAAGCAGAATTATTTGATTTACCTCAACACAAACAAACACACGCACAAAACAGCACAACAGCACATGATGTTTCAAAATGACTGAGCTGAGAGACCACGAGAAAATCAAGAGCCACGATGTTGACACAGCCAGATCGACTGCGTATTGCGATAAATTGGGCCGCAGTGCGTTAGTATTTAAGTCATCCAATCAATTTATATGATTGAACAATCAAAAACTAGTCGTCAAAACGCCGGTTTAAGTCACAAGTAACTGTGTGACCCGGTGTTGAACGCCACGTTGAGCACTTAATAAAGCTGTAAACTGTGCTACACATCCAGGTGGAGCTCTTTAGTACAGGTATACAGTATGTCGTAAATCAAGTGAAGCGCACACACCATTATAGTGTTTTAAGGGTATTTTTCAAAAAATAACTTTCCTGCAACTTTAGCTTAAATAAAAACACTGTTTACAACTCGTTGTTATCCCGTCTTAACGAAGACGGTGGACCATCCTTTTTTTTTCTTCGAAATATGTTCCCGGCAAAAGTACAAAGATGAATTTTACTCCCGGATAAGCGCGCTTGGTACCGGTAATGTCACACATCCACATCGGATGTGTGACATTATACTTTATTGCAACTTTGGTTTAAAAAAACCCACAGGAAACAGGCCGTTGTTACCCCGTCCAGCTAAAACAATCACTCTGCAATTTCAATTTGCAGAATAATTTTTTACGACTGTAATAAAAGGTGTAGCTACCTCATTGCATTTAGCGTAAGAATTACTGATTAAGAATTTTGGTGTAGTCAAAATGCATTCAGCTACTTTCACTTTTTAGCCAAAATGTAATAAACAGCTTGATAGCTAGCTAGATAGCCACAAACTCAAACATAAAAATAAATAATTTTGGCCAGGATAAAAAGCTCTTATACCAAACTGAATAAAAACATAAAAATAATAGCAATAATTTAGGCTAGCTAGCTAGCTAGCTAGAGCTGGACTTAAGCATGTTGCCTCGAAATCTACGTTTGCAGCCAAAATCTTGAAATCGGTTTGTTTAAGATTTATACATGGCTAGAAAACGTGACAACATTTTTATCCTAACATGCAAAACATATAAAAAGCACAATGCCAAAGCTTTTAGAAAAGAAAAAGGTCAAGAAAAGACCTACAAACTTTCAAAATGGCCACCATTACATTTTAGATCTTCCACTAAGCACGCGTCATCGCTAAAACTTGTACTCAAAAAAATAACACAAAGGATAACCATGACAACTTCGTAACAACGGCGTGAGTGATAGCAAGTATGATGAACGCTGAAAAGATTGGGAAAAAACTCGCGAGCAGCGTTTCAAAACAAAACGCAGCCGAAACTAGAAACTGGGTACCCCAGTTAAAAAAAACTTTGTTGTTTTTAATTTTGCATAATGCAGTATTATATGTTTTCGTTCAAAACCAACAAATTTGTTAAATACTGCAATTAATATGTCTTTTTCGGATGAGTCGGAATCAGAAGATTTTAACGTTGTACTTGGTTCCAGTTTGACTTAAAACGGATCGGGGGAGTTATCTGATTCATGGTGGGTAACATATCACAGTGATAGCGATGAAGAAATAGCAGAGCTAAGGCTTAACCTTATCACTACATCGTGGTGTAAGTTTTTGCTGTCATAAACGAGAGTCAATATAGATAACCTACAAGGTGTGTACGTTTCAGCGGCATGTACGTAACCTTATATTTGGCTATGCTGATTATTAAGTTATTCAAGAATATATTCTTTAAATAATTTAGAAATAAATGGTATTGTCAATCACGAAGATTTTGACCCGATTGTTTTGAGGAAATGAAATCTATGAACAGCTTTGTTTGGTATGTATTATAGAGAATCGACATATCTTCCTCCAAGATATAGCGTTCCTAACAAGTAAGTAGGTAATGTTCCAGTTAAAACATGCTGTTTATAGAAATGGGTGTATAAGAACATCAGGCCGAGATTTTTTTTAGAACATATGGCTATAATGCTTCCAGTTCACATGGTTGGGACACAACAGACGGAGTATACACGGGATATATGGAAGGGCGTGTGATTCCTGAAAAATGACTTAAGATGGGTTTTTCATTGTGTGGACAGTGTAATATGAACTTTAAGAAATAAAAAAATAATACATACAAATTAAAAAAATACTAATAAATAAATAAAAAGTTATGTTATTCGTGAGAATTTAATTGAGTTCTCTACAATTTGCTCTCGACAGGGTCTTTAGGCAGGTGTGACGAAGGCTCGTTTTATTCCAGGTGGGCAGTCCTTCTCTCATGCTGAACATGGCTGCATGGATGCTAGGCAAAATGTGATAGAAAATATTCTACCATTGCATGAAAAAGCAGAATTATTTGATTTACCTCAACACAAACAAACACACGCACAAAACAGCACAACAGCACATGATGTTTCAAAATGACTGAGCTGAGAGACCACGAGAAAATCAAGAGCCACGATGTTGACACAGCCAGATCGACTGCGTATTGCGATAAATTGGGCCGCAGTGCGTTAGTATTTAAGTCATCCAATCAATTTATATGATTGAACAATCAAAAACTAGTCGTCAAAACGCCGGTTTAAGTCACAAGTAACTGTGTGACCCGGTGTTGAACGCCACGTTGAGCACTTAATAAAGCTGTAAACTGTGCTACACATCCAGGTGGAGCTCTTTAGTACAGGTATACAGTATGTCGTAAATCAAGTGAAGCGCACACACCATTATAGTGTTTTAAGGTATTTTTCAAAAAATAACTTTCCTGCAACTTTAGCTTAAATAAAAACACTGTTTACAACTCGTTGTTATCCCGTCTTAACGAAGACGGTGGACCATCCTTTTTTTTTCTTCGAAATATGTTCCCGGCAAAAGTACAAAGATGAATTTTACTCCCGGATAAGCGCGCTTGGTACCGGTAATGTCACACATCCACATCGGATGTGTGACATTATACTTTATTGCAACTTTGGTTTAAAAAAACCCACAGGAAACAGGCCGTTGTTACCCCGTCCAGCTAAAACAATCACTCTGCAATTTCAATTTGCAGAATAATTTTTTACGACTGTAATAAAAGGTGTAGCTACCTCATTGCATTTAGCGTAAGAATTACTGATTAAGAATTTTGGTGTAGTCAAAATGCATTCAGCTACTTTCACTTTTTAGCCAAAATGTAATAAACAGCTTGATAGCTAGCTAGATAGCCACAAACTCAAACATAAAAATAAATAATTTTGGCCAGGATAAAAAGCTCTTATACCAAACTGAATAAAAACTTAAAAATAATAGCAATAATTTAGGCTAGCTAGCTAGCTAGCTAGAGCTGGACTTAAGCATGTTGCCTCGAAATCTACGTTTGCAGCCAAAATCTTGAAATCGGTTTGTTTAAGATTTATACATGGCTAGAAAACGTGACAACATTTTTATCCTAACATGCAAAACATATAAAAAGCACAATGCAAAGCTTTTAGAAAAGAAAAAGGTCAAGAAAAGACCTACAAACTTTCAAAATGGCCACCATTACATTTTAGATCTTCCACTAAGCACGCGTCATCGCTAAAACTTGTACTCAAAAAAATAACACAAAGGATAACCATGACAACTTCGTAACAACGGCGTGAGTGATAGCAAGTATGATGAACGCTGAAAAGATTGGGAAAAAACTCGCGAGCAGCGTTTCAAAACAAAACGCAGCCGAAACTAGAAACTGGGTACCCCAGTTAAAAAAAACTTTGTTGTTTTTAATTTTGCATAATGCAGTATTATATGTTTTCGTTCAAAACCAACAAATTTGTTAAATACTGCAATTAATATGTCTTTTTCGGATGAGTCGGAATCAGAAGATTTTAACGTTGTACTTGGTTCCAGTTTGACTTAAAACGGATCGGGGGAGTTATCTGATTCATGGTGGGTAACATATCACAGTGATAGCGATGAAGAAATAGCAGAGCTAAGGCTTAACCTTATCACTACATCGTGGTGTAAGTTTTTGCTGTCATAAACGAGAGTCAATATAGATAACCTACAAGGTGTGTACGTTTCAGCGGCATGTACGTAACCTTATATTTGGCTATGCTGATTATTAAGTTATTCAAGAATATATTCTTTAAATAATTTAGAAATAAATGGTATTGTCAATCACGAAGATTTTGACCCGATTGTTTTGAGGAAATGAAATCTATGAACAGCTTTGTTTGGTATGTATTATAGAGAATCGACATATCTTCCTCCAAGATATAGCGTTCCTAACAAGTAAGTAGGTAATGTTCCAGTTAAAACATGCTGTTTATAGAAATGGGTGTATAAGAACATCAGGCCGAGATTTTTTTTAGAACATATGGCTATAATGCTTCCAGTTCACATGGTTGGGACACAACAGACGGAGTATACACGGGATATATGGAAGGGCGTGTGATTCCTGAAAAATGACTTAAGATGGGTTTTTCATTGTGTGGACAGTGTAATATGAACTTTAAGAAATAAAAAAATAATACATACAAATTAAAAAATACTAATAAATAAATAAAAAGTTATGTTATTCGTGAGAATTTAATTGAGTTCTCTACAATTTGCTCTCGACAGGGTCTTTAGGCAGGTGTGACGAAGGCTCGTTTTATTCCAGGTGGGCAGTCCTTCTCTCATGCTGAACATGGCTGCATGGATGCTAGGCAAAATGTGATAGAAAATATTCTACCATTGCATGAAAAAGCAGAATTATTTGATTTACCTCAACACAAACAAACACACGCACAAAACAGCACAACAGCACATGATGTTTCAAAATGACTGAGCTGAGAGACCACGAGAAAATCAAGAGCCACGATGTTGACACAGCCAGATCGACTGCGTATTGCGATAAATTGGGCCGCAGTGCGTTAGTATTTAAGTCATCCAATCAATTTATATGATTGAACAATCAAAAACTAGTCGTCAAAACGCCGGTTTAAGTCACAAGTAACTGTGTGACCCGGTGTTGAACGCCACGTTGAGCACTTAATAAAGCTGTAAACTGTGCTACACATCCAGGTGGAGCTCTTTAGTACAGGTATACAGTATGTCGTAAATCAAGTGAAGCGCACACACCATTATAGTGTTTTAAGGTATTTTTCAAAAAATAACTTTCCTGCAACTTTAGCTTAAATAAAAACACTGTTTACAACTCGTTGTTATCCCGTCTTAACGAAGACGGTGGACCATCCTTTTTTTTTCTTCGAAATATGTTCCCGGCAAAAGTACAAAGATGAATTTTACTCCCGGATAAGCGCGCTTGGTACCGGTAATGTCACACATCCACATCGGATGTGTGACATTATACTTTATTGCAACTTTGGTTTAAAAAAACCCACAGGAAACAGGCCGTTGTTACCCCGTCCAGCTAAAACAATCACTCTGCAATTTCAATTTGCAGAATAATTTTTTACGACTGTAATAAAAGGTGTAGCTACCTCATTGCATTTAGCGTAAGAATTACTGATTAAGAATTTTGGTGTAGTCAAAATGCATTCAGCTACTTTCACTTTTTAGCCAAAATGTAATAAACAGCTTGATAGCTAGCTAGATAGCCACAAACTCAAACATAAAAATAAATAATTTTGGCCAGGATAAAAAGCTCTTATACCAAACTGAATAAAAACTTAAAAATAATAGCAATAATTTAGGCTAGCTAGCTAGCTAGCTAGAGCTGGACTTAAGCATGTTGCCTCGAAATCTACGTTTGCAGCCAAAATCTTGAAATCGGTTTGTTTAAGATTTATACATGGCTAGAAAACGTGACAACATTTTTATCCTAACATGCAAAACATATAAAAAGCACAATGCAAAGCTTTTAGAAAAGAAAAAGGTCAAGAAAAGACCTACAAACTTTCAAAATGGCCACCATTACATTTTAGATCTTCCACTAAGCACGCGTCATCGCTAAAACTTGTACTCAAAAAAATAACACAAAGGATAACCATGACAACTTCGTAACAACGGCGTGAGTGATAGCAAGTATGATGAACGCTGAAAAGATTGGGAAAAAACTCGCGAGCAGCGTTTCAAAACAAAACGCAGCCGAAACTAGAAACTGGGTACCCCAGTTAAAAAAACTTTGTTGTTTTTAATTTTGCATAATGCAGTATTATATGTTTTCGTTCAAAACCAACAAATTTGTTAAATACTGCAATTAATATGTCTTTTTCGGATGAGTCGGAATCAGAAGATTTTAACGTTGTACTTGGTTCCAGTTTGACTTAAAACGGATCGGGGGAGTTATCTGATTCATGGTGGGTAACATATCACAGTGATAGCGATGAAGAAATAGCAGAGCTAAGGCTTAACCTTATCACTACATCGTGGTGTAAGTTTTTGCTGTCATAAACGAGAGTCAATATAGATAACCTACAAGGTGTGTACGTTTCAGCGGCATGTACGTAACCTTATATTTGGCTATGCTGATTATTAAGTTATTCAAGAATATATTCTTTAAATATTTAGAAATAAATGGTATTGTCAATCACGAAGATTTGACCCGATTGTTTTGAGGAAATGAAATCTATGAACAGCTTTGTTTGGTATGTATTATAGAGAATCGACATATCTTCCTCCAAGATATAGCGTTCCTAACAAGTAAGTAGGTAATGTTCCAGTTAAAACATGCTGTTTATAGAAATGGGTGTATAAGAACATCAGGCCGAGATTTTTTTTAGAACATATGGCTATAATGCTTCCAGTTCACATGGTTGGGACACAACAGACGGAGTATACACGGGATATATGGAAGGGCGTGTGATTCCTGAAAAATGACTTAAGATGGGTTTTTCATTGTGTGGACAGTGTAATATGAACTTTAAGAAATAAAAAAATAATACATACAAATTAAAAAAATACTAATAAATAAATAAAAAGTTATGTTATTCGTGAGAATTTAATTGAGTTCTCTACAATTTGCTCTCGACAGGGTCTTTAGGCAGGTGTGACGAAGGCTCGTTTTATTCCAGGTGGGCAGTCCTTCTCTCATGCTGAACATGGCTGCATGGATGCTAGGCAAAATGTGATAGAAAATATTCTACCATTGCATGAAAAAGCAGAATTATTTGATTTACCTCAACACAAACAAACACACGCACAAAACAGCACAACAGCACATGATGTTTCAAAATGACTGAGCTGAGAGACCACGAGAAAATCAAGAGCCACGATGTTGACACAGCCAGATCGACTGCGTATTGCGATAAATTGGGCCGCAGTGCGTTAGTATTTAAGTCATCCAATCAATTTATATGATTGAACAATCAAAAACTAGTCGTCAAAACGCCGGTTTAAGTCACAAGTAACTGTGTGACCCGGTGTTGAACGCCACGTTGAGCACTTAATAAAGCTGTAAACTGTGCTACACATCCAGGTGGAGCTCTTTAGTACAGGTATACAGTATGTCGTAAATCAAGTGAAGCGCACACACCATTATAGTGTTTTAAGGTATTTTTCAAAAAATAACTTTCCTGCAACTTTAGCTTAAATAAAAACACTGTTTACAACTCGTTGTTATCCCGTCTTAACGAAGACGGTGGACCATCCTTTTTTTTTCTTCGAAATATGTTCCCGGCAAAAGTACAAAGATGAATTTTACTCCCGGATAAGCGCGCTTGGTACCGGTAATGTCACACATCCACATCGGATGTGTGACATTATACTTTATTGCAACTTTGGTTTAAAAAAACCCACAGGAAACAGGCCGTTGTTACCCCGTCCAGCTAAAACAATCACTCTGCAATTTCAATTTGCAGAATAATTTTTTACGACTGTAATAAAAGGTGTAGCTACCTCATTGCATTTAGCGTAAGAATTACTGATTAAGAATTTTGGTGTAGTCAAAATGCATTCAGCTGCTTTCACTTTTTAGCCAAAATGTAATAAACAGCTTGATAGCTAGCTAGATAGCCACAAACTCAAACATAAAAATAAATAATTTTGGCCAGGATAAAAAGCTCTTATACCAAACTGAATAAAAACATAAAAATAATAGCAATAATTTAGGCTAGCTAGCTAGCTAGCTAGAGCTGGACTTAAGCATGTTGCCTCGAAATCTACGTTTGCATCCAAAATCTTGAAATCGGTTTGTTTAAGATTTATACATGGCTAGAAAACGTGACAACATTTTTATCCTAACATGCAAAACATATAAAAAGCACAATGCAAAGCTTTTAGAAAAGAAAAAGGTCAAGAAAAGACCTACAAACTTTCAAAATGGCCACCATTACATTTTAGATCTTCCACTAAGCACGCGTCATCGCTAAAACTTGTACTAAAAAAAATAACACAAAGGATAACCATGACAACTTCGTAACAACGGCGTGAGTGATAGCAAGTATGATGAACGCTGAAAAGATTGGGAAAAAACTCGCGAGCAGCGTTTCAAAACAAAACGCAGCCGAAACTAGAAACTGGGTACCCCAGTTAAAAAAAACTTTGTTGTTTTTAATTTTGCATAATGCAGTATTATATGTTTTCGTTCAAAACCAACAAATTTGTTAAATACTGCAATTAATATGTCTTTTTCGGATGAGTCGGAATCAGAAGATTTTAACGTTGTACTTGGTTCCAGTTTGACTTAAAACGGATCGGGGGAGTTATCTGATTCATGGTGGGTAACATATCACAGTGATAGCGATGAAGAAATAGCAGAGCTAAGGCTTAACCTTATCACTACATCGTGGTGTAAGTTTTTGCTGTCATAAACGAGAGTCAATATAGATAACCTACAAGGTGTGTACGTTTCAGCGGCATGTACGTAACCTTATATTTGGCTATGCTGATTATTAAGTTATTCAAGAATATATTCTTTAAATAATTTAGAAATAAATGGTATTGTCAATCACGAAGATTTTGACCCGATTGTTTTGAGGAAATGAAATCTATGAACAGCTTTGTTTGGTATGTATTATAGAGAATCGACATATCTTCCTCCAAGATATAGCGTTCCTAACAAGTAAGTAGGTAATGTTCCAGTTAAAACATGCTGTTTATAGAAATGGGTGTATAAGAACATCAGGCCGAGATTTTTTTTAGAACATATGGCTATAATGCTTCCAGTTCACATGGTTGGGACACAACAGACGGAGTATACACGGGATATATGGAAGGGCGTGTGATTCCTGAAAAATGACTTAAGATGGGTTTTTCATTGTGTGGACAGTGTAATATGAACTTTAAGAAATAAAAAAATAATACATACAAATTAAAAAAATACTAATAAATAAATAAAAAGTTATGTTATTCGTGAGAATTTAATTGAGTTCTCTACAATTTGCTCTCGACAGGGTCTTTAGGCAGGTGTGACGAAGGCTCGTTTTATTCCAGGTGGGCAGTCCTTCTCTCTGTCAACTGCATGTAAATACCCACCTAAGACATGTCACGCAAAAAAAATACGTTTTCTTTCTTCACCTTTTTCGCTACAAAGCGCTTCGAGTATAAAAAAACCTTGCATTCCATAATTGCGCTGACAGCACAGTAAGTTAGCAGTGCTATGCGTAATGTAACATAGTCACAGTCGGAGGGGAGGAAAAGTCGGCTGTTGATGGAATTCCCAAAGACGTTAAAATTTCCCGTTACTCACCTACTTTCTTACTCCTATCTATTCTTCTACTTATTTGTAGAGCTTGATTATATGAGGTGGATAATATTAATTAGCTTGGCATAATGATAGGCCACTACTAGGAAATGTTTGGCATTATATAAATCGAGCCAACCCGCCTAGGCGATCACAATCATGTTGACGTTTTAAACTTTTTATAAGTTTCAAATTGTCAAAATATACTTAAGAACAATTTTAATTTTATTTTACTGGTTTGTTACACCTTCGACTTGCCATTTTTTGAAAAGAATTAGCGCCTTTTATTTCAACCAAGCAGCATTATAGGAGTTGTTCCGGTTGACTTTTTCCATATAATACGAATTAAGTTCAAACGGGTTGACCGGCAACCGAGCCAACACCGAGACAACCCGCCTCATATAATCAGGCTCTTACTTTCCTTTACAGCATAGTGCCCTCACGCTAGGTGATGGCTTTGCGCGCAAAAATTAGGGATTTGTGAAAGTTGAATAACGAAATTGCCCCAGGGTATAAAAATGATTCACTTTCATATTGCTTGTGGTGACATGACAGAATACGGCTTATCTCCACGAAACAGGATATTTTTCCCTATAATATAATTACAATCTATCATATCTAAACACTAAACAAGAATATCCAAACAAGAAATGTCTGTATCATTTACAAATAGAACTTAAAATCAATTCTGCTTATGAATTGAGGAAAGTGCCTGCTTTATATTCATTCCGCTAGGAATTACCCGTCGATGAAGTTTCCTGGGGTCTATTAAGTGCGAGGGTGCCGTAAGACCGAGGCCTGTCAACTCGCTGTACCTGTGTTATTCCTGTTGAGCTCGAGTTGAGTGTTTTATTTTTTGTCTGAATCACAGTTCCTTTGCACTATTTTTTCATTCGTGCAATGTTTTTACTTCCTTTACTCCATATTTATTTAATGCGAGATTGATGCTGAAAAGATATCTTCTTCTCTCTACTTCTCGTGTTTGTTGTGTCTTGTTGTAGCTGACTACACCATCAAAACGTCCTGTAGTCAAAGATCGTATTCTCTTTGTATCAACTCTTTTCTAACATTCTCAATAACCTTATATTTTGGTTTTCATGTATTTTTTTCTATAGGCGTCATATGATTATTCTGTATCGACAGGAAGTAAACAACACAATTTATTTTCTTCCTGGATACAGTTACAGCTCTGGCAGAGTAATAAAAAAAACAGCTACAGTGTTTCATTCCTGTAAGTTTTCTTTTTTAAATACTTTTCATATAATTTTTGTTTTCTTCGGGAAGATTTTTGGAGGCCCTTAGTCATCCAGGGATTTAAGAATGTTTTGGTCGTAATAAATTTAATTTCTTCTGGTAATGCTGCATCATAATTTTCCAAACATTTTTTCAGAAAGCTATCATATGCGTCATTTGCATCCTTCCCTTTTACCACGTCGTCCCATTTTACCTTAGCCAATAAATTCTTAAATAATGTTATTGTAGTTTCATTTATTTTTCGCTTTTTTATTTTTGCATGGTTTGACTGTTTATCAAAGTTTGTATTGGACGTGATAAAGATGGGAAAATGATCAAGGATCTCTGTTTTGATAATACCCGAATATAGTTTTTTGTCGCAAAATGAATTTGTTATGATGTGATCAATTACTGTAGCGTTTTATTTAGTTACCCGGGTTGGTTTATTTATGAGAGAAATATACCCACTCTGAAATATAAAGTTAAAGAAACACTGGATGTTTTTGTTTGTTTCGTAATCAAGTGTGTTGAGGTTAAGATCCCCCACGAGGTATACTGCTTTGTTGGTGTTTTTATTGTTCATTATAATATGTTCAATTAACGTTTTAAAATTATCAATTGATCCTGCAGGTTGTCTGTATATTACGCTCACAATGATGTTTTGTTGTTGTTTTGTTTAGTATTTCTATACTTAATGACTCACAATCGTTATTATTCACACATAGCTTTCTTCTTTCTTTATACAATAGAGAGTTATGAATGAACACACACACGCCACCACCCGCTTTGTTAGAGTTTCTAATTGGATGAATCACCGAGTAATTACACAATTGAATATTTGAATTGTTTTTTATGTCTTCATCACGACACCAAGTTTCAGTGAGACAAATTATTTTAAAGCGAAAATTTAGAGTGTGGAGAAACTGTTTAAAACTATCAAAATTCTTTTGCATGCTTCTAATGTTTAGATGTAGTATAGAAAAGGAATCATATTTGGCGTGTGCAAATATATTGTCTGAATTTGGACAATAATATTTTGTATTAATATTTTAGGACAATGTACAGTTATAAAGATTTAAGTCTGGGTCATTTTCGTCGTTTAATAGTAATGTTTCGTTGGTTTGGAATGGATTAAATTGCAAATTTTCAAAATTTGTTTCCGTCATGATAGTAGAAAAAGTAATTAAAGAGAAAATATAAATCGTTCAAATCAAAAAGTGTTAAGCAGTGTTTTTCGATTTCTTAAACTCCCTAACAACGAGACGATCGTAAAGAACGATAGCATATTTACCATTTTCTCTATGAGTTTTCATTTTTTTGAAGAGATTTGCCCTAATTTGATTTGTTGAAGTGGAGTAATCTTCATTTACGTATATTCCGTTGCCTTTTAGTTTCTTCGAGTTTCTTAAAACATTAACCTTATCCTTGTAATCCAACAGTTTAAGTACGATAGTTCGCTTTTTCCCATCGCTTGTCTCTCCTGTGCGGTGTGCTCTCTCTACGTCCACATTTGACAATCCTAATTTATGTTCAAATAAATTTACCACTTTCTTTTCGGTATCGTCCCAACTCTCAGACTCGCTTTCTTCCAACTCATCAATACGTAAGCTGTCTCTTCTTTGTCTATCCTCTAGGTGTCGTAGTTTTTCCTCATAAATACTGAATTGTTCTTTACGATTCATTGTCTCTTCAAGTAAGCCAGCTTCTATTTTTTAAAACTTTCCTCATTCATATGTTTTGTCACTGTCAGGTTTTCCTCTATATCTCTTTTATCCTTTTCTAAGACTTTAATTTTTTCCATTGCTCCAAAAAGATTATTCTTTAATGTCCTATTTTCTTCTTGAATAGTTTCATATGAAGATGCGATTTCTTTCGGTTTTTTATCTAATTCACCAATCTGTTCGTTTGTGATCTTCAGATTACTGCTGTTGCTTTTGAAACATTGTTGTAAAAATATCACGTACCATTTCCACAGAAATTATGTTTACTTGATTAGATTCCATATTTGTAAATATAAGTATTAAGTAATTATTAAGTAATTATTAAGTAAAATAGTAAAAATAAAATAAAATACCAAAATTTAAATTCCTTCTTCCGCAGTAGTTAAAAACACGTCCGCTCTCTACGGCTATGTATTGTAGTTCATGTACCTCAGCTCTCATAGTCAAGAAATAGGAGCAGCTAAAGTCAACTAGTTTCTACTATCATTCATTGCTGACGAATTGGTTTGGCTATGACAAACAAGACAAAAAATCTTTAAAAAATCTTTAAAGACATTCTTACATACATACAAGTCTCTGTCTACTCAAAATAACAAGTTCAAGCAGCATTTGGGAAGCCAAATTAGCCATCATCTTTGTATCTACAATCTTGGATTATATGGCACGGGCATCAGATAAAAAGCTTTGAATATTTCATCAGGAGAAACATTGCATGCAGCCAAGTCAGTTCTTTTCATACTATTTATTATCCGTTAATGTTAGGAGAGCTAAGAAAATGTCACTTCTGAACTATACAAGGCAGTTGTCCCTGACAACTGTGGGTCCTTGCACAGCAGAGCACATAGTTAGCTATCCACAAGATGCCTCTTTCTGAAAAATCATTTTGGAATAAAAAGCTCTTAGTTATGCTAATTAGTTTTGCAATTCTAGTAGCCAATATTTATGGATTTTATGCAAGTGGAGTGGTTTGAACTTTCAACCCCGCGATTATATTTTTTTCCATCTTGTTGCAGTTATTACTGTTGTAGTAATGGTAGTAAGGGCTACATAGGCTAACATTACGAGTTGTGGCAAAGTAGGAAACATGGAGTAACATTTGGGATAGTGGTTGGGGTAGTTAATTTTGATATTCAAAGTGTATATTTTGTGAATATACATTATGTATTCAATTTTACTCCAGTACGACGGCTCTTAGCTCGCTTAACATACCTAATTAAGTGCTAATACACCTTTCTTAAATTTACATTCTGTATGATGTCGCGTGCGTGAAAACAAGGCACAACTTGGTAAACATAATCGCGTTTATTATTAACATGGAGGAAGACAATGTTTTTACAAATATTTTGCTAAACAATTTAACAGCCAAAACGCCGAAGAATGATTAGATTTTAAAAGCTTAAGTAAGAAAATTACTGCAATTTACTATCCTTAAATAAAAACACAAACAAAAACAGTATAGTATCAATTTGACAAATATATTTTCATGATGTGAAGCAAGCCTGAAGAAGGAACTTCGAGATATGGATGATTTACCAGCTATATTTGCAATGAGATTTGCTATATTTGCTATATGACAACAAAAGAAGCCATGGAATATGTAATATATTCGCTCTGGAGTTTTGTTCTAATATTGTTAGAGTTTTTTTAGTTAGTAGAGTTTGTCGTGTTTTTAGAAAGAAACGAAAGACTTGTAGCTAGTTGTATATTTTCGTTGTTGTTCATTAGCTTCTTTACTTGTTTACACAAAATTTAATTTTCAAATAACATTAACGTTTGTGAAAAATAAATTTTACATAACAAATTTAATTTTTTTCTTTCTCAAGTCATTTTAGTCGTTTACTTTCAATAAACATGACTCAACATGATTGTACTTCGGCATATTTACAGGCGCGGATCCAGGGTTTATCATCAATATTTACCCAGGATATACATTTCAGAATAAATTTCTGCTTTTCAAATGTGTCCTGCTAAAATTAAAATCAAATAAAATGAAAAGGAATAGGCAAAACAAAAAGAAAAACGCTAAGCACATAGATGAAATGGTGAAAATACACTAAAGATAAGATTGTAGGTGTCCATGAATAATCGGCAAAAAACATTTTAATTCAAAACCGCGTATGTCATAAGCTTACAGTATCTAAAAACATCAAGTAGAAAGGGTGAGAAACAGAGGTGAAAACATGTAAATAAGGAAGACTAGACAAGGTATTAGAGCTTCATATTGTGTTAGGGTCCAAAGTCCAAATAAAGTGTGTAAGTAGGCCAAACGATTAAAAAATATGGTTATCCAATTTATTTTTAAATTTCATATAACTAGGCTCCCTTCGTATATCTATTGGTAAAGAATTATATATACTGGCACCCATATAGTAAAAACCATTTCTTGCCATATCCAAACGTACTGCTGGTAACTTTAGCGAATAAAAATTGTTTCGAGTCAGTCTTTGATGGTTTAGCAGCTGAAAGTGGTTCCAATAATTTGAGCATGTTTTACGATCAATACATTTTCTGACAACATTACAAGCATTTCGTTGAATTTTGTCGTAAATGGGTTGTAAACTGTTGTTGTTAGTTACTACTCTGGCACGTCTATCCAAGGACTGCAGTTTGTTCAACTGGGTGTTATTCAGGTTCAAATTGATGATACTATTGAATGTAATGATTGGAGTTATCATTGTTTCGTAAATCTTTTTAGCAGTTGTATCGTCAACTTCGGATCGTAGTCTCGTCAGTAAACGGAGTCTTCCAGATGCTTTTTTGTATGTAGAGTCGAAGTTGTTATTTAGAGACAACTTAGGATCAATAATTGATCCCAAATACTTGTAGCTTTTCGTCTCATTAATCTCCACAAAATTACATGACAATGATATTTTTCCTTCAGCATTTTTCAACATTTTACTCGTCCCGAATATCATCCATTCTGTTTTCCCTTTGTTTAAATTAATAACAAGATCATTTTCTCGTAGATATGTCTCAACAGCAAGAAGTTCTTCATTTAATACATTTTCAAGGACGAGAAAGCTTTCACTTGAGAAGTAGATAACAGTGTCATCTGCAAATTTAATAACGCTAGCTTTAAGTAGGACATTATCAAAGTCATTAAAGAAAATTAAAAATAATAATGGCCCGAGTATGGACCCTTGCGGAACACCACAATTCACTGGTTGTGGGTCAGATTTGATGTTATTTACCACTACTTCCTGCTTTCTCCCAAACAAATAATCAGAAAACCATTCTAGTTCGTTACCACGTATACCATAAGCTGATAATTTCTCAATTAAAATACTATGACCAACCGTGTCGAAGGCTTTTGACAAGTCCATGAAAACTGCAGCAACGTATTTTTTCTTATCAACTTCCTTTCTAATGTCATCTAACAATAGATTAGCAGCCAAATCTGTTGATCTGAGACGACGATACCCAAATTGATACTGAGATAGTAAGTTGTTCTTCTCAAGATATTCGATAACTTGGTCATATACTGCCCTTTCGAGAATTTTTGAGATGACCGGCAATATAGATATAGGTCTATAGTTATTGTTATCGTCAGTCGAACCTTTTTTAAAAATTGGCTTAACTACAGCATGCTTCCATTCTCCAGGTATCATAGCCGTTTGTATAGATAAGTTTATTATGTGACAAAGTGGAGCAGCGATTTGACTGGAACAATCTTTGAGCAGTCCAGGTGGAAGATCGTCTACACCTGTGGCTTTACTTCTCTTTAATTTTTTCAGTTCTTTTTCGATCGATATTTTCGATACATATTTGAAGGTAAATATGGAAGTAGTTCGTAATTTCGACCATTGTGGTTGTTTCCATACAAAATCTTTTAAGGGAATCGATTTCTCCTTGATTTGAGCTGCTATTGAAGAGAAAAACAAACATAGTGATTCAACTTTCGATTTGGTTGCTGTAGCATCACTTACGACGTTTCGTGGTTTAGTTGGCATTATTTTCTTTATCGTATCCCAAAATTTCTTTGGATTATGACAATTCTGTGCTAGTAAGTTTTTACTAAATTGGGACTTCGATTCTCGTATTTTACGTGTACATAAGTTTCGAACTTTGCAGTAAGCCTTCCAGTCGCTTGGCTTTTTCGATTTTCGCGCTTTTCGTAAAGCCTTATCTCTTTCGTTCATCAATTTATATATCCCATTGTTAAGCCACGGACAAAATTGTCCTTTGACTGTCTTCCCAATGATAGGGGCATGTTTGTTGAACAATGCGGTGAGAGTAGTTTTGAAATATGACCATGCGATGTTCACATCGTTCATTCCATAGAGTTCACCCCAGTTGTGTTTACTAATTTCGTCAACCATTTGCTCACTAGAGTACTTGGCATAATTCCTAGTCTTGATAATCTTTGGTGGTAACTTATCTCTTCTTAATTTTCTGACGAAACCGACCATATCGTGATCGCTGATACCGATGGGGATGACGTCATTTTGGTATGTCGTATCATTTCGAGTAGTCAGAATACAATCAATTAGCGTTTGTGTATTATCGGTAATTCTAGTCGGTTTTTCAATAAGCTGTTTCAATCCATAAAGACGTAAAAGTTCTTTAATGTCTTTATCATCTGATTTCTTTAAGAAATTAATATTCAGATCTCCCAAAAGGTTTACTTCTTTTGATTCAGACATAACTAGCTGTAACAAGTCATTAAGATGAGTTTTAAATTCCCTTGGTAGATATTTAGAACCTACCGGTGGTCTATACATAGTACCAACTAAAAAACTCTTTGCGTTTTTTTGGAAAATTTCCACCCATAAACTTTCTAGCTCATTATGTTCCAAATTTGTCAGATGTTTCCACTTAACTCGATCCGATATATACATGGCTACACCGCCGCATTTGCCTTTTTTTCTGGCTCGGTATATAAAACTATAGCCCGGTATGTGATAAAGGTCCGGGTTGTCATTATATGAATCTTTTGTAATATGAATTTCAGATAAAGTTAAAATATCAATATCTTTAAAATCATGCAACAAAATTCCAATTTGATCGATATTATTTAATAATCCACGCACATTGAGATGAAATATCTTTATACCTCGTTTGGATAGGAGATTTTTCAGTTCAGGTAAAAAAGGTCCTGGCTGTGTTTCAATGTCGCCGGACAACAAAATAAGTATGAATAAGTGTTTACCAGCTTTTGTGGATATTTTCTTTCGTGTGATTAGTCAGATAAGTCGCGTGACTAAGTGTAAATTTGACGAAAAATGTTAGCCAAGTGAATGATGTCGACGATCCAGGTGTTGCAGACGGAGGGCGTTAAAAAATCCGTTTAGATTGTAATTTTTTTACGGTGAAAGGCCATGGTTCACAGCCCTCTCCATTTCGCCTATGGCGATGGTGACGTCAAAGTTGTGACGTCGCTACCATATAGACTGAGAGGGTTCCAAATTATAGCTTATAGATTTTGACTGATTCATTTTAACTAATCAGTCACTTAGCCAGTCAAAAATCAAATAGCTATGGCCCGCAACCCTCCCCATCTCACTTAAGGGGCATGTGACGTCAAAATTGTGACGTAATTTTCGCACTCTATGCGTAGTCCAACAATGTGTGGCCTGTAGCCGGCCTAGGAAATTTAGGTTCCGTACAGCGTGGTTACTTATAACCTGTTAGGCTATAGTTTTAACTCCCATCCGTCAAGATCAGTCACAAAGACTCACGCCATTTGGCTTGGATTCTTTCCGTACTATCATGGCTGTTGCAGACATGTTGGTGTGGGTTCTTACTGATTTAAGGTGTGCTAATGTTGAATCTCTTCGTGAAATGCAAAAAGAACTTTTAGAAAGTGTTCATTCTCGGACATTTTTGTTTTCTGGAGATATTTATCCCTTGGTCAGTAAAAGTCTGCATCCAAATCCAGGTGCAGATATATATAGCTACATTCCATCCGAGGCAAGGTGTGAAGATAAAGGAATTATTGCTTTAAGGTGAGAAGTATGTTTTTTACTCTCCAACACACAAGGTTTTCAGTATATTAGCTACGAAAAGCTAGTTGAGGAGAGTTTTTCACAACAGACTATAAAAAATGAATACAAAAAGATTTAATTAGCTAGCTAGCTAGCTAGCTGGCTAATTGTTTTTGTAATATGAGCTCATTGAACAGATTTTTTGTCATTGTGGAGGAGTTCTTTCTTAATTAGGAAACAAAGTTTGTTGAGTGGAAGGTCATGGTAAAATATATTATTTTTAGATCCAATCCATCAGGAGACTGTCAATCTTGACATCCATGGAACTTTTCTTGCATCCTTCCTTTTATTCCAAGCATCCTTGTTTTTCAATATGCTTTTAAAAACCAAAAAGAAAATATTTTTATATCTGAAAAAAGTTTATTCAGATTTTTCCTGTCCCATATTGTTTGTGACATGATTCTTTCTCCTGAGGAGGCAGTGAAAGCAGAAACAATCAACAACTACCCCTAAGACATGGTCGCCTTTTCTGTCAATACTTGCCTTATTACCAGTAATAAAAAGAAAAATTAATACGTTTTACCCACAGATCAGCTTGTTTCGGTTTCGAACTCTCTTTACGCAGTGTATATTGCCACGCCCATCTATTTTACCTCATGGAGATCAGTTAAAAATTTTATTATGTTATATATAAAAGTATTGTTAAGTCTGGTGTAGACTTCAAACAAAATCATTACGTTTTCCTTGTTCCAGGTTGCAACCTTCTTAAACGAAAGTCGCAATTTCCTATTTCAACCTGCAAGTGAACTCTATGACCTCATTATATATCGTTCCTGTGCATCTGAATAAATACATGGGTTGAGGTGTGTATGTATCATATCACATTTATGCACTTTTTATCTTCATTATCCTGATCTTTCCATATTCTTATTGTTTATATTATGTTTGTGTTTTATTTTGCTGTCCATGGCTGGTGTGATCATTTGATTCACCTAGTCATGCTGATGAAGCCTGATATTGGCAGAAACAGCAAGAATTTATAAATATTGAAATATATCCACAATTGTCTCACTTAATTGTAGTTAATCCCTGTTAATGTCTGCTGTTGTTTTTGAATGATAAACAGTTTAAGTTCTACATGTTAGCACAGTTTTTTGTGACATGAGTGCTTTTATTTATCTAAAATATGACGTATAAGACGGAGAGTTGTTTTTTATAAAAAATGTTCTTAGGAGATTTTCTTATAACTTAGCGTTTCTTTTCGTCAATTTTAATGATAACTAGATGAATCAGAAGACAATTTTCGGCGATTTTTGTACCCGCAAAGCTCAAATAAGCGAAAGTTTCTGGGGCTTCACCCCAGACCCCACTTGGGGGGCTTACAGCCAAGACCCCCAGCTGCTAAACTCAAGCCTAGTCCAAATATTGCTGCTGTGCAGCAATATTTTGACTAAGTCTTGAAAAAGTCTGGATCCGCCCCTGTATTTTTCATATCGTTTTGTCAGAATTGTTTTGAAATACATTCCGCAACATAGATAGTATGTTTAAAGCAACAGCCAAAACCTATTTTTTTTGTCAAAGCAAGATGTAAAGCAAGCATGAAAAGGAACCTCGAGACATTGAAGTATGTTTAGCACAGTGAACAGTAAGCTCGTGCGTACTTGCTCTGCAGAACAAAATTCATATTGTAATCACATAATGACACTATTACTTGAGCTCACAGAACACTCATTGAATGGATAAACAAAATTCCAGCGGAACCCATGCACAAGACCAGGCAAATAGCTTGAATGGAACTACTATATCTTGAACTTGCAGCTGAATGGGTCTAACGTTCAGGAATTAATAATGAGATATATAACAAAGTTTTATAAAATATACAGGTTGCCAGTAATTTCCGGATGTCTTTATATATATTTTTTGTAAACACTACATTTATGAACATATTCATAGGGGAATTTTTAAGCATAGGTTAAGCATATTGCTTAGTTTTGGTGAATCCTTCTGTGTTTTCCGTCATGGGATATTTTAATTAGACAATATTTTCTTTTTTCCCACTACACTGCATGAAATCGGCGTAGTGTAATTCTGTAGACGTGATTCTTGCAGAAGCAATAGTTTAGCTTTCTTTAATTTCAGCCCTTGTAAGTTTCTTACTTTCGGTTTCTTCTTATCTTTCCTGACTGCTACTCGCCATCGGAAAATCAATATGCATTTCTTTGCAAAAAACAATTGTTTACAACTACAGGAGGTGTAGTTTCGTTACAAAAAAACCTGCAATTCTTTAGAAAAACAAACAACAAGATCATTCATAACACACAAAAGCAGGTCACTCACCAGCTGAATTTTATATGTTTACTAAGTTTACTAAAAAGGGACTCGTTTTCATGCCAATGATCTAATCAAAAATTAAATTCGGGAAAGGTGTATTTATTAAAAAAGAAGTTTTACTTTTACTTTTGGTTAACAAGGCGTAGCTCGGTTAATGAAGAATGTCATAGCGCAAACCTAGGTAAATACATTAAAGGAGAGGCGAACAGCCGCGGCACGGCTGCTGATTGAAAATTCATGATGCCAGAGATAATTTCAAAGACCAGATCCGCTGGTCTGGAATCTCCCGTAAAATCTTGACAATTGTTTAGTTTTGGTAATATTTAGTTAGCATCAAATCAAGTGAAAAATGGCTATAAACAAAAAAGATTTGCTGTTCTTATATTAAAGGGGTAATAAATTAAAGCTGCTTGTTTAAAAAAGGTGAAATTATGGCTTAAATGGCACAACAACACGTTATTATACGCACATTATACCCAGAACATCTTACTTTTATCTTCATTTTACTTTTATCCTTGAATGCTTAATCATTTTATGGTTCAGTATGTTTACTCATTTGCCAAACAGGTGGTTATATTCAGAAACAATATTAGATCTTTCTCTTTATTGTGATTGCCACGCTTCGATGATCACACTGTTTTATTAAAAATAATACACAGGTTAAAGATCAAAATAGCAAAAATGCTATTAGTTGAATAACACGACGAAAATATTTTTATTTTTATTACTGAACTTAGTAAACTAATTCATCAGTAAAGATGAAGAAAATAATAAAGATTTGTAAACAAAGCCGAAACCGCCATATTGCGCGTTCGATTTGTTGTTGAAAGTTTCCGGTCTGTGTATTTATCAAATTTGGCGCCATCTCATCTCATCACAACAAACTTCATCGTTCGAAGTTGGATGTATGTTGTGAAAAAGCAAACCAAATTACGAAAAAAAAATTATTATTGGCTGTGACAAATGTTTATAAAGTTCCAAGAAGTATTAACGAAGGTTATAAAATGCTGGCACTACGATTGTATGTAAAATATTCTTGGTTATCTAGAGTTAAAGATCTTATTTTTAATGTTTATTGGTAAGTACATCTCAAGGAAGGAATATGGATATTTATTTATGAAACATAGTTATTTGTGTGTCGTTATAGTAGGTATTTTGTTAGATTTTGGGATTTAGACGTTCCTTAATTTTTGCTACCTCGCTTAAAATTTATTTTGTGGCTGCCACAAAAAAGTTTTTTGTTCGCCTCTTCTTTAAATAGATTAGTTTGCTAAGGTTAGTAATTTATTCAATTGGCATTGCATAATTAACGGATCTTGATGTAGGCACTTCAGGTCAATTTGACTTCGATACTGTTCTGCCCAGATTGCGAAAACGGCCTGTTTATAAACAGGACGGCCGGATTATGTACGCATGGCCCGATTATGTTTTTTTTGCCCTGATTATGTCGAGGTGACTGGATTTTTTTTTTTTTTTTTTTTAACAATTTCTTTTACATTGACGTGTAAAAAAATTCTAGCTTCTCGGGAAAAGTCGCTAATTAAAGTCAATGAAGAAGGCAATTAATTTAGTTAATTTGACTTCTTTGCTTTGCATACCATCATCCTGAAATAAAGGATGGTTAGACTATAGCTTTTATTTTTGAGATCGTATATATTGCAAGGAAGTGATATGCCAGAAAATTCGGGAAAAAAAAAACAACAAAAACAAACCGCAAAATGCTATAAATACTAAATAAATGTCTGCCTGTCAAATAAAACCTAATCCATTAATATACGGTTTGCACAACCTACAAGGGCAACTTTCTGGATTCCATTTCTTGATTTTTGACTTAAAATCTTGTAACGTTTCAGATGTTTTTATATTTGATGGTATCATCTGCCACAATTTTGGCGCGAAATTTGAGATAGTTTCAGTGCCATAAGTAGACGTTTTTGCTGTGCGATAGCAAAGTTCTCTTTCATTTCTCAAATTATAAGTGCTACTACGGAACAGAAAAATATCACTTATTATATCAGGTGAGAGTTTGTTTTTAGCTTTATATATTTCTATAGCTAGTGTTTCAAGATTTTTTTCGTGTATCGTTTTTGATTTATCTCTATGTAACAGTTCCTTAAATGTTGATGTATGGTCACAATAGATTATTCGAAGTGCTCTTACATGCAGATTATTAATTCTGTTATTCAGTGTTCTATTGTGGAACATCCATATCAAAGGACAGTAACTGAATTGAGAGGTAACAAAAGCCTTCATAATAACTCTTCTTTTTTGAGTATCCATGTAAGGTGCAACACGCGCTAACGCATGTAGTTTTTGGCTGTTTTTTTGACATAAGTCCGTTACATGCAAATCAAATTTTAATTTCCGATCAATTTTTATCCCTAACAGTTTCTGTTGGTCACTGTTTTCAATGTACGTGTCTCCAACGACAGCTTTTGTATCAAGTGGTAAGCTAGAAAGAAGATGGCTCTTTGCTTCATTGGCTTTCATACCGTTTTCAGCAAACCATATAAACATTCTTTTTGCTGTTTTTTCAATGTCTTCTACAACTTGATTTTTATCAGACCCATACGTATATGGGGTGTTGTCATCTGCGTAGCTAGCTATATCAGTTTCAATCGTTATCAGAAATAAATCTATCAGGAAAACGTTGAAGAGTAGTGGGCCTAAAATAGACCCTTGTGGCACACCAAATAAGATGTCCAATAACGTACTAAATCAGTTGTTTATTTTAACTCTTTGTTTCCGGCCAGTTAAATAGCTATGTATTAATCTCAAAGCATCCTTGTCAAACCCATAGGCGTGCAATTTAGCAATAAGTAAATCGTGATTTATACAGTCAAAAGCTTTAGACAAGTCTGTCAATAACGCTGCGTAAGATCCTTTATTATCTAGGCTTTTTTTACATTTTTCGATCATTGCTATAAGGCATTGCTGCGTACTAAAACCTCTCCGAAAACCACACTGCTGCTTGTTAAAAATAGGTTGAAAAAAAGCTTCAATTTGTTCGTATAAGCATTTTTCGAATATCTTAGAGATATTAGGCAGTATACTGACCGGGCGGTAGTTACACTTGTCCGTACGGTCCTCCTTTTTGAAAACTGGAATGACGTCTGCGTTCTTAAGGCTTTTTGGAAAATTGGATTGGTCGATGTTATAATTTATGCTATTGCACAAAACATTCCCAAAAATGTCAGAATTTTCCTGTATTATTTTCGTTGGAATGTCAGACTGCTGTCTAGTTTTATTTTTATCCAAATCTTTAATTTTTTTTGTAACATCAGATAGGCTGACTCGTCTAAAAGAAAGCTTTTTACCAGACTCGCCATAAAACTGTTTGATTTTGACAACACTTGGATGATTAGCAAATTTCGATAACGAGGTCTCAATAGATTTATCATTAAAAATATTATCATTTTGTGGATTTTCATTTAGCTTGATTCTAAGATTGGGAACAAGGTTGCAAAAATAATCATTGAAAATCGATGCTATTTCAAGGTCATCAGTGATAGTTTTTCCATTTTCAACTAATGTTATCAGCTCTTTGTTTTTGACTTTCTCAGTAAAGCAAGGTTTAACTGTGTTCCAGAATTTTTTATTATCTGTAACACTTTTAATCTCTAAATTGTTATAGTAGGTTTCTTTACTTTTTTGTACTAGTTTGACACATTTATTTCTTTGCTTTTTAAAATCAGTTTCATTTTCATCGCTTTTGTTTTTTAAGTATTTATTTCTTAGTCTAGATCTAGTCATTATTGCCTTATTTAACTCTTTATTCATAAAAGGTGCTTGGTTGGTTCTCAAATATTTTGTTTTCTTTGGAGCATGTATATTAAGAGTGTTCATGACTTTGTTCAAAGATGCTTCAAGATCAATACCTAAGAAATCGGTTTCATTTAACGATTTAAAAAGGTCCCCCCGGAAAGTTTATGAGGGTTGTATACGCAACAGAGGAGCCACTTTTGTTTCCGCAGATTTATTTCGACTAAAGTATTCTGCATGGTTTTGAAATTTACAGGTAATGGGTCGGGATGGAATATCTTGCCGTACATACAGCAGAATACCGCCACCGAAACAGTCTCGGTCTAGCCTGTATGGTTTGGTATAGCCATTGATAAAAAATTGTGCTGTGGGAAAAGAGTTGTCGATTTTAGACTCTGAGACCATCAAAATGTCAAGATTACCATCTACAGTCGCAGAAAGCATCTCAAATTTGTTTCTTATTGAGTTGATATTTATATGTCCAATAGCTACTCTATGAAGGTTTTTAATGCGCAAGTTATTTAATCTCGTATGAGCGTTTAACTCGCAGGGAATAGAATTGGAACTTGCAAAACACTGTGCTGGCTCAGAGTTGTTATGACTTTGTTCGCAAATTTCAGAACACCATGAGGATACATAACTATCGTTAGTGTGATCATTGTGTAAAAAATTTGTAATTTGATTTTCATCCCCGTTTTCAAACACTTCTTTTTCAATTTCATTTGAAGTGCTTAACGAGGGTAAAAATCAGATTCTGTTTAGACCATCAACAAAATTTAAAGCCAAACGAGCCAAACCCCTACTATTCAAGTGAAGTTTACCTTGGTTGAGACAGTCTTGTTTCATATTGCTGTTATCAATAAATATTAAGTTTTTCGATTGACATAGACTTTCAATTCTTTGATTTGTGTCACTAATTTGTTTATTATAGTTGCCATCATATCTATTTACGATTCCAGAAATAAGGATTTCTATTTTCTTATCTTTATCGATTTCGCGAATTGTGTGGATAACATTCTTCAGCTTTTTTACTGTGCCAATCCCGTTCGTAATATCATTGGTTCCAGAGTGAATAATAATTGCATCCGGAAGTTTTCGTGAGTATGGCTTAACATGATCGACAATATCTTCAGTTGTAGCACCAGGCTGACAACGAATTCTAACAGTCTGTCTTTGATATTCCGTATGGTCGAATATGTTTTACGATTGAATCACCTACCACAATAATCTGTTTCCTTTCGTTTGATGTTATACTCAAATCAAGGTTTCTGTGTTCGTCGTGTGTACTTTTTTTGACGTCGTTAACATTTTTTTGATTTTTCTTTCGAGTTGTGATGTTAGCATCACCTAATTGATCATTTGAATTCACGAGAGTTGGCCGGTCATTATCTTTCTTTTGTGTGGAGATATCGACACTTAAAGGTTGGTTAATCGTTTCTTTTGTATTATCATAATTTGTGAGTTTAACATTTTTAAAAGTTTTCGACTCCGTTGCCATAGTAATATTATTCTGTGAAGGCGTCTGTGCATTTTTTGTGATATAATTTTCATCAGTATTTTTTAAGAACAATCGCAGGATTTCGTCCTTAGAACTCAACTGCTCCCTCAGAAATTGAATTTCCTTCAATAGGTGATCAATAAGAACTTCGTTCTTACCGTTAATGATTTCACTCACGTCTTTTAAAATTTCAAGCTTCAGTTCTCGTTTTTCTGATTCCAACAACTTTTTGTTAATTATTTTGTCAGTCGAGCTGATGAAATTTGCTGTATTAACTAAAGTGGGTGACATACTTTGTTCAGTGAAGTCCATTGGATTCTTTTCAAGATTGTCTATAAGTTTTTCGATGTTAATACTGTCTGTGGATTCGTTCGATCCCAGCTGGCAATATTACGTTATTAAGACGTTATAATAACGTCGCACCGTGACCATATATGACGTTGTGAAGACGTCATCAGATGGGTATATTTGCACTCAACGACGACGTCATCCAGCGACGTAATAATAACGTTTACAAGACGTCCTTTCGGACGTCATGATTTGGTGATGTTTAGGTGATATGACGTTAAATAACGTTGGCATGACGTCAGTATAACGTTATGACCCGCGACATTGTATGAAGTTATCGATATAACGCCATCTGCATTATATTTTTTGATAAAAGATAACGCGCGAATTTATTTTTGTAGGGAAGAAAAAAATAAAGAAAAACAGACAAAAAGTTTATCGAGGGTTAATTTTATTTCAATTAAAAAGTATAACAACTATAATAAGATCTATGCTTCGTCATCAGAAATATTATTGTTAAGTTCTTGTTACAACTACATCACGAGGAGAAATTTCCGCGAGGTTTTTATGAATTAACTTTCACGTATTACCCACTTTGCGAAAAATAAACTGTCGCGATTGACGAAAAAGTGATAAAAAGAATAAAGAATTTACACAGTGAATCTTAAAAATGATCAAACCAAATGCGAAAGCAGTTATCAAAATAACTAACAGTCTGTTAGAAAAAAAATTTACAATAAAATACTAACAAGCGTTAAAAATAAGGTTTTTAAAGTTTTTTTTTTAGCGCGGAATTTAGTTTTGTAAAGTTACGCGTATTTCTATATAAGCAACTCCACTGTTGACCTGGTAATCGAGTAATTAAAAAATCGCTCTTAATTGATGGAAAAGTTGATTAACGGGTGCTTAGCACAAAGTCGTATAATTTTAAAGATTGCTCAAAACTCACGCAACTAACGTACGTCAAATTCTTACCTAATACCCAGGGCCTGTATGCTATAGAACATACGCAAGTCGATTGTGAACGCTAATATAATGGCTGGCCAGACAGGCTGTGATTGGCATTTTCTTCGAACTTTTGTGAGTGAAACATTGACTAGGCATGGCGAAAGAAAAAAGTTTCGACATAATTTTTCTCTGCAGGATGAAACACCATTGAAAACTAGGCATAGCGAAAAAAAAGTCTCGACGTAATTCTTAGTATAAACTCCTCTTGTGAGTACATTTCAACATAATATACTTTGAAGTAACTAAATTTCATGGATGGGTGGGCTCATTTTTATTTTTCGCGGTAATTGAGTTCCAGGGATGACCTAAATTATTCGTTTTGCGGAAATTAAGTTTGGTGAAAAATTATTAAACTTGTGAATCCCAAAATTTAGTTTCCACGAAATTTCGTTTTATTTGAGAAGAATAACAAATTTGCCACCAGGGCATAATCCGGGCAGCGTTCATAATCCGGGCAGAACAATACGATCATTTGAATTTAATACCATTTGAAAGAGTACGATAAGAAGGTCAACTAACTTTTAAGTCCAAGCCAATCCAAAGTTATGACACTTTGGTACAACCTATGAGCACTTTACGAATTTTCTAAAGTCTAAAGGACTTAAATTCTGTCATCTGAACGTTAATGGATTATTTAGTAAATTTGCAAGTTTTGAAATTTTATTTAAAGAAACTTGTAAAAACATTCACATCTTTGGAATCACCGAAACACACTTGAACGATGTTACGGACGGTAGTTTATTCTCTGTTGACGGGTACACGTTTATCAGGAAAGACAGGACGACCGGCATAGGCGGAGGCTTAGGGTGTTTTATACGGAATGATATCGACTGGTAAAGAAGGTCGGACTTAGAGTCACCGGAAATTGAATCAATTTGGATTGAGGTATTCCAAAAAAACACAAGTTCTATCCTAATTTGTATTACTTATCGACCCCCTGATACGTCTAAACATCTTCACCCGGAGTTTAACGACAAACTAAGTGATATTTTGGAAATCGGTTTAGCTGAGAACAAAGAAACTATTATAATAGGTGATATTAACTGTGACTTTTTAAAACCAACCAACAACAAATCAATCAAGGAGATATTAAAACGCTTTGGTTTTAAACAGATCATTAAACATGCAACGCGAATTACCAACTTGAGTAATACTCTTATTGATGTTATTCTGACTACAAGAGAAGATCGTATTAGTGATCATAATGTTTTCCCTGTCTCTATTAGTGACCATGATTTGACAGCAGGAATCAGAAAAATGAACTGTTCGAAATTTATGCCACGTAAAGTCACATCGCGTAATTACCGAAAATATAATAAAAACGATTTCAAAAGTGAACTACGACAACAACCGTGGTCAAATATACTTAACTTTAATGATGCCGACGGGGCATGGTCAACTTTCAAATCCGTTTTTCGAGCTATAGTTGACAAGCATGCACCACTAGTAGAAAGAAATGTTAGAGGGAAGGATTGTCCATGGCTCACTGATGACATACGTTCCAAGATGAAGGATTGTGACTACCATCTCCGAAAAGCCAGAAAAACTAATCTAGGTAAAGACTGGGCCACTTATCACAAGTTGAGAAATAACGTGACGCTCAAAATAAGAACGAGTAAAGCAAATCATAAGCGTGAAACTTTACGTGAAACCATCACAAAACCTAAACAATTCTGGCAAAGAATAAAAAAGTGCATCGGCAAATCCAAAGCAAAATCGGAAACTAAACCATCAGTTATTGTTAATGGAACTCTGTCAACAGACAAACAAGAAATTTGTAGCGGCTTCTGTCACTTCTTCACTCACATTGGAAAAACTCTTCAGAAATTATTACCGTTCTCTGAAACTAGCATATGGAAGAAACACGATCATTCTACTATCAAACGTGAACTGAATCCTAATGATCATCGTTTCACGTTCCAGAAAGTAACAACTGAAACTATAATGAAGAAAATAACTTTACTTAATTCATCCAAATCGCCGGGATATGACGATATACCGGTACAATTTCTCAAAGATGGCGCCGAAGAAATAGCACCAACCATTGCTCGTCTAATAAACAACTGTTTAGCGTCATCTGTATTTCCAACAGCTGAAAAAATCGCAAATATTACACCTATACATAAAGGTGAATCAAAACAGAAAATAGGTAACTAACTAGAGGCGAATCAATTTCTCAATTCATCTCAGTTTGGTTTCAGAAAAAACCGTTCTACTCAACATGCAGTGACCATACTTACTGCTTCAAAGACATTTTTTAGTTTCTATGTACCCTTGTCTCAAACCTTAACTTCTCTTCCCGCCACAGCTTTGCACGTGTCTCACCATTCTTCATCTTCTCGACCTTTAGTGTTTAATGTTTTTTGTTTTAACCACATGCGTCATATTTTTGTTTTTGTTTTTTAGAGTGCCCTAACTTCGACAGTCCTTCGCACTTGATACTCTCTCCGACTGTGGGTCCTCCCTACACTCTCCTATAGCGAACATACTTATATTATATACATATATATGTTTTTAACATTTTTCCTTATCTCAATTTTTTTTGTTTAACAGGGCGTCTATTGATAGCAATGTATATATACGTTGAAAGGTTTTTACCCTGTATAAATATGTTTTAATAGTAATAATAAATAATAATAATAAATAATAATAATAATAATAATAATAATAATAATAATAATAATAATAATAATAATAATAATAATAATAATAATAATAATAATAATAATAATAATAATAATAATAATAATAATAATAATAATAATAATAATACAATTTAAGTTTCAAATGTTACCTCACTTTTACCGCAATTGAAGCTTTAAAAACGTTTTAGATTCTATAAAATTTTGATCCTTAAATTTTGTAGAATCAATGCAATTCGAGTTTGAAAATTTGGACTTAAAAGCAAACATTTAATGCAAGAAAATATGTATGCTCGTTTGGTTAGCCATATATGTCCACTTTATGTCATATAAAATAGTTAACCATTTGATCATTGGTTCAATTGACTACTTGACTTACCAGAAGAAACGCCAATTATTAACCCCTCTAATCTCCACAGCACAGTCATGACATTTTTTAAAACTGTTGTGTGAAAGTTTGCAAATATGGAACATATTTTAGGTTTACAACATTCCTCTTGCTTGCTATAGGTTGTATGATACTCATAGGTTGTATTATATTTAGTATTACTTTGTTTAGTAAACTTCAGGGCAGGGAATATATATAAAAGGAAAGTTATCTTTCTACGTATGTAAGTATTTATAAAACATGCTTCTGAGTGAATTTACTTTTATACTTGTAAATGCTTTGTCCCGTTTTTGTTGCCTTTGCCTAGTCACACCTAGCAGCTATGTTTTGTTGCTTCATTATGTATATCATGGAATAAGACGTGAATAATGCTGATGCAGTTGGAGTATACCCAAAGAAAAGCAAGAGAAACTAGATATGTGACAATCTCCAATTTCTCGATATGAAAAACAGAGATTTTGATATCATATGAAAAGCTTATGATTGCCACGTAGTCACTTCAACTTGCAAGTACCTATATTTTTGTAATCAAAAGATAAAGCAAAAGGGAAAAAATTGCGAATGAACAAGCTACGTAACGTAAGATATAGGACCAAACTTCTTATCTTCAAAAATGGTTATCTCGTTGATAGAATGTTTAAGTTGTTTCAACTGAAATGTTAATTATATTTTATAACAACGTGGCACAGTTACTCTACCATTTTAAATTTATATTGTTGTTAATAAATAATATCAAAATATAAACAACAACAATAACAACAAGTTCAATAATACACTGTATATTGTGCTCATTGTTTTATATTTACATATTTATATATTTTGAAAAAAGAAATTACAGAATTGATCATGCATGTTATTTTCTACATTGAGCATTTGCGACGTGCAGAATAGATAAAATTCTAGAATATTTCAAAAACGTTTTAAAAGCAGAATATAAAAGGTCAATACACGTTTTTGACCAAGCATTGGAAATTTATTAGTAGCATTGTAGCTCCAGAACTGTTTGTGCAACAAAATGCAATATTGTATCAAAAATGAAAAAATAATTTTAAGGTGATCTGTTCTAAAAGTTTAGTAAAAAATTGCTTCCAAAGATGGTTCAGCTTGTATAATTACATGAAATCATGACAATATCGGGGACAGAACTGCTGTAAAAAGATTAAACAAGTTGTTAAACCTTACGGAAAATGCTATTTTAGAGAAATCCACTTTAAATAATTTGTTTGAAAAAGGCTGCCATAGTTCTAAATTTGCAATTAATTACTAAATCTTCATCAGTTATGTTGCACTTGAATAACGACAGCCGAGAATAAGCTTACCTTATACGCTCTGGTTGTTGCTGCATGTTACTGCATGTGTGTTGCACCTCTTACCTTTGCTACCTTTATCACAATAATGCACAAACCCGCTGCAAGCTGCCATTATAAAAATAAACTAATGACAAGTATAAAAACCCAGCTAATTATTCCTGTTGGCATGGATTTTTAAAGATGGTTAATTAATTGCATGATTAAAAATTACAAGACCAGATCAAAATATTTTACAAAAAACGTTGTGAAAAATTTGGGTGCGATGACTTTTGATTTACAAACGACAGTTGAGATTTTTTTGTTCAGTGTGTGGATTTTTTCAATTTAATTACATGAATTCGGTCTATATCGACACCAGCTTATTTCACAAGACGTTATTGGAATACAGTAAAATCGCTTATAAGGGGCCATAAATTGCATTGACGCAGCTGGTTGTGTTCTTTTTTTTGAGCAACACAAAAGCCTGGACACGGTGAGAAAGTTAGTAGTAACATATGTAAGAAAACACCTTGAATAATTCACTTTCTTTTTTATTTATGCAGGATAAAAAGCTGTAAATAGATTTACTTCGTAAATCTGTCGAGTCCTGAAATTACCGTGCCTAATTACCTTTACATTATTCCTGATTAAGCCTGACATTTAGTAATAATAAAAAATTAATTCTCGTATATGCATATTTAACTCTGACTAATTTGCAGTCAAATAATTAACAGAAAATACATTGTGCGTCAGCATGTCGATAATGACGTCATGAAATGCTATCAAAGTACTGTATATTAAAACTTGAATTAGAGGCGCATAATAATGTTATGAAGCGTAGCCTGAGCAACTTAGCGTATTAGAAGAGGATAAGTTATTAACGGAGCTGATGTATTATCTTATCTTGTGCTTTGATGTACTAAATTCCATGATCTAAATATAGTCTGACCATTGTGGGGACATCTGTGCAGATTAAGGACTGTGTTATCAATTGGTTGAAATACGCTTTAGTTGGTGTCTTGCTCGAAAATTGAAGTCTTTGTTTTAGGCTCTCCGTGGAATTAGAATAGAATTCGAAGATATCAATTTTTTGTTTCCTAAGACGAATATTACAGAATTTGGTGATTTTTCTTCAGATTTTTAAGAGTTCCAGTAGGAAGGATTTAGTTGATACTTTGAAAGACTGCTGTAAAGGTGCGTTTGGTATGAGTATTTGTCACATTGAATTTTTCCAGTCAAAAATTGTTTTTCACGCAGAATTTTAGACAACATCAAATAATACTTTTTATATAAAAACTATGCCTCTTGGTTGAACCTTAATCGGTTTTAACTCTAAAAGTGACTCTAAAGGTAATTTTATAAAAATTTACAGAGCCTGACCCAATTATGATAGCTACCCCTATAATGTTTTTTTAGAAAGTGCACTGTTAATTAAATATTTTTCTTAATATTCCGCCAGTTAGCAGTTAAAAGAAGCTATAATTTTAGCCTCGTGGTTTTTATAAACGTATTTTCTACAAATGGTTGAAATACACAAGCTTGCTTTTTTCTTTTTAACTATATACCAAGATTTTATTTTTTTCTATCAAACATTCTTCTTGATTTTCACAAAAAAAAACACATCAAATATCGCAAATATTTTTACATTGCATTAGAAAAAAATGTGTTAAAGGAGAAGCTACGTGTTTTGGAGGACAGAAACCGAAGGAATAACTTACGTGTAGATGGTCTAAAATAAAATAAAAATGAAACTTGGGAAGAAACTGAAGAGAAAGTACATAGCTTGCTTAGGGATAAACTTCAATTACAAGATTCAATTGTGATAGAACGTGCACATCGTATGGGAAAAAAGAGCAACAAAGAAGGAGAAAATGGTGGAAAAACAAGAACAATTATATTTAAACTTTTAAATTACAAGGACAAAGAACATATTTTAAGAAACTCAAATAAGTTAAAAGACACTGGCATTTATATAAACGAAGATTTTTCCGACGAAACAAACGAAATTCGGCGTGAACTAAGAATAAGGATGAAGGAAAACAGGGAAGCTGGAAAATTTTCAAAAATAGTTTATGATAGACTTATTACAGCAGAATTTAAAACCAAGAAACAAAGTGGACAAATCCAATCATAGGTATAATTATGATTTTCTTACAATAATTTTGCCCTTAACTGCTTTAATATGGATGACGAAACAGTATTTCAATTATTTAGCAAAAACAAAAATATTACTTTAAACAATGGTATCAATCCTGATACTAATTATTTCAACTCCCAAACCTTCGAAACCAAAACTTTTTCTCCTTCTCAAGCAAAAAATTACTTAGCTAACTGTAATCCTCTAAATTTCTCTATTTGAATGTGAATATTCGAAGTATCCAAAAAAACTTTGAAGATTTTAAATCGTTATTTCCTACTTTAAATTTTAATTTTAAGGTCATTTGCTTCACTGAAACCTGGTGTAAGGAAAGGGATATAGAGCAATACTCTAACTTTCAAATTTCAGGATATACTTCAGTACATCAGCCACGTGCTGGTAAAAAACATGGTGGAGGTGTATGTTTCTTTATTCATAATTCACTAAACTATAAAACAATTGAAAACTTGAGTATTAACAATGGCGATTGTGAGTCATTAAGCATTGAGATAATGAGCAAAGAAAAAAACATAATTGTTACCACAATGTATAGACCACCAGCTGGCACATTTAAACATTTCAAAGATCATTTAATAACACACTTAACAAAGACTAACCGTACAGGTAAACACGTTTACATAGTTGGTGATTTAAATTTAAACATCCTGCATTATAATTCTAACACATGCGTCAAAGAATTTGTGGATACTATTCTTCAATATAATATAATACCAACAATTAATAAACCAACCAGAGTTAGAAAAACGTCATCTACAATAATTGATAATATTTTAACAAATAATTTCAGCAATAATAAACTAGATACTGGCATAATAAGAACTGATTTGACCGACCATTTTTTTACTTTTTTACGAACTGACAGTTCGTCAAGTACAACTAAAACCCCAACAAATTCTGTTATTTATAAAAGAACATTCAATGAACACTCTATATTTCAATTTCGGAATTTACTTTTACAATTAGACTGGGAGTTAGTCATGCAAAGCGAAGATGCTAATAGCGCGTATGAGTTATTTTTAAAATATTTTTACACGCAGTACGAAAAAGCATTTCCGAAAAGACGTGTAACTGTCAAAAGCAAAAGCCTGTTGAGCCCGTGGATGACAAAAGGACTCATTATATCCTCAAAGAAAAAGCAAAGATTATATGAAAAGTTTTTAAAAAAGAAAACATACTCCAATGAAAAGACGTAAGTACTTTAAGGTGAAACGCAGGGGAAACAGGGGAAACTATGAAGAAACTGGGGGAAATAGCTTGGAAACGGAGTAAAACGGGCTGGAAACGAGGGTAAACGATCACGAAACTGGGAAATCGAGTGGAAATGATAGGGAAACGAGGAAATTTCACATTGATGCTAATACGTTGCATTCATTTGAAGTGTTGTTAAAGAATTTTATTTATATGATTTTATTGGTCCGCGCTATACTTTTAAAAGTGTAGTGTAAAAGCCTAAAAGCTATTGTTATTTTTATTATTATTACCTAATTTTTTAAAGTATGCTTGTTGTTACCCAATCATTCGATTATCTTTATAGGGTATGATAGATACACGTCAAGTAAAACATTGCTCAGAACAATTTCGTGATCAACCATCGTATAAACTTCTGATCAATTTTTGAGGCCTGTTCAAGCAAGCAGTTGGATGAAAGAAAAAATTACAATGTTTTTGTTGAAAACCTTATATACAATATAAAAAGAGGGTCATACAAATTTCACGATACACAATATAAAAGTTGCACTTATAGATAATAAATGTAGACATGGAACTAGAGGAGGCTGCGCACCTTTTATCAAGATTTAGAATGATAGAATGGTAGCTTATATGCTGCGAACAAAATAAACAATGTTTAACAAATCACATGTTCCGAACAAAATGATGAGCTTACAAAAAAAAGATAACGTCAAACTGCGTTGTAAATGTTATAACAGAAAAACTAAATATTAATAGTTCGATCAAAGCAACTTGCAACCCTTTGCTTGCAGTCTTCAGCAGCTGGCGGTACCCAGAATTATTTGCGTGCTTTTAGGAACAGTTATTTTTGAGAAAGAAAAATCATCATCAAATTCTTTCAAACAATTTGTCAGATAATGAATATAAACGTTGGCCTTTTGTTTTATCCGCTTACCATCAGAATTTGTGAATTCGCGTATTCCAACAGACTTTATGACGAGAGTATCTGTAGTTTCAAAATTAAAACGGCATGATTCGCAACGCTTCACCATCTTCGGACAGAGCTTATCTGATCGTGCCAGCAGTTGAAGAGGCTTCAATCCATCCCTATCCGGACTCAAAGGATCAACATCATCGCATTGTGACGAAGTTACGCTCCATTGATTATTAACTGAACTTTTGCGTAATTTTAACGAAGTGCCTTGAAGTTGAACTCTGTTTGTAAACAACTCTGGTTCAGGCTGTGTTGCCCGTCGTTTACAGTTTTGTACATGTGATTTCTTACCAGCGTTCAAAGGTTTTACATACATACCAGTTGACTTTGGAATAAATTCGAAAAACTTTTCAATGTGTTGTTCCCTTCGATCTGAACTCCATCTAGCCCATTGATTAGGATCGACAAAAAAATGCTGGTAGCCTGGAGAGAGTCTATACTTTCCAAGTCCTCTAAGAGCAAGTAGAATTTCATGATGAAAATTTTGCTCTATCCACTCACACAACGTTGTGGTTACTACTATAACATCATCTGCAACGTTTACCATTTTATCACGCAGTTTCTTCTTTTGTAGTCTATGTTTTAGTTCCAATCCATTGTTGTAATACCGACCAGATATTCCAAGGTTTTGTCTGCTAGTCATAATGAGACATTCTCTGAACAATGGTGCATGATTTACTTCAAACCATTCATGGAAACCGGGAACTAAATCATTCCATACTGGTTTCAAGCTTTCTAACATAGCATTGAAATCTTCATTGCTTTTTGCATCGGCTAGTCCTTCCTCCTGCAAGTAACCTGTTTGACAGCCATACAGATCTGCCATTATTTTGTTCGATTGGCGTTCGTTTGCTCCCAACTTCTTAAGACGTTCTTTGTCTCTTGCTTGAATGTGCTGCGTGCACCACAGATGAGTTGCACTGGTGAATGCATCGGCAATTCCATTAGCTGTCGCGAGATCTAAATCGTGACCGACCTTTTTAATAAATCGCAAGTCAGGGCACAAGCCAGTTATTTCCGTGGCGAATTGACAAAACTCGATGCGATCTTTCTTGAAATGCCACATGGAAGGTCCTGGAAATTCTGGATTTTTCCCGTCTTTGTCCAATAATGCAAGATTTTGGTATGTCGTATCTGTTAACCACAGGCCAGGAACCAAGTCGAAAGTTGTATCTACATTCAGTATCGCCTCCCCGTGAACACAAAACCGTACAATGTCTTTCAACATATAATCTTTACAGTTCAAAGTGGTATATCGGTCACTTGTAAATCGAACTGACTTGATGATCCCCTTTCTGACGCAAGATATGAGCTTCTCAGCCTCATTACATTCCACAGGCTTTACAGATTGTTCTTCGTCGCGGAGTTTTTTCTTTAAACGATAGTTTTGTTTGTGAACAGATTTGAGATTAACTATTCTGCTTGAACTGATTTCATTCATATTGTTCGCTATGTACGCTTTTTCTGGTGATATTCTGTTTCCCAAATTTTCAGATATAGTCTTCAATACATCCGGATCTTTACGGTAATAAGCACCTGAGATTATGTGAGTAGAAATTTTAATAAATACATATTGAAAAAATGAATAAAAATTTTATTTTTTAAAGCGCGAAGTACACACGATACTCAAACGACGTGGTTTAACGTACTTCATATACATCGCGATTCGAAGTCGTTTGATTATAATGCGCTCGCTAAGTGATGTTAAGGAGTGTTGAAAAAAAGATTTATCATTGGTATCTAGTGAAGATATCTACAGTGTACCTGTAAAAGGATTTTTTGCGTTGCCATTTCTACCCATGGAAAAGTTCTCTTTACTCTCTCCATTTTCCCAGCGATAAAGAACATAATAATAATCAAATGGTAGTTCGTCAGTTGCACGTTGCACTTCAGCAATCAATTGACAGAAGTTTTCATTGAGTTTATTATAACGATAGTGTCTTTTTACATGAAAAACATCTCCTGAGTTCACAATGACCTTCTGATAAGTGGATTGATCATTCAAACGAACGTTTATATACCACTTGTTCTCTGTATCCTGGTGAGCAACTTGACATCCATTACCATCATAATAATAACTTTTCTTCGAGTTACCTTTCTTCGAATATGCTCCATTTCCATCTGCTTTTGCAGATGCAATAGGTATGTTCTTGCGATTCATTGTACACATAAAATTATGTTTTCTAGTTTGTTCCACATCTGGTTTTTCGCATTGTGCAAAATCTTCTGGACTATTCACAAGGACGCTAATGATAAATTCAGTTTTTTCAAAATCATTCTTTCCAGTTCTATGAATAAATGTGAAAATGTAGTGAGTAAGATAAGTTAACATTTAAACTAAAACAAATCCTTTTAAAACATGCAGAGGAAATATGTATCATTTTGTTGGAACAGTACTGCTGCCTGTATAATATAATTGCATTTATTTTCGAACCAAATACATCAAGTGTAAAAATTTTCGGATGTTAATATTTTTTATTCTTTTTGTCTGACAAACATTTTGCTCTCAATGTGCATAATTATCTATATAATAATAAGCCAGTTCCGTGTCTCTGTGACAGGCAAAGTTGATATCGTCATTTTCCTTTGATGTTGCCGAAATTCTCTTTGAAGTCGCCGAAAAAATTATGTCCATTTTGTTAGCGGGTTTACTTTGTTTACGTCACGTGATGAAAACGACTCAATTTGATTTGCTGAAATAAATTTAACGGCTAACTTTCCAAAAATGGTGTCCCTCGACACGGAAAAAAACACAAAAGAAAGGTTCCTTCGTCTTGAAAAAAGTGATTCAGAGAAAGAAAACTCTAAGTAAAGAAGTAGAAGTAGAAAAATAAAGTGAAGAGCGGAGCTAGGAAGTAGTAAAGTAAAGTTAGAAGTAAACTCTAAGTAAAGAAGTAGAAGTAGAAAAATAAAGTTGAAAGCCACAAGAAGTTACTTCGGAAGTGAAGAGTGGAGCTAGGAAGTAGTAAAGTAAAGTTAGAAGTACAAAATGAATGCTAGAGTTTCAAGTGAATTGGAATTGAGAAAAAGTAAGAACTTTTGTATTTTTAGACGTTCCGTTTTTATATGTAACGCACTTAAAATTGTCAAAAAGAATCGCATTCTCAAAAAAAATCCATTGGAGCTTCAAATTTATATTTTACCGCGTTTTTTATAAAACAGCCAGCATTTGTTTACAATGGTTTGCATAATTAATGTCCTAAAATTCAAAATGCTGCATAAAGCTGTTAGCTGGCAAATGTGCCAGCGAAATGGAAAGTTTTGGTTTGTTGAAATAACTGCAAATGTCATAAGTTTTACATTGCTATTGTTTTCCTCTATATGTGTTGTACTAAGGCATAAATAGCTAGCTATAGACGTAGCTAAGTATCCCCAGCTTAAGTATATTTAACTGGGTATCTTAGGTATTGTTTTGTTAGCTAGCTAGCTAATGTCAATGTTAGCTTCAAGGCTCCATCCCATAGCTAGCTCTAATCTATGAGTTTTGTTGTTATTCCTCTTTTTTTAGGTATTTATAGCTACCTTAGTAGTCAAACTTCTCTTCTTTTTTGAACACGAATTATGATGTAACAAGCTAGCTACAAAATCTTTCTTGAACTTTTAGGATACTGTGACACATTTTTATGCCCATAGAGAATAATTTTTTCACATTTCCTGTAAACCTTACAAGGGGACCACAATATGACAAGTGGAACGAATTTTATAGAATTTAAAGTGTGTGTGTTAAGTTATTTTTTATTGTTTTGTTTCGTCATCCTGTTAAACTTTTGTCAGCCTACATGTAAAATGCCAGGTTTTTTTACAGGGGTTTTTGACATTTGATTGGAAATTTATATACGTGGGTTTATGACTTTGGGTTAAAAATATTTATGAGAGGATGGTATGGTTGTCAGTTTATATTGTTTGTGTTGCAAAATGCTGTTTTTTTGAAATTTTGTGTAAACTTTTGTGGAAATAGACCACATGCAATATATATACTGAAAGAACAAATCTTTGTAGAATCAGACTTCACTGTAAGCTGTTGTAAAGCTGATGTCTTTATCGGTAAAAATAACAGCCATAGTTTACTAATTAGGAAAAAAATAAAACGAGTTTGAAAGTTAAAAAGTATTTATTTGTTAAGCTTTTCGTACACTAAGTACATCTTCAGACTATATAAACAACTTTGTCTTTATATTTCGTATTATAAATTATTGTTTGGGAGAACTAACTGTATGTGATGTAATTTTTGCTGGAAGAAAATTCCATGGTTTCACGTTTTTGTTTTTCTTGAGAATTTTACAAAATTTTGTAGGGATAAATGTTTGCTGATGATAAAAAAATTACTTAATGTTCTGACTGAAACTGTTTTTGTTTTTTATATTTTGCAATCTAAACGCGTGGACTGTATGCACTGAAATCACTGATTTTTTTAAATTTTGATGTGTTTCATAACCTTTTTGTGGAAGATTAATGATTAATGGCAATATACGACATGCTGAATGAACTTATTTTTGTTGATTTAGATGTGTTTCTCAAAAACCGATCTGTTTTACATTGTATGTAAACCTTTGTTTATGAACCGTATACATACAATGTTTGTTGATTCAAGTTTATTCTTTGCTTATTGATTTTTTGACATTTAGGTTTAAAATTGTTGGTAAAGGGCAGTATGGTTCATCATATACTAAGAAATAAATTTTTTGTGTTCTTAACTGGTTGATTTTTACATTTTGTGTAACTTTGCGGGAGAGGATGGTATGCAACCGAAGTGACTGATTTTTCTAGATTTAAATTTGGTGTTTTCCAAACTATGGCTTTTTCATATTTTTGTATAAGCTTTTAAGGGAAAGACAATATTTAAAATGTGTAAAGAACTTATTTTTGTTGATTTGTGCTAACTCTTGCAGGCCTCCTTTTTGACATTTCAGAATAAAATACTGAGGGTTTTCAACATAATCACTTATAAGATGTACATATTTGAGATGCGTTATTATCCGTGTTGTGACTGTCGGTGTTGTAACTGTCGGTGTTCTTACTGTCGGTTTGGGGGGTGTTGTGAGTGTTGATGTTGTGAGTGTCATTGTTGTAACTTTTTATCAACTAGATTTTGCACCTTGCATGCTGTTCTTTTTTATTTTGTGTAAGATTTGTGTGGAGGATTTAATGCGATTTTACATTTGATATTTGGTGTAAGATTTTAAGAACATTTTTTTTTTGTATATGCACTGCTGACGTCAGCAAAACATCTAAAGCAACCTATTTTTTCATTGGGCTTTTGCCTAAGTGGATTTTTCCACGGGCCTTATCGACTAGTTATTATTATTTATCTTGTTGTTTTTAAAATGGATACTTCAGTAGCTATTGCAGATGATGATGATTTGCTGGAAGATATGCTAAAAGAAAAACATTGAATGTGCTTGAGAACGAGAGAACAGAAAACTGAGGAATGGCAGTATGTGATTTCCCATTTTTAATACTCTCTGATTAAAGTTTTTAATATTTATAAAATACAAGCAAGATAAGAGAAATTATTGTTAATCACCTTGTATCTGTGTGAATGAATTGACTGGAAGCTGGCATTCCCCTGTCATCAGCTTGAACTACAATTCTATTACTAGCTGTAGATAATAATTCATTATCAGTTGTAGACATGATTCCAATGCTAGCTGTAGGATATGAAAATCCATCATCGGCTGTTGATAAATTATTATCGAAAGTTGTTTCATAATCAATGTTTCCTATCTGCATACCAGGAACACTAAATTAGTATTAAAGATTGGAATATATGAGAAACTTTCAACTTGCCCTGATTTCCTGCAAATGTGAAAATTAAACCCTTACCTAGAAGATTTATCACTTATTCCAGTACCAGCAATTGTTGAAACTTCATCTGGTGTACTGAAAAGAGCAAATCAACAATTTTTCTGTCAAATGAACAAATATGGAAAAATGGAATAAATTCTTGTTATTTGAATATTTACCTGAACAAAGCACGGATGGTATTTTCTACATTCTCATCAGACTGAAAATCAATTTGATGTTAAATTAAATGGTGTGAAACATATATACAGTTTAAAATTATACTAAAATAAACTATATCGAATTTTTCACGAGCTCTCTAAAATATCAAAATTCAAAAAAATTTTAAGGTGCATTTTTTTCATCCTGGAGTTAATTATTGCATACCTGGTCATTTAAATCTGATGAGTCATAAAGCTCAGGTTCTCCAGCATATTCCAGGATCATGTTGCACACTACTCCAGGACAATCTGCATCAATGAATGGTAGCTCCTTTTGGACTTCTGGGTACCTCTCTACATCGAATGGTGTTACAATTAAATCAGGTAATCTCACATTCTTTTCTGCTGCTGCTCTCTTAATAACTTTGAGATCTTCGAAATTATCTAATATATATGCCTTTCCGAAACGACCCATATCATACCAATCCGGCAGAAAGTCGCTGAGTTTACCAAGTGGTTTTCTGGTCAGCTATATAACAATGCAGAATAAGTTAAAACAACATTTTGTCATTTATTTCAACAAAATCTTTTTACTAAAAGCTACCTATATGGTAAATCATCCAGGAAAAATCCTGTAATTAAGCTGACTGTACAGCCGTATTTCAAAGTGTAGCATACAGCTTAGTTGGGTGACATACACCTAAATTTGGAGGTAGAATCACTGCTACAGCTCCCTCATTGTAAAGTTCAACTGCTGCATTATGAAAAAAATTGTCTCTCAAGCACCCAAGGTTCAAACGAAATAAGGTGTTTGTATAACAATGGTTCATTCTGTAGGATTCGCTTGATTGAGGATTTCCCTGACTGGCATATATATGTTCCTTAAAAAGACAAATGTCATGCATGAAATTAAACTTTTTTCTGAATAAAGAAATTGTGCAGGCTTTATTTTATATGTATAAATGCAAAAATCTGGAAATCTCTAAACATTAGGAACCTCATCTTTATAACATTCACAGCTTTTTTCGATCATTTTATCCCTGTTATGGAATAGGGATAGAATGATGGCCTCGATCGTCAGTTCGACAGCTATAGAAAATTTTCAGACTTGATACCTCGTGGGAAGTGATGTCCCTAGCTACAACTTATTCAAATTTTGATCAACAACACTTTTCGTTAATTTGTTTACATTATTATCGCAGCACGGTTACCATTTTTCGGGGCCGTTTAAAGGGGAATTAAGCCTCAAACTTAATTAGCATTATTTCAGTTAACATTATGTTCGTTTCCCAAATTCTGGTCAAAATTTTGAAAAATAAATATTATTTGGATTGATTTTAATATAAAAGTTACCCCTTCTATGATCGAACGGTAAGCGCCATTTAAATTTTCTGAGGCCACGGCTGATTCTGGAGACTGATATATCGTGACGTATCTTACGCTGAAGAAGCATAAGCTGGCGCTGAGCGCAAGCAGCGAGATATGGAAAATTCAAGCTCCTGCCCTGGCTCTCCTATTTCAGAAGTAGAATATTCAAGTATTGCCAAGAACTTTCCAATTTATTGAACGACAAGTTGAATGATAACAAGTGCATTACGATGCACAAGGATTTTGAAATTATATGTTTGAACGGCACAGTGTTAGAGACAGCCAGCATACAACATCGACGATACCAGAAAAAATATAACGAACTCTCCACATATACTAATAAGTAAGTCTTTCTTCAAAAAATATGTTTCTCGTAAATATTTTCACAGACCATATTTCTTATAGTCACACAAAAATTAAACGTTCTTCTTATCTTCTCACTTTTCGCTTTATAATCTTACAGGTCCACGCGCTATGAAATTACACACCATCGCAGATTATTTAATTATAAAAATAATGTCATTCCTTGAATATCAAATAAAAAAGGATGAGAGCTCATGTGCCTCAAATAACAATTTGTTTCAAAGAAATTTTGATGAATGAATAATTTCTTTTGAATATTTTATCCTGGTTTACACTATAACATAAACTTTGATTCCGTTGTATGGAAATGAGGTACACCAGTTACCGACAGTACACGGCCTGGGTACATTATTATGAAAGGCTTGGAAAAGGATGTCGCGTGGTGATTCCAGGTTGTGTTGTGCGAAAAATAAGGGAAGAATTTCCTGATCCAAATGGAAAATATACTGGTTTTAAAGAATTTGTTGACTTATAACGGGACTTAGCATTTTCAAACAAACAATAACAACAACGAAAAAGCGACCTATGGTGTTTATCCATCTCAAACAACGCAACTTTTCTTCGTTACTGTTTGGTCGAGGAATCATAAAAAAGACTTCTTCACCTCTCCTTTCCCAGTACTATTTCTACAACCATAAGCTTTACAAGTAGGCATCGTTTTTGGTAGAAAGATAACATCAACAAATACGCTGTTACGTTTGTTCACATTGTGTAAACAACTTTAAAAAAGATGAAGAGATCAAAAAATTGAAATGAGCGTAAAATACGTCATAGATCTCCATCGCAGATATTATTTTGTTTTAACATGGCGATTACTGTTGTCAACTTTTATGCTAGAAAAGGGATGTAAATTCAAAGAATTTCATTTTTTTCTATATACCATCAAAATAAGTAGGGTTTGTAAAAGATATTTCCGAAGAAAAAAATTTTGGACTTAATTCCCCTTTAAAGTACAGCTGTGTCAACAATATATATGTTTCACTATTAGCGCTAGAGGGGAGGACAAACAAAATGGAAATGTAAGATATAATAAAAAACTACTTTGTATCCACATTATATACTTTAATAAAGTTTTAATGAACAGCTTTTTAATTTTTATCGTTTGAACTTGTGGTCCTGAATTTTCACAAAACTTCTTAGAATTTCATGTAAGTACGGGGCCAGCGAGGGGCCAGGAACGATCGAGAGCGAAGCACTTACTTTAAGTTGCAACGACAACAACAACTGTTCGAATGTGACCGCCATGATTGATTGATTTTATGCACCATGCTTTCTGGTCGTTTCCTATAGTGCTTGTTTCTCATGTTTCCCCTCGTTTCTCCCAGTTTCATACCGTTTTCCCCCGTTTCCCTACGGTTTCCCTGTAGTTTCCCTGTCGTTTGTGATAGTTTCCCCCGTTTTTGGTATGTTTCACATTATAGTACTTACGATGAAAAGAGGTACAAGGGATACAAAAATTTATTTGAAAAACTAAAAAAAGTTTCTAAAATCACGACAACATAAACTTTCCGTTTCAGTGACCATAGTTTTACACTTTTTGCACTGGCACCACTCAACATTTCCAACACGATTTCCATCTTCAACATTGCAGTTTTTAGCACCAACGTTGTTTTCTAAAGCTTCTAAAGCTGCAGCCACTTCACTTTGACTCCGTTCCGGTTCGAACATGAAATGAGATAAACCAAATTCTTCATCTTCATTAAATTCAACATCGCTTACATTAGAAGAGGAAGATGACATAACTATTTCAAGATAAGTTTACTACTGCAAGAAAGTAACGCGCCGAATGTTGTTGTCACGAATGACGTCAGAAGAATATTAGTGTCCAGACTACTCGTTGCGGAAAAATATCATGAAGTGAAAGTAGAAATGATATGAGACAAAATTGCTTTTTTCATGACTTTTAGAACCTTTTTTGGCTGTTATACAGACATGTAATATAGTGATTTTAAAAATTTTGAAAATTTACCGGACTTCCCCTTTAACTTAAGGTGAATTTCCATAGAGCAGCATTTTGCGCCGCTGCGTTTAAATCGCCTGGGCGATTTACTTGTGCATGCGCAATAGACAAAAAACGCCGCTGGTTCACACATTTTTGTGACTCAGCGATAGAATAAAGCTCCCTCCCTAAGTTGAATGAATTCAACTTTGTGAGGGAGATTTTGAGCGATTGCCAATCAGATCACTTGAAAATAAAATGATACACCACCCTTTATATCCTCCCAGCATTTAGAAATAAAATAGCATATGAACTTAATGGAAATCACACAAGCGATAAAATCGCCGTCCCAAAAATCTCCGTCACATTTTGCGCTCAGGCGCAAAAATCTGTTCTATTGAAATCCACCTTTGCGCAACTCATATGAATAACGCAAAAACGTTTTTAATTTCAGTTTGATTTGTTTCTCACACAGTTTTATTCCAATTTTCGAATGCGACGGCTTTCTTAACAATAGCAACCTCGTACCCAAAACGTAGAGGAAGCAGGAAGAAAAATTGGGATAACCGAAACTGTGGGGTTTTATCGAGTGAAAAATTTCATCAAAAAAAATATTTTAAATTTGATTTTTTTCCCGCTGTAATATAGTAAAAAATAGAACAAAACAGAAAAACCCCGGAAACGGAAAAGTGCGTTTCATTATAGAAACTCATAAGATAATTTATGTGTTTGCTGTTTATATTCTCTAAAAACGAATGCATGTTGTAAATATGTTTCCCCAGGGCTTATTTTTCGCAATGTAATATGTGGCTGGTGCAAGCACGCATAAGCTGTTTTAAATACTCTTGGTTGTTCTCAAGTTTGAACATAAAAATAAGAGTCTGTTTAGTTTGTATAAATTTAGTACATTTAGTTTTTGCAATAAAACTTTGGAGTAAGTGTATCTGTCAACATTTAAAATAAGTCTGATTACATGTTTTTGTTTATTTTGCAATTTTGTCAATTTTGTAACGTTGGTGCTGCACCAAGCAATGTATGCATAATTAAATAGCATGAAAGAAATATAAATGTTTTTTAAACAAGCTCTATCTGATACAAATTTTGCTTTAAAAAGGATGCAATTATTCATTACGACTTTTTCTTTTACGACATTTATATGTTATCTCCAAGTAAGATTTTCATCAAGAATAACTCCCAAGAATTTCATGGATTGTGCTCTTTTTATATTTATATTAATAATAGACAAATTAGGGAGTTCAATGATATCATATTTTCTATTTAGTCTATAGAAAAAGGTAAACTTTGTTTTAGAAATATTTAAGGACATTTTGTTTGCTTTAAACCAATCTGACACGTAGAGTTCAATATTCATTGTGTGAAATAGTTTTCTTTTTCTACATAAAACAGATTGGTATCATCTGCTTGATTATAAGATATTTGAAGCTTTGTTTATATCATTTACATATATAAGGAATAAAAGTGGTCCTCATATTGAACCTTGTGGAACTAATTGACTTTTGTTTGATGTTATGTGTTATCCTATTTCCGTGGATTTCTTTTGTTCAAAAAGTCCTGCAAATAAAAGTTTATAGCAGTCTCAGAAGTTTTTAAAATAAACTATCAACCTCGTTCCCAGGACTTGTTAAGAAATTTAACTACACCAATCAGAAGGCAAATTAATTAATTGTTCACTATTCTTTTTGGTTCAGAAAAAAAAGATGTTGACACTCATCGACAGTTCATTATAAAACACATAAAAGGCGTTATTTTTAGTATACTATTTTAAATTCTCGATTAACAAAGTTTGACCTAGCAGGTTAGATTTGACGTAAATCGACGTTTCTTATCGTTTTGACGTTTCTTTGTATTGATTCTGTCCCAATAAAAGAACCCGGGGTGTAGTGTCAACTTTTAAATGTTTAGTGTTATCTTTCCACGCTTAATGTGTTTTTTTCATTGTAATGATGTGGTTCTCTTTGAAATATATTTTATCTGTTAAAAAAAAAATCAAAGAACCCGGGAAGTAGACTGGTTTGACGTTTAACCCCATGAATCACGTGCGTAATGAAACTTAAAATTTAAAAGCACAAATTTGTATTTAAATTTTCAATTATTGTTTTTCGATCTTTAGATTTAAATTTTTAATTTTAAATTTTTGATTTTCGTATTAATTGAAAATCAAAATCATTCACTTAAATCTAATTTTTATCTTTGATTTTTGATTTTCAAATTCAATTAAAAATAAAAATTAGCAACTGTTTCAGATTTTAAATTTTCATTTTAAATTAAAAATCAAATGGCCCTATGGCGACACGCATTGAAAAACCATACGCATGATATAAGTCTTTTTTGCTATGCTTCATAGTTATGATACTTACTCAGTTTTCATTCTTGTCTATTAGGCACCTGTATGCCAAATATTTAGCTCCTATACCTCTAAGACTTACAAGACAACTTTATTTCGTCGAGAAGGAATCTTGGTCACGTGATTATTCCGATTACCCGATTTTTTTTTACCCGAATATCAGGAAAAATCAGATTTTTGGACAATTTTTGGTCCATGCGAACTACAAAGTGCTGACATAAGCAAAAATTTAATGCTGCCATTTTGTTTCTTTCATGACGTACTATAAGTGTGCCAAGTTTGAATCCAAGGGGCATAAAGTGCCCGCGGGATAGAAATCCGGAACTACTTATGCTTAGGTGATAAAACTTGCCATATTTGTAGAAAGTCAAAATACCAACAGATTTAAAGTAAAAAATTAATTTGATGACATCATTGACATCAAAAATGATGTCACTTATTTTTACAGGGGAATTCGCGAGTTCCAATTTCACGCTTGATGAGCGTTCCACTTCAGGGGCCGGCGTTTTTTTAGAATACTGAGGTTGCCGTGGAAGTGTTCTTGTGTTAAAGGTCCTACGTGGCTTAGCTTGTTGTAGCTCGTTAACAACTTGTATGGAAACAACAGTCTCTCCAACTACAAGGATGTAGATCGGAGAGACTTTGAGTATATCTACTTGGGTACAGACGGTGCGTTTTCTGCGATCACTGGTGAAGAGTTTCCCGATTAATCGCGCTGACAGCCAAGTGCTATTTTGTAGAAGGTAAATATGGCATCAATTTTTTGTATACCGTAAATCCTCTACTAAACGCCCCCTTTTTTAACGCCTCATAAAATTTGTCGGATCAGCATTTAGGAAATGATACATCAACTCCAAAGGGACACGTCCAACCCAATCGTTTTCTCCATTTTCTCTCGTGCAGGCAAGCACATTTGCCAAAGCTTAGGAAGATCTTTGTTTTAGTCACACCCTAATTCGAATAATTTTTTTAATCCTAAACGTGTTAAACGCTAAAACACGTTACACGTTTTTAGACGACGAACAGCAACAGCTCAAAGGGTTCCATCTCGGCTCATTAACAGATTGGTGACTTTTGTTATCCATCTTCGCAGAGTGTCATTGAAGGACATGAAAGTTCAAAGTGCTCTTGTACCAGGCGGATGTACAAAATACATTCAGACGTTTACTAGAATAAATCCTTCAAAGATTACATCTCTGAAATGTATGATGAGTGGCTCGCTAATGGCATACATCAATATACCGAGGCAGGAAACATAAAGGCGCATAGTTGTTAAATGGAGCGTTAGTGCATGGAAAAAGATATCCAAATATCTCATTGTTGATTTTTTCAAGGGCTGCGCCTTAAACATCGAGACGGATGGAAGTGAAGATGGCGCAATTCACTGTTTCAAACAAAATCAACCCTGTGAAGCAGGTAAAGGTCTTTTAAAAGATCAAACAAACTTGGCCAATGATCCGGATAATGAGATGGAAGTCAATCCATTTATTGACCCAACAGAATCTGACATTGAAGAGGCAAACGTCTCTTTTAATCTTCTCGACGAAGACTCAGATGAGGACGATGTTGTTGATGGTTTATAAAGTTGTAGTTTCAGAAAAAAAAAAAAAAAAAAAACTTTTAAAGTTGAAAAATTAAATAAACGCCCTTGGAGTTTATTAGAGGATTTACGGTAAGGGAATTTCTAAAAACAGAACCTATCGGCTGGGCTAATATATTAATACAGCAAGTCTGTGACAGACATAAATGATGTGTTCTTCAAATTATTTGGACCAAATCTGATACTTTTGGACCGTTTGTTTGTTTGTTTGTTTGTTTGTTTGTTTGTTTGTTTGTTTGTTTGTTTGTTTGTTTGTTTGTTTGTTTGTTTGTTTGTTTGTTTGTTTGTTTGTTTGTTTGTTTGTTTGTTTGTTTGTTTGTTTGTTTGTTTGTTTGTTTGTTTGTTTGTTTGTTTGTTTGTTTGTTTGTTTGTTTGTTTGTTTGTTTGTTTGTTTGTTTGTTTGTTTGTTTGTTTGTTTGTTTGTTTGTTTGTTTGTTTGTTTGTTTGTTTGTTTGTTTGTTTGTTTGTTTGTTTGTTTGTTTGTTTGTTTGTTTGTTTGTTTGTTTGTTTGTTTGTTTGTTTGTTTGTTTGTTGTTTGTTTGTTTGTTTGTTTGTTTGTTTGTTTGTTTGTTTGTTTGTTTGTTTGTTTGTTTGTTTGTTTGTTTGTTTGTTTGTTTGTTTGTTTGTTTGTTTGTTTGTTTGTTTATATTTCTTTACATAAATACAGAATAACTTACCTTAACTGTACCAATTTCTTTTAAATTCATTTATACGGTCATAACAAACGTTACGTAACTTACTATGATGCTACACGAAGCAACTGTGTTTTGTATCAATGTGATTAGGTATTGAAATAGTGTTTGTGCTGCACTGCAAACACCTGATTAAATCGGTATTATTTACGCCTTCTGACGTAAACTGGACTGAAAGGTATGCAAAACTTGAAAAGTTTAGAGCAGTACTGACGTTATGAAATCATGTGAACGATGACGCGATGAGTAATTAGCAAAAGTACTGTTTCATGGACACAAGGATTCCTCTCTAATTTATGGTTAATTACATGTGAAAAAACAATTAGATAGAAGAAGTTAGTTAAAATAAAGTTGGATTAACATTTAAAATGTTCATTCTAAATATAGCCTGTAATTACTTTTTTGCATCTTATGAAACTGATTCGAGCATGCATGTGACCACCCTACGTAACGGATAAAATAACATTAGTTGGGTGGGTGAACTGTACGAAAAAAATTGAGTTCATACCATTCTCGTCCCCAGAGCTCTTTGAGATTATCTCAAAGAGCTCTGGGGTCGAGAATGAGTTCATACAATTGGAAGTAAAACATATGATTTCTTTGGTCGACTTTTTTAAAACTGCTTAATTCACAATTTATGATTTATTATCAATTTACTATCAGAACGCTTCTTATATACTTAAAACATCCTCGAAAACTAAAAAAATATAAGAAAGAAATCAAAATAAGATATGGTTCAAGCAATCCGGTAGCATATTTTAAAGTTAATAGCGTTTGCTTTATTACGCAAAATGTTGGCCATTACATGGGCACTTTGCAGCCTAAATGCACTATTATGTAGCAAAATCTTAATTTTATTATTTATCCTAACTCATCTTTTCTTGAGAGTTTTTGAATGATGTCATCTGTAATTATATTGGTAAATTGAATTTTTATTCAGAGTCTCCTCCCCTTAAGTGAAAATATAAGCCTTTTCATGATATCAGACCGAATAAAACGATCAACTTTTACGCTAAAAAGCTTATTTTTAAAATAATATATTTGCTCCTCTTATGCCTAACTTTAAAGAAATCCATGTGACAAAAAAAATTCTAAGGCGCTTTTTAATGTACTGTTATCTTTGACCGCGTTTGGGCTAACATCTTGCACAAAGGAATAAAATTTGAATAAGATTTCGATTTAATAACAACGCAAAAATGTTTTGTAGCCAAATTTCCTGCCCGGTCTTTGTCTGTCTTTCAAAAGGGCTACGTAAGCACACCGCAGGAATAATAATGCTCTTATATTACTGCGTCATGCAAGTTGTTTGTAGAGTATTTCAGATGTAATATTATTGTGTTTTTTTCTATATCACCATGACTATTAGTTTAATTGATCATTATTAGCAGTGTTCTTTTGTTATATTAATTCAGTTTAATATCAATATGGTTCATTAAATGTGATAAAGCCTAAATTTCTCGCGGTTTTAAACTGTGTCACAACATACCACAGAACACGTAAAATTGCTTAAATAAGAAAAAGAACTACAATCGTGGACAAAAATATTGAGACTAAGGCAGTTTTTTACCCATTATCCAAATATGGACAAAAGAGTCAAATAGTCAATACTCTGCAGCCGGCAGGCTGCAAAGTCGCTACTTTTGCTCACTAGTAGGCCAGGCAGAGAGCGTTGAAAAGTTGCTAGTCACATTCTTTAGCACGCCCGCACACCGAAATAATTCACGTCGGGGACCACGAAGGCCCCGAAATTCGTGATTAATGGCCTTGCTGACGTCAGCAACAATTAGCACATTTTAAGAATTTCGTATTTACCAAATAACATAAGATCCGAAGTCCTAAGTCCACTCTGAACATGGACAAGTGAACTTTGACAAGTTCAAGATGTGTGAATCTAATATAGAATGAGCCTACGCAATTACTCGTGGTGGCGAACTTCGAAATTCGTTGTCTTGTCCCAACATATTGTGACCACGATTGTAGTCACAATAACGTCATATGATCTAGATCATAGTTCCTGAATAACATGTGCAACATAAGTAGTTTGTCTCAGCTATAAAACGTGTTTCGTCGGTCTTGCTTCTTTTAAGCATATGGGTGTTTATTTTAATTTCATTTTGAAATGCTTAATGAATAAATTGATATCTTTCCCGGAAAAATGTTTGGTTGGTCTTTCTAATGTATGTATATATATATTTTCGTCAGAATAATTTTTTTTTTTGTACATGTTTGTTCGTGTTTACAATCAAATAATGACTGGAGCAAGTAGAAGACATATTTTGTCTTATCATCAAGCCCCATCTAGTTGAGATAGGTTAAAGAGAGGAGGTTAAAATTAACGTAAAGAAAAAATATTTACAATACCTCTAGAGTTGTAAAAAAATACAAAAATGTGATACTAAAAATATCGCGAATAATCTAAATCATTAAATAACAAGAAATGTTTTGTGGTTTTCTTAAAATGCGTCAACAAGCAAATGGTTTTTTTGTCTTCATCTAAGATTGTGTTCCATAATAATGGCCCACGAGAAGATATTGAGTATCGAGTGGTCACTAGAAAGGTCTTTGGAATGTTAAAATTGTTCATTGAATATCTTGTGTCATACCTGTGTTTTATTTCCAGAAACTGATTTGTGAAGGCCTTGGGTACAATGCTATATCTAATTTTATGCATAAATAACAAAACCTGGTGTATGTTCAGTTTATAGATACTCAAGGCCTTTATTTTTCTCAATAACGGTTCGGCTGTGGTGTATCTGTCCTTTCCAAATATTATTCGACATGCGTGCTTCTGTTTACTGTAAATTTTTGTAAGTTTAGAATGATTAGTGCTAGCCCAGACAATGTTACAATATGTTAAGTAGCTGTGAATAAATGAAAGTATAAATTTTTAAGACAATTATAATTGAGCATTTAAAGAGAGCACACGTGTTTTTTGACGTTAAAGAACATATTTTAAATTTTAACAAAAACCTTATATATTTATATTAATTAAAATAAACTCTATTATAACATAAACATTACAAATTATGGCTGTTACAAAGGAAAAAATACGCATAATAAATGAAGAGATGATGGTGAAATTTGAAAAATCCATGATAGATTTTATTACTGGATCAACAAAGTTACAAAATGAAAAAATGGAGAGGATAGAAAGTCGCCTACAATCTCTAGGCGATAAAATCAAAGGCATGGAACAGAAGTATGAAGGTCTCCACCAAAAAGTAGAAGAGCTAAAAGAGAGTTTGGAGTTCACGCAGGACAATTTGATAGACCAGAAAATAAATAACATTGCAAAGGAAGTAAATGAAAATATAAAAGTTCTTAATGACGAATTTAAAGGAAGTTTTGCCACCTATGAAGGTGAATTCGTCGAACAAACGCAAGAAAAAGTATAAATTTTTAAGACAATGAAAATTTAGTAATGGCTTTGCTTTGTATAATATTCCAATATTTTTGGAAATCTTATTCTCTACTGTTTGTATATGGCTTTTCCAAGACAGGTTTTCGTCAATAAGAACACCTAAAAAGTTTAAAGAGCTTTCCCTTTTTATGCTAATTTCATTTATACATAGATCTGGAAGTTTCAATGGCAAGTCGTCTGATTTAGACTTTTTGCAGAATAGCGTATATTTTGTTTTATTTACATTTAGGGACAGTTTGTTTGCTTTAAACCATTCATTAATACTACTCAGTTCTTTGTTTACCGTAGTAAAGAGTGTTTTGATATCTTTGTGAGCGTAGAATAAGTTAGTATCATCTGCAAAAAGAATAAAGTTTCGATGCATAAGGCAAATCATTAACATATATTAAAAAAAGGAGCGGTCCAAGTATAGAGCCCTGTGGAACTCCACATTTCACATTTTTGAGTTCGGTCGTATGATTACCGTGAGGAATACATTGTTTTCTGTCCGTAAGATAGTCTTTAAACCAAAGTAAGTTTGAGTCCTGTACTCCGTAATATTGCAACTTTGATAGTAGAATTTTGTGGTTCACGGTATCAAATGCTTTTGAAAGATCAATGAACACCCCAAGTGTAAACATATTTTTATCAAAACTTTCTGAAATCTTATTTACCAGTTCGCTTACCGCGTGATCTGTAGAATGACCTTTTTGAAACCCAAATTGCTTTATGTACAACATATCATTATCAACAAAATATTTGTAAATTCTATTGTACATAATGCGTTCTAAAATTTTAGAAAAACAAGGTAGTACTGAGATATGCCTATAATTAGTAAGATTGGTGCGATCTCCTAATTTAAATATTGGTGTTATTCGAGCAATTTTTAATTTTTCGGTTACAATTGCCTGTGTTAAAGATAGATTAAATACATAAAGAAGGGGAAGCTTAATCAGATCAAACACATTTTTTATGACGTTGACACTTATTTCATCAATACCAGCACTTTTGTTGATTTGCAAGCTGTTAAAAGCAGTATTCAATTCGGCCATTGTTAAATTATATTCTTCCATCCTACTGTCATACCTTTTTAGAAATGAGACAAAATGCTTGCCACCCGATGGGATTTTTTCCGAGAGGCTTAAACCAATGTTTACAAAAAAATCGTTCAACCCATTTGCTATAGATGCTGTGTCATTTACCATTTTCCCATCAAGCGACAAACATTTAGGTAGATCATTGTTGACATTTTTAGATTTACCAATAATTTCCTTAATAATATTCCAAGTTGTTTTAGTGTCATTTCTAGACTTTTCGAGTAAAATGGAATAATGATTCTTTTTAGAAACTTTTTTTAGTTTTTCAAATAAATTTTTGTATCCCTTGTACCTCTTTTCATCGTAAGTACTATAATGTGAAACATACCAAAAACGGTGGAAACTATCACAAACGACAGGGAAACTACAGGGAAACCGTAGGGAAACGGGGGGAAACGGTATGAAACTGGGAGAAACGAGGGGAAACATGAGAAACAAGCACTATAGGAAACGACCAGAAAGCATGGTGCATAAAATCAATCAATCATGGCGGTCACATTCGAACAGTTGTTGTTGTCGTTGCAACTTAAAGTAAGTGCTTCGCTCTCGATCGTTCCTGGCCCCTCGCTGGCCCCGTACTTACATGAAATTCTAAGAAGTTTTGTGAAAATTCAGGACCACAAGTTCAAACGATAAAAATTAAAAAGCTGTTCATTAAAACTTTATTAAAGTATATAATGTGGATACAAAGTAGTTTTTTATTATATCTTACATTTCCATTTTGTTTGTCCTCCCCTCTAGCGCTAATAGTGAAACATATATATTGTTGACACAGCTGTACTTTAAAGGGGAATTAAGTCCAAAATTTTTTTCTTCGGAATTATCTTTTACAAACCCTACTTATTTTGATGGTATATAGAAAAAAATGAAATTCTTTGAATTTACATCCCTTTTCTAGCATAAAAGTTGACAACAGTAATCGCCATGTTAAAACAAAATAATATCTGCGATGGAGATCTATGACGTATTTTACGCTCATTTCAATTTTTTGATCTCTTCATCTTTTTTAAAGTTGTTTACACAATGTGAACAAACGTAACAGCGTATTTGTTGATGTTATCTTTCTACCAAAAACGATGCCTACTTGTAAAGCTTATGGTTGTAGAAATAGTACTGGGAAAGGAGAGGTGAAGAAGTCTTTTTTATGATTCCTCGACCAAACAGTAACGAAGAAAAGTTGCGTTGTTTGAGATGGATAAACACCATAGGTCGCTTTTTCGTTGTTGTTATTGTTTGTTTGAAAATGCTAAGTCCCGTTATAAGTCAACAAATTCTTTAAAACCAGTATATTTTCCATTTGGATCAGGAAATTCTTCCCTTATTTTTCGTACAACACAACCTGGAATCACCACGCGACATCCTTTTCCAAGCCTTTCATAATAATGTACCCAGGCCGTGTACTGTCGGTAACTGGTGTACCTCATTTCCATACAACGGAATCAAAGTTTATGTTATAGTGTAAACCAGGATAAAATATTCAAAAGAAATTATTCATTCATCAAAATTTCTTTGAAACAAATTGTTATTTGAGGCACATGAGCTCTCATCCTTTTTTATTTGATATTCAAGGAATGACATTATTTTTATAATTAAATAATCTGCGATGGTGTGTAATTTCATAGCGCGTGGACCTGTAAGATTATAAAGCGAAAAGTGAGAAGATAAGAAGAACGTTTAATTTTTGTGTGACTATAAGAAATATGGTCTGTGAAAATGAATGGTAGCTCTTTTTGGACTTCTGGGTACCTCTCTACATCGAATGGTGTTACAATTAAATCAGGTAATCTCACATTCTTTTCTGCTGCTGCTCTCTTAATAACTTTGTGATCTTCGAAATTATCTAATATATATGCCTTTCCGAAACGACCCATATCATACCAATCCGGCAGAAAGTCGCTGAGTTTACCAAGTGGTTTTCTGGTCAGCTATATAACAATGCAGAATAAGTTAAAACAACATTTTGTCATTTATTTCAACAAAATCTTTTTACTAAGAGCTACCTATATGGTAAATCATCCAGGAAAAATCCTGTAATTAAGCTGACTGTACAGCCGTATTTCAAAGTGTAGCATACAGCTTAGTTGGGTGACATACACCTAAATTTGGAGGTAGAATCACTGCTACAGCTCCCTCATTGTAAAGTTCAACTGCTGCATTATGAAAAAAATTGTCTCTCAAGCACCCAAGGTTCAAACGAAATAAGGTGTTTGTATAACAATGGTTCATTCTGTAGGATTCGCTTGATTGAGGATTTCCCTGACTGGCATATATATGTTCCTTAAAAAGACAATTGTCATGCATGAAATTAAACTTTTTTCTGAATAAAGAAATTGTGCAGGCTTTATTTTGGTATAAATGCAAAAATCTGGAAATCTCTAAACATTAGGAAACTATAAAAGTCACGTAATTATTTGTTTTGCCAGCAGATTGCATCTTTATAACATTCACAGCTTTTTTCGATCATTTTATCCCTGTTATGGAACAGGGATAGAATGATGGCCTCGATCGTCAGTTCGACAGCTATAGAAAATTTTCAGACTTGATACCTCGTGGGAAGTGATGTCCCTAGCTACAACTTATTCAAATTTTGATCAACAACACTTTTCGTTAATTTGTTTACATTATTATCGCAGCACGGTTACCATTTTTCGGGGCCGTTTAAAGGGAAAATTTTACGGAAGCAGCACCAGTCGGCACCTTAAATGAAGTTTCGGATAGTGGTTGGATAAATACTGATTTATTTATGAAGTATTTGAGAAACTTCAGCCAACATGCAAAGCCAACAAAAGATGACCGAGTGCTCCTTATTTTAGATGGCCACAAAAGCCACACAAAGAATATTGAACTGATAACTTTGCCAGAGATAATGGAATAGAAATCCTCTCACTTCCGCCACACACTTCACACAAGTTGCAACCGCTGGATCGTACGTTTTTCAAACCACTCAAAGTCGCCTTCAAATGCCGCTTGCACCTCATGGATGCGATTGCATCCAGCTAGACGCATCACGGTAGATAAGATAGCTGGTTTATTCAACACCGCGTACATGAAGGCAGCAACGATTGAACATGCCACATCAGGATTTAGGTGTACTGGTATCGTTCCGTACAATTCTGCAATTTTGCCCAAAACCGAATTCCTGTCGGATCCTAGAGATTCACCTTTATCCAGCAGTGATTACAATACTGCAAAAATTATTTCTACTCCCAGTACGCCATTGTTGACAACAGGCAATGACGACACACCTGTTGATATGACCATCCACACCTCTTTGGTGGTGACAACAGGCGATGACGATACACCTGTTGCCTTTTCGTCACAAAGGCAAGTAAATTTCAATGACATTGTCAAGGTTCCAGAAATAATTGAAAAGAAGAAAACGAAACGTAGCGAGGAGTCGGAGATTATTACAGGTACACTTTACAAGAGGGCTTTAGAAGAATCCATCGAAGGACAATCGAGTAAAAGTAATTCGAAAAAGCGTAAGAAAATTTTGTTGCCAAAGAAAGAAAAGTCGAAAAAAGTCGCACCAAGTTCTGAGGATTGCGAATGTTTTGTTTGTGGTGATTGGTAGCATGATTCTCTACCAGGAGAGTCATGGATTCAATGTGTCAAATGTTTGGCATGGTTACATGAACATTGCTGTTCTTCGGAAAGTTCAGTGTGTGATTTTTGTGAATAATTTTTATTGACTTTAGGTATTTTTAAAATACTAGTCGTTAACCCGTGGATAAATCCACGGATTCGCCCGTCCTTTATTAGCCGCCTTTCGTGTGTCTCGCTACTGCGGTTACCATTTTGCGTGACAGACAGACGCATACGGGTATTATAATATAGATTTAATTTTTTTGTAGATATTTAAAAGGTTTTAAGCATTTTTTTCTTTTTATTGCAAAACATTTAATTTGATCATGATAGATTTCGTGCATTTTTACACCAATTAGTAGACATTTTGGGTCAGAATATTCTGTATTACTTCCTTTTTTGATGTGACTCATCTTACCCCACACTGATGGGGCAACACGGGTCAGCTTCTAGTTGCGTTAAAATCTATTAAACTGGTACCATTTTTATTGTTTTTGTGTAATTTTTATTCCAGTTTAGCATATGTATTATAGTTTTATTTACAAACAATAAAATTCATTTAATTTATTGTCTTCCTGGAATTTTTCCATTTGTTTTCCTTGAGAGACCCGTCTTGCCCCGAATTACGCTAATATATCTAGTCGCATCATCAAAGACGAGGGTGAAAAACTATCTCAAAGGACCACCAGCATCAATTGTTGGCTATCCTGTGGAGGCTATGCGTAATAGAAGTAGACTTTGATATTTGGGTCCTCGCATATTTTTCTTCGTCTTATTTGCAACTCAAGAGATAGGGAAATGTTCCTTCTAGCACAGTCGCGCATACGCGCACGCGCACGCTACAATCAAACACAACAAATCAATACCATCCAGTATCATGCGGTGCTTAGCCATGCCTAGTGGGGTAAAGTCCCTATAGAATGATGACGTCATCAAAATCATACAAAAATGAGTAAATTTCTAGCGCATACTGCAGGGGGAATTCCCTTATAAAATGCTAATAATCAACGCATGCGCAGTAAAGAGGTGAATTCCCAACTTGCTCTGAAATCCTCTGACTTTGTTGAAATCTGTATATATATAAATGGGTTGGTTTCACAGTATTCCGGACCATGCCATGGCGCAAAACATGTGGAATAAAGCCGTTAAGGAGGATCCCCATCTACTCAGGTATGTGCCAGATCAATTCAAGACGCGGGACATGTGTAGCAAGGCTGTTAAAAAAATACATCACATGTTAATTTATGTCCCGGACTGGCTCAAGACGCAAGACATGTGGAATAAGGCTGTTGAGGAGGATCCCCGGCAGCTCAAATATGTCCCGGACAGGTTCAAGACGCGAGGCATGTGCAACAAAGCCGTTGAAACGTATCCCTACCTATTCAAGTATATCCCCAACGGGCTCGGGACGCAAGACATACGCGACAACATGTGTCCAATATGTAGGTGAAATCTTCGGACCTTGTTGGAATGTATATAAAATGGTACTCTGCTACTGGTGCTCTGTAGAACTACGCGACAAAGTCAGGTGCCCCATGAGATACAATCCGCCGCAGGTTAGTACAAAACATAAGACGGAATCTGGATTTTTTCATGTGATGAAAAACATGGCTGCCCATATGGGTGATGATGGTGAGTACATGTACGAGGGCTACTTTTGTGGAGATGCGTGCTGCTTAGCTTACGTGGAGGAGCGAAAGGTGTATGATAGTGCGTACGAAATGTCGCTGTGGCTACTGAAAAGGCGCTATAAAGGAAGGCCTTCCCCAGACTGGAGGCGCCTCGTCAGATTTGGGGGCGGCTTGACGCAAAAGGAATTCCTGGCACATATTTGAACTGGATTATCTTACAGCAAGATTGTAAGATAAAATCAAAAAATACTACTAATAAATGTGCATTAACTGTAAGACAAAAGTAGATATGCTTGGAACCGTGGCATTCATGACCTTTATAGCTGGTATTGGTATCTCCCTGCCCCTTATGGCCCTGGCATTAGTAAAAGAATCGGACAAGGAAAAGGAGAATGAATGGAGGATTAAGGACTTAGGGGATCGCCTTGATACCTTTAATGAATGGAGGATTAGAGACCTAGAGGATCGTCTTGATACCCTAGAATCATAAGATAAATGGAACAATGTAAGGACTGTGAACGTATGTTGGATGAATATGACAGATGTACCTGTGGGCGCAGGTTTGAAGTAAATGCTAAACTTTTATGCTGCTACTGTTATCAGGAATATATCACATATAACGGGGGCGGCTGCGTATGTACAATGACATGCAATTCCCTGAAGTCGTTTGAATTACAATAAAACAAGATGCTATTTGAGAATGAAGGCTCGGGGCCACGTGCAGCATTTTTCATCCACGCGCAGCAAAGAAGTGCTGCGCTGCGCGTGGATGAAAATTGCTGCACATGGCGCACACTTAAAACATGCAGCAATTTAGATTTTTGCAGCATGTTTTTGCTTTTGCAACAACAAATACACTTTTGCAGCATCATTCCCTCGGGGCCTATACCTGCAACATATTTTTGTATTCGTTTGTTGATGTTTTTTTGAAAAAACATGGCGTCTGAAGGGGAAAACGTGAAGTTGAGTGATGATGATAAGTTTCAGTTAATTGATTTTTACAAAGATAATGAAGAACTATGGGTTACCAATCAATGGGTGACTAGAACCCAAAGATTGTTAAAAAAAGAAGAACTTGTAGAAGAATTTGGAGGGAATTTTAAAATTGAGGTCCTTGAAAAGGTGTTTCATGGAATGCGAGCAAGCTTTTTGATAGCCAGGAGACCCAGCGTAATTTTTCTTACCACCGGGAAATCGGAGTAGTTAAGGTGGGAAAAATTACGCTGGGTCTCAAACGATTTTTCTGCGGCCAAAATCTGGCCGCGCTTTTTGATTGGCTAATTCTATTGTTTTTTGCTCACGTGGTCCATGTCGGGGAAAGCCCTTTTCATCCGAATTCCAGCGAGTGGTTTCACTCACCCTAACAAACATTAGTAAACTATAAAGTTTTTACCACAGTAAGATGTGGCCAAGCCTGGTAAACAACTCACAGATAAATTAAAATGGCCTCCGAAGCGATTAGTCACATTGTCCAATTTAAACTCGGGGTTTCCGCTGAGTCATTCGTTTGCGTCTAAGCTTTAGTTTGAGAGAAACTCATTTTATCAACTCGAGGAAGAAAGCTTAGTTAACTAGGCTAGCTTTTTGAGAGAGCACAAGAAACACCAGGAAGGAAATGTACCAAAGAAACCTTGGATATTTTATGAAAAAATGTTATTCTTGAAAGAAGGACAAACCATTAAAGTTGTTGCAGAGAAACACAGATTAGAGCTTCTTGTCTCTTCATGCTCATGTCTAATAATGACACAATATCGCAGAATTTTTTGGATGGTGGGGCCACAGATAAAATTTGCTGCAAGAATTTTGCAGCACTCTATTGCTTCACGTGGATGAAAAATGCTGCACGTGGCCCCGAGCCTTGAGATTGTCAGCCCTAAAATGTTCTACTCATTTGCTGCTACTTTTACAGACATCAATGATATCAACGTGGACCACCTGACGGTGTCAGATCCAATACCAGCAAATGGGGGCAAGGATCAGCGGTACATCATAGGGTACCATACAATAGACCTCGTGGTAGCACTCAGGGTAAAGACACCTAAAATCTGGTCCCCGAATGGAGTGACCCGGTACAATGCCAATGCTGTACCAGCGATGAGTCTTGATTTTGAAGAGTACCCCGACTGGGTTGCGAAGTATCGCCAAATATGGAACAAAATCGAAGAGTTGATTTCTGAGCAATTGGCGACGGAGCCCGTGAAAAAGGACCGTTACGTGAACGCCAAGCTCAAATACTACAAGGACGCGATCAGGACCAAATTCCACGGTATGCCGGTACCCTATGATGAGCCCTGCCAGGCCAGTGCAATCATGGCTATTTCATCGGTGTATATGCAGGGCAAAAACCACTACCCTCAGGTACATATTACGGAATTTCGATAAAAGGACTTCAAAAAAGAATCACTGCTGAGTGAGGATTAGAAAACCATATATTTTATAGGCACCATAAGGCCTATAAAATATATAAAATTAATTAAGGCTTATACTCAGGTAGGGATTCTAGGTAGTGCTTACATACTGCACATATCTCACGTTTTTTAAAATCTCATCATGTGCCTGCTGCCTCCCTTTCGCAACCAGCTGAGCCCGCTCCTCTTCATTGAGGGCGTTCACAATACGGTTAAAACGTTGTCGCATCTGTTCCTTTAGCAGCATATACCTTTGCTTCTCCTTCACGATCATATTAAATTCATATTTATCAATCACCCCATTTTCTACCGCTTTTGAAATCAGGTCAATAATAGAGTTCAGCTTTGATTCCGCGGGCAGTCTTATATTCTCATGCTTCTTGGACTTGACGCCCATTTTTTTTCCAGCGGTCCTCAGACCCGCCTGTCCTACCCCTACAGCCACGGTCAGGCCACCCATTGCCACTGCTAGTGGTACACCCATTCCGGATAACAGGGTTCCAATACCGATTCCTGAGGTTATTACACTGATGCCAAGTAGCCCATGATCGCAATACCTAATCCAGGTACCATGCATTTTAATTTTTTTTGCAAGCTTATCCCGCTCCTTAATCTCACTTCGAAAATACTTCTCAATCTCATCAAGTCTATACTTTTGGCTTTCCTCCAGCATGTCAGCACTTTGTGCAGGTGCACTTGGTAGGTTTGGGTACAGCTTCGTTATATCAGCCATTTATTCTACCAGCAAATGCATCGTTAATCCGGTGAACGAAACGTTTTTGTCGTGATGAAATTCATCTGTAAGCATAAACTCGAGGCGATCCGTAGAGCCCTTCAAGGGCATGTAAATTGGGGTATCAAAACTCCATGTCAGCATATCCCCCCAGGCGTTTAATTGCTTGATGGGCAACAAGGCGAGAATTTTCGACTTCTTGCCATCTAGCAGGGCATCACATTCATCCAACTGAGGGCAAACGAATCGTAGTCTAATGTAAACGTCGGTCTTGTAGTATGCATCATGGTCACCCTTCTGATAGTACTTATTAGCGGGATCGTATGTAAACCTTAGAAGTTCATGTAATTGTCGATTAAACGCCAACGTGTACCCGTCACTGACACGGAGCCTACAGATTCCATTTTTCATGACAAACAGCTTAATCTTATCCCCTGCCTGGCTTTTCACGATAGACACCACATCCTCAATCCTATACAGGCCGGCCATAATCCGTATCCTGGTCTCCCTCTGATCAGGCCCGGTTTTACGGATGGTGAAGTCATTGTTATTGTAAATATTCAGCCACTCAGCTCGGATACTGATGGATTTCAGGGCTATCCTACTATCCTGTCCCAGGTAGTCTTTAAATATCGTAGGCTTGTCAATGTCGGTGATGTAGAGTTGCTTCATCGTTTTGTTTATAACAAAACGATGAATATCTACTCATAAAACCCCAAGGCAAAGTACAATTCCAACTGGGGAGAATGGCCACTTATCGTAACCAATTTGGAGCATCAGAGCCTGTACGTGTCTACAAAATCACACATTGAGGTGGTCTTCCCTGAGTTTACCTTATATCCTATAAGGATTCCGACTAATCTGCTGAATGACCCTGTCAGAGTGGGTTGGAAGGGACAAGCCCTGGACTATTGGAACATTCAGGTTAACTTCGCAATCCATTCCTCAACCACCGCACTGGGCATATCTGCCAAGCACATGACGGGCTCGGTACCCATTGTCAACGCCATCTTTAAATTCCATACCTATTATCACATGCGTCGCATTCTAGCAAGGTTGAAAGTACCCATGCCATATGACGATGGTTTTTCACAGTATAAAAATCCATACTCAACCTCCGGATACGCGCAAGTATGCCGCGAGTATGGTTCAGATCCAAATAATCTGTACAAATTCAAAGCAGTAGGTGCCTCACTCACCAACGGCTCATGGTGGCCTCAAGTTGACGGGGATTTTGCAAAATTCATCATCCCCACAAGTCAAGGCCTAACGTCGGAAGGTCTTACCAAGCTTAGTGAGAGCATTCGCGTCTACGTGGTCCTGTTACTTGGCTGACAGGCAGGTGCCAAAGCATCCTTACTCGGCTCAGGTGCGGACAACTACACGGCAAGGCAGATTTTGATGCAGAAATTTGAAGCCATGGTACAACGTCAGGAGAATGTGGGGCATGATATCACGGAATTCCAGAAGGTGTTGCAATATGCCAGAACACCGGTGAATTTTGCCGTTATGCCCAGCGTGTACATGTTGCCCTCGGACATGAACCTACGTATAGGTAAGATTGAGGGGTATAACAACAATATTTTGATCGCACCTGCCAATGTAAATGTGGGGGCACAGGTTGATGTGAATAACAAACCTATTGCGAGGCATGAGGCAGCCGCACTCCTCAGGCATACTATCAAAACACCTATACATACTACGCCCCCTAGGCATACTATCAAAACACCTATACATACTACACCCCCCAAGCATATTACCAAAACACCTATACATACCACACCCCTTAGGCATACCGAGCATACCATCAGACATGTGGCAGATATCAAACTACCTCCCAAACATGTTATGCCTCCTATACATCCTCCCGAACAACCCCCACAAAACCAGCACGAGGATACGAAGGCCGCATTAATCACGACAGGGGTAGGAATCATTATTGCCTACATATGGCTTAAAAAATAGTTCATATTACACCTTTCCAACGTAGACCACGACAAATCCAACGGCAGCAGCGATTGCCATGTACAGATGGCTGGCTGCGTATTCGACAACGGTTGCCGCTACCCTCAAAAAGAACGAGACTATGGTACCCATAATCCCCGGCAATGCAACACCTGCCTTACCCCTGTTGGGTGTAGTAACATAGTCGGGAAAGCCTAGGGCTCGCACGAGATCTGCCTTCAATCTCTTGATCATCTCCCCGGTAGCTCGCAACCCACCCTTATCTTTTGTAATTAATGCCGTAAGGTCTATATCATTGAAAAAAAGACGTTTCCCTTCCAGCCTAAACTCGTCGTAGGGTATCGCAATAGGCTTCCCCAACCTCTCCTCAAAACGTTCGTAGAGCTCGTCGACCCTTGAATGTAATAATTTTTTCCTCTGCTCCGAAAGGAGATCCCCTGGAGCACCCTGTTGTTCTCCTTGGGTTGAAGGCCCCGGCGTTGATGGAGGTTTTGGCGTTGATGGGGGAGCTTCGGGCTTATCACCTTTCCCACCACCATCATCATCAATATCAATATCAGGTACAAATACTGGATTAGTCGGCATTTATTTAAAGATTTTCTTTATATAATAAACATGAGTGTATTTGGAACTACATTGGATCCCCACGCAGGGACGAAGCAGCTCTTTGGGATCAAAGGACGAAAGCAACGGGTTCAGATATCTAACATACCCTCTACAATCAATCAAAATGAGGACTTATACGTTGATATACCCAACATGTCTCAGAATGACGTCATATTTCCTGGAAGTCTCAAACTCCTGTTTGACCTGGAGCTGACGGGGACCAATACGAAGCGTACCCTGGTCAGCAATATCGGCAAAAGCCTGGTGAGAAATCTGCGAGTTACCCTGGATGGCAATGAGGTACAAAATATATCTGATTACAATATCCTGGCAGTGTACCGGGACTTGTGGCTGCCCAAATTCGATCGGGAAAACAACCTCATTTTAGAAGGCATCAACCCCAACGATGGTACAATCAGAGCCCTGCAGGTCAAGGCTAGTGAGTACGTCGGTACGAATGAGGAGAAAGCCATCGCCGCGGCGTATGGCAACACCTTTTGTATCCCGTTGGGTAGGATGTTGGAATTGACGAGGGATCTCCCTTTTTATCAGGCAGAACTCCATGACAGATTGCAGTTCGTTCTGCATTTCGCGCCACATACTGACGTGATCAAAGATACAGGGACGGCAGCCGTGGGATCTATCATTTCAGCCAAGGCAGCTGATGCTGCGTACAAGATCACCAATATCAAGCTAGAGTTTGACTGATTGATTGATTGATTTAATTTATTTACCGTCGGTTATTATATACAATAGTTCTTTTAAAAAATAATATTTTGCAAAAAACTAATCAAAACCGACCAAATATTTTTATATATTTACAATTTAGATGAAAACTATAATTAATAAATAATGAATAAATAATAAATAAAAGATAAACATTCCCCCTCTCCCATTTTCGTATTGATTACGCAAGTTATGGAATCAATTGCCGTCATTCTGTGCATGAACAGTGAGAGCCATTCCATTTTTTAATCATTTGCTTAAATTTAACTAGATCTTCGCAACTCTTCGTATGAAAAGGAAGTTTATTCCAAACTTTTGGGGCTAAACATCGCAAACTGTTTAGACCAAAGGTGCTTGTTTTTACACTGATGGTTTTTAGGTTGTTCATGTTTTGACTTCTTACTGGCCTCTCAGTTTCCTCAAAAAGGAAAATATCTTTCATGAAAGAAGGACTGATGTTTCTCAGAATTTTAAATATTTCTATGCATAAATATCTGTGCCTTAGTAATTCCATATAATGTTTATTTGGGAGGCAATGAACTGGTCTTGGGTCATCATGAATAAAACTTAAAGCCCTGTTGTGGAGTTTTTCAATTTTCAAAAGAGATTTCGAAGAAGAGAAATGCCAAACTAAGGGACAATAATTAAAATTTGCATACACGAAGCTTTGTGCTAAAATAGATCTTGTTTGCAAAGATAGTACATTTTTAAATCTAAATAATGCATTCAGCTGGCTGAGGCTTTTCGACAAAGATTACTGATGTGCAAGTTGAAATTTAATTTATCATCAATTGTTACTCCTAAAAGTTTTACGGACCTTTCTGATTGTATGACTCTATCGCCAATGTTTATTTCAAGCTTCGAGTTATCAATTTTGGCTCTTGATAGAAGGATCGAATGAAATTTGTTTGGATTTGCTATCATTTTGTTATTATTTAACCAAGAAAGGGCAATTTCGGATTCCCTTTCTAAAGTCTTAATGAGATGTAATTATGTAGGTCACTATTTACAATAAAATAAAATAAATCATTCATAAATATATTAAAAATAATTGGGCCCAACACAGAACCCTGAGGCACACCTGACAAAATTAATTCAAATATACTATACTCCGCATTTACTCGTGTTGATTGTTCTCTGTTTGTAAGATACGATAGAATATACTCAAGTGATTTTACATCAAACCGTAAGCATGAAGTTTGGCTATAAGTAGATCGTGGGGGACACAGTCAAAAGCTTTTGATAAGTCCATTAATATTGAACCAACCACATAATTCAGATCCAGTTTTTTTTTCCAATCCTCTAATGGGCGTATCAATACGTGATTGGTGCTATAGTTTTTCCTGTAAGCAGATAAGTACACAGAAAGTTTTTTTTCCATGAAAGACATTATTTGCTCTTTGATTATTATTTCATAAAACTTAGAGAAAAAATTTAATACACTAATAGGTCTAAAATTATTGAGACTGTACTTTTCCTTGCTTCCCTTGTCAATTGGTGTAACAACCGCACGCTTAGCTTTAGTTGGGAAAAAACTGGCACGGATGCTACTATTTAAGGCATTTTTGAGGGGCAATATTAAGTGCTCACTAGCTAGTTTTGCAAGTTTTGGCGGTATCTTATCTTTCGCCTGCAGACGCTTTAGTGTTTATTTCTTTAAATACTTTTTTGATTTCTTCATCACTTATTTCCTTAAATTGAAAATTTTCAGACACATTTTCAATATTTTCTTTTATCTTTAGGATACTTGGATAATTTTTATAGGTTTTTAAAATTTTCTCAATCAACTTTTTCTTATCTGTAAATGATTTAAAATCAATAGAGGTAGGTTTAATACCACTGCTATTTTCAACAATATTTATGAAGTGGCTATTCAATGTTGTTGCCACTTCATTTTCATCTGTAATCAAATTATCGTTATGGATTATCGTAATATTTGCATTACTTAAGCAATTTTTATTGGTTACAAAAAGTTTCATAACTTTCCAAAAATTTTTATTTTCGACTGCTCCGGCCTGGGTTATTTTTTAAAATATTCCTTAACAGCTTTATTTCGTAATTTTACGCATTTATTTCTTTGTCTTTTATAATTGGCATTGTTTTCCTCAGTTTTATCATTGTTATATTATTTTTTAAACCTTGACCTAGAGTATATAGCCTTTCTTAATTCTTTATTCATGAAGGGAGCATCGTTTCCACGCAATGTTTTCTGTTTCAAAGGAGCATGTTTATCTACTATATTTCTAAAAATTACTTGAAGATTTTCATAGTTCAAATCAGGATCGGCAGTGTCACAACAAAAGTCAGCAGCTTTTACATCAGCCAAAAACGTCTTTTCATCGAAATTTTTATAGTTTCTATAGAATATTTTCTTTGGCTGTAAACGGGCTAGATGCATTTTTAAAAATGTAGTTATCATTTAGATGATGGTCACTTAACCCTGTTTCAAACGCTGAACTATTTTTGAAAAGACCTATATCTGTTTGTCAATAAGACATCAATTGAAGAGCCTTCTGTTCCTGCAAAGCATGTTTTATCTTTAATCAGGTTTTTGAGATTGAAAATATCACAAAGTGACTGCATCTGCCCATAGCCACTATCACTTGGATTATAAAAATCTATATTAATATCACCCAGAACGATAATATTGTGACATTTAGAAAGAGCATTGTTTAGAATTTTTTTCCAATTCATAGAAAAATTGTGTTAAGTTCAAATATGAAGGTGGCCGATAAATACTAATTATAATCCATTTTTTATTTCTAATAGTAATTTCAGAACAGATAATTTCATTCTCTACAATTCCAATATTGTGTAACTGTTTACAAATGACCCCTTTCCCAACATACTCAATTAAACCTCCTCCATGTATGTTTCTGTCCTTTCGGGTTCTAATTTCATATCCGTCAATATTAAATTGAGGCAGTTGGAAAAAGATTCATCCAGTTTAGTTTCTGCAAGTACGAAATAGTCAGGAGAAAATTTAGACATGATCTCTCTGACGTCGACAATTTTATTTCTTAGACTGTTTATATTTAAGTAACCTAAAAGAGGATTATCGGGATTAGCAACTCTAAGTTTACAGATACTATCGAGCGGGCAATCAGGTTCGGAATTTGAATTATGTGTTTGGTTAAGATCATCAATTTCATTTTGTAATAACAAAGGGCTATTTTGTGTTTCACTTGAATCTGAAAAAACTTGTGCCTCTTGTGGTGTCTGAGTGCAAGGACCTATACCCAAGACTGGAAGTACATGTTGTGGTATAAAAAATGATTAAGATAATATAAATAATTTTTCGCTAAACATAGTCTTACCATCGTCTGTAAGGTGGATTCCATCTTTTCCATAAAAAGAGTTTTTTATGTTGTCATTATCAATAAAAGTAACATCTAAAGCCTCGCATCTTTCCTTTAAAAATCGGTTAATTTCATTGATTCGACTTTCGTCAACTCGTGAACACGTTATCAAGCTGGATATAAAAACCTTTTCCACACCAGAGTTTGTACATTTTTCTGCAATTTTAATTAATCCGTTCACTATTCGACATTAGATGCTGCACTTAGATTTTTCGACAGCAAATTATTGATACCGCCATGAATGATAACAATGTCTGGTTGTTCCTCTCTTAGTGTTGTGGTTGAATAATAGTTTAAATGTTGTATGCTGGAACCCGGAAACATTTCATTCGCGCATAGCCATTATTGAGTACAACGGTTGAATTCTTTCAATCTTATCCCCTTTGGAATACTATCGGATATTATTCTGACGACTTTATTCTTTTTATCTTTAAATTTTTTCTGATTATCGTTCCGATTTTTGGTTACCAAAGAAATCTTCCCGCTCCGGGTAAGGATTGATGACAGGATTCGGACGTCGACTATTTTTGTTTTGAAATTCATTTCTGTTATTGTTATTAATTCTACAATTTTCTTTGTCATAATCGTTGACTTGAGGATTCGGGTCTTCGTTGTAAAGACTTTTAAAACGATTATCTACATTAATTTCGCTTCTTGTATGCAAAACCCCCGAAGGACCTTTTTCTAATACTTTTCCATTCATGAGAGGTGTTTGACGGTTTTGGTTCACTTGACTGCTTTTTATTAATATTGCTAAATATATCTCTAACAAGACATCGTAAGATCTTTGAGTTCGTCTTTCAGAAAACTATTTCCTCTTTCAAACGATCAACGAGAAAATTCGATTCCTTTGCTCTCAATTTATTTACCTCGTATCCAATATACTCCTTTAAGTCGTTCGGAACTCTAACAAATTACTTAACAAAATCAAATTTCTGGACTCATTTACCTCGTGATCTAAATACCATTATCGTAAATTTCTCCCCTATCCAAGTTTCTTCTGGTTCTTGTAATTCTTCTTTGTGTAAAACATTTTCTACATCGACGACAAAACGGTAACTCGGTAATCCAGATCTTTCAGTTAATTTAATAACATTTTTGTCACATAAATCATCTAAAACTTTGTTTACAACTTCTACATCAAACTCTGTTATCGCTGTATTTATAACATCCTTGCTTGCTCTTTTCTTTTTCCCATGTATTTCTTTTATAGCTTGTATAACATTCAATTCTTCTACTGTATAATCTTCAGCCATATTTCAAAATAAAAATTAAACAAAGTTTGTTTAGAATGATTTTTTCAACACGTCAAAACGTGACCGCTCTCCCGTATAGCTATGTATATGACGAGAGCTTGAATAAGATCACTCATTGAAGGTCTCGCGAGCGCCATGATGTCAAGGTATAATCGTCTCGCGTTACCCTATGAACGGATCCTAAGAAGCAGGTGGTGACCATGAAAAAGGCTGATACAAGCTACAACCTCCAAATCGATACGCCCGCCAAAGAGTCTCAAAGGTGTCTTGCTACTCTTTATAGACCCTGGGAAAGTGAAGGCCTATGCTGGTGTAAATGAAGTCTTCTATAATCCCAAAATAGAGAAGATAAGCGTCACGGTGGAAGGTGAACCTAACGAACTGTATAGCCATGCCATGCTTCCCAAGGACCACCTAGAGCAGATTGTCAACCTATTTGGTAGTCACGACTCTTCGG